>CAMZMU010000050.1:62447050-62899646 GCA_947311845.1 Poa pratensis
GGCAAACAGCACATCCACAATCTTAGAAGTTATTGTCACTCTCCCAGATTACCGGAGGCATGAACCCACTATCTAGCATAAATACTCACTCTTGGAGTTACAAGCATCTACTTGGCCAAAGCATCTACTAGTAACGGAAAGCATGCAAGATCTAAATAACATATAAGATAGATTGATAATCAACTTGACATAGTATCAATATTCATCGGATCCCAGCAAACACAACATGTAGCATTACATAAGATGATCTTGATCATGATAGGCAGCTCACAAGATCTAAACATGATAGCATAAAGTGGAGAGACAACCATCTAGCTACTGCCATGGACCCGTAGTCCAAGGATGAACTACTCACGCATCACTCCGGAGGCAGGCATGGTGATGTAGGGCCCTCCGGTGATGATTCCCCTCTCCGGCAGGGTGCCGGGAAGAGCTTCTGAACCCTCCCGAGCTAGGGTTGACGGCGGCGGCGTCTCTGGAACTTTTCGTGGATAATGGCTCCGGTATTTAGGGTTTTCGCGTCGGGAGAAATAAATAGGCGAAAGGGCGGTGGCTGCGAAGCCACGAGGGCCCCACACCACCCCACGGCGCAGCAGGGGGGCCCGCGCGGCCCCATGGTGTGGGCGCCACGTGGCTCCCCTCGTGTCTCCTCTGACTCTCGTCTTCGTGTTGGAAAAATAGGATGTTCTGTCCAAGTTTCGTCCAATTCCGAGAATATTTCCAGACTAGCTTTTCTGGAATACAAAAACAGCAGAAACAGGAACTGGCACTGTGGCATCTTGAATAGGTTAGTCCGAAAAATGCATAAAAATGCTATGAAGTGTATATAAAATGTAACAATTGGTATAATATCAACATGGAACATCAGAAATTATAGATACGTTTGAGACGTATCACGACGCTGCTGCCCGGACAGACCTACGGTTCCCCCCCGGTACGCTCCGAGGAGTGGGGAAGAGGTACACCCAACCCCCCTCAGAAGGAAGGGTGACACTCGCAAGCGTCACCACGTCGGTGCCACAACGGCAGGGAATTCTCCCAACCCCAAATAAACCGCCTCGGACAATCTGTAGCGCTCCACCTCTTGCCACCAACCAACAAACGCCACTACGGTCATGAAGTCACCATCGTCGTCTCACCATGGCAAACATAGCAGGGCCGGTCAGCCCGAGACGAAGCAGCCGTAGACAGGATTTGACAGAGTCACAACCACACGGGAGGGAACAACCTCCCGCGTGTGGCATAGCTGCATGTTGAGAGAATTCCTTATAATTGGGGGTTAGCTATTTATTCTCGTTTTCACATGAAATAAATAAAGGACACAAGGAGGAACATACTTACTGTAGGGTCGGGGCCATCTAAAGAACATAACCGGGAGTAACATGTTGTTTACTCATGAATGGGAATTGAATAATCAGAGAGACGTCGTTAGGACATTAAGGATTAAAGGAAGCGGATAATGAGTTATTGCGTAGTGGGGGAGATGAATCGAGAAACCATTGATAATGTGGTCACTGGCCTGCAATAAGTATTGATGTGCATAACCCACAAAAAAAGTACTGATGTGCATAGATGATAAAAAGTTCGAGTCTCGTCGACAACATAATGGCTTGGTTGTGCGGAATCTCATCAGTCCAGAGTCTACAAAGATAGTGTGTTGGCATAAATGATAACGTGGAGGGCTCATGTTTAGACAAATAGATCAGTGATGTGGTATAGCTGCATGTTGAGAGAATTCTGTATACTGGGGGTTAGCTATTTAGATATAGCAGATTGCATAGAATTTGTGCAAGATTGAATCATATAGAAAAAAATCCTATCTTGATCATTTGATTTGTATGATTTGATTTTATAGGAATTTTTTCTAAGAAATCATTTTTACTACTTCCCATAAGAAGTCAAACATTCACTCCAACCTATTTTTATAATTTCCTTGGTGGAATCAAACAAATTGTGCATACAAAATCCTACGGCATTGAAGTGTGCATTACATTAAGATCGGAAGTGATTGACCGATTCTAATTGCTCCCGCGCTGGAAAATTAGTTTGGTGGCCGTTCTAGCCTTCAAGGTGATGTACATGGAAACAAATCAGTGATACACGGAACATACTATATACAGTCATGGCGGTGGGAAATATCTTTCTTTTCTACAAAACCCACGCCGCACGTCAAGGAAACCCCCACCCCACCCCAGCCGGACATAAACCACGCCGCCGCGCCCGCCGCACCAACCACGAGTATGCACACAGCTCGCCGATTCAGCGCGCCACCTCCGCCGGATGGGGTGCTCCAGCGTTTGGCCGGACTAGCACTACAGGAACGACCTTCTAAGCCGACGGCCATTTGCCGTCGGCACAAGCCTAAAGGCTGTCGGCGTAGCCTAACCCGACGGCAGGCGTCGACTTAGGTCGGTCGGCTTAGATACTTGTAGGGCTAGCTCAAAAGGCCGTCGGCAAAAAAAAAAGACCGTCGGCGTAGGGTGTGCCGACGGCTAAAAAAGCGGGCGTTGGCGTAGATACCGTCAGCGCATGGTAGGTGGGGCCCACGACGGCCAGTGGCTCAGGATGGACCTACGCCGACGGCCAAGCCGTCGGCTTTGCCTGGACACGTGGTGACGCCTGGCAGCTCGAGGGGAGCACCTATGCCGACGGCAATGCCGTCGGCATAGCTTTTGGCAGAAAAATGGCAGCAAAAAATTTCAGAAATTACAGGAAGATCACACATAGGATATATATCATCACAAACATGATCACAAGCAATATCATCAAGCAAAATGCTATATAATAGTGTAGATACACACATAGAGGAAAAATGCTATATCATAGTGTAGATACATCAAGCTAAATATCTAGAGGCCGAAAGCCCTACATCTAGTGCGGCGACGGTGTGGACCCCATGTCTCTCTGGGTGAGAAAAGGCGACCCACGGCTCGGCCCAACAATAGAACCACCAGAAGAAGGCGAAGGAGCAGGCGAAGCAGCACGTAAAGCACCAGGAGAAGGACCACCGTGATGTACCGGTGTGATCTCACGCGAACCCAGCGATGCAGCACGCGAACACCAGCAACGGGATCAGACGGCATGATCTCACGCGAACCCGGCAAGACAGTACCAAAGTGTGGGTTCTCCGAACTTCCCTCTCCCTACATGTTTGAGCAAGAGTTAGCAACTTGCGAGGCAAAGGAAAGTGGTAACCAATGGTTTAGCAAAGAACTTACCGGGGTCGATGAGTAGTTGGTGAGAGCGAACTGGTCCTTCGATGGAAATAGTGGACACGGCCCCGCCTCAGGAGGCTCCTCAGCAGGGGCTTCCGGCCGCTCTCCAGTGGAAAAAAATTTAATCAATGCCTACAAGATAGTGTAGATGTCAGGCGTTGCAAAAGTAAAGGTTCAAACTAGGGAAGTGGGACTTGTCATATTTTGCAAAAATAAAGGTTGAAACTTACAGCGTTCATGAACTTTGTGAAGGAGACGTGGGCCAGGTGCTTCTGATACTCCGCATGAGCGGAAGCGTAGGCCGCCTCAAAATCGTCCTACGATTTGAAAATAATGAATCTCGTCAACTTAGCCATGCAGGAACGAATGTCGGAAAGAGGATGAAAATGAGAAAAACTTACATCGGTGGCTGTGGACGAGGCAGGATAAGGGGGGTTTTCAGGGAGGGTAGCTCGGAGATGCGTGAAGCTGGAGGTAGGCTTGACCACCTTCACAAGAGTGCGATTACGACCATGCTTCCTTCCGTGCCCCGACAGGACCACCGAGTTCTCGTCGACCTCCTCTCTCAAGGGGTCATTGATACGTCTCCAACGTATCTATAATTTTTGATGTTCCATCCTAATATTATATCAAATGCCACATGTTTTATATGCACTTTATATCATATTATGACATTTATTGGAATAACCTATTAACAACATGCCACAGTGCCAGTTTCTGTTTATTATGTCTGTGCATTGCAGAAAAGGTCCAAAATTGAAAGTGCTCAGAAAAATCTGAAAAAATTACAGAAATTCTAAAACGCCAGAAGACTCCGGGAGCCAGAAGGACAAGTCTGGGGAGGCCACAGCCTCCACACGCCCCTTGGGCGCGTTTGGGCCTTGGCCGCCCCCAGGGGTGGTGTCGCCACCTTGTGCATCGTCAGCCGCCGCCCTTTCGCCTACTTATTCCCCCGACGCGAAAACCCTAAGTGCCTGGACGATTTCCCCAGAAAAGTTCCAGAGCTCCGCCGCCATCCGAAACCCTAATTCGGGGGACAGAAGTCTCTGTTTCGGCACCTTGCCGGGACGGGGAATTGCCCCCGGAGCCATCTCCATCGACGCCACCCCATCATCGCCGTTGCTGCCTCCCATGATGAGGAGGGAGTAGTTCTTCATCGGGCTGAGGGCTCTACCGGTAGCTATGTGGTTTATCTCTCTCTCCCATGGTGTGATCTTTATGTGATCATGAGCTTTGTAATCTAGTTGAATCCATAGATGTACTCTTCATTATCTTATATGCTACTCAAGTGGTTTTATTAATGTAATCTCCGGAGTCACCTTTGTCCCACGGTGCGAAGTTGACAGTGTGCGCCCGTGTGTGGCTCTTAGGCTAAAGATAACAGGAATACTTATCATGAGTTATTATTTGCGTTGGATGTCTCTATGAAATTGCGGTGTTTGTCTAGTACTATTTAGGGCGCTCAAGTTGACAGTGTGGGGTTCCCTAGATGTGGAATGCGACTTTAAGGTGTGCTGTTATAGCCCTACGCAGTGGATTGGTGTTCGTTATCCAACGAGAGAATAATCAGAGTAGCATAGTGAAGAGGAAATATCTATGTATTCAATTATATTATTATTGTTGAGAGTGTCCACTAGTGAAAGTATGATCCCTAGGCCTTGTTTCTAAGCATTGAAACACCGTTTACAACCAGTTTGCTACATGTTTGCTTGCTGCCATTTTTATTTCAGATTGCAATTACCACTTATAATCATCCATATTACTTGTATTTTAATATCTCTTCGCCGAACTAGTGCACCTATACACTGACAAGTGTATTGGTGTGTTGGGGACACAAGAGACTTCTTGTATCTTAATTGCAGGGTTGCTTGAGAGGGATATCTTTGACCTCTACCTCCCTGAGTTCGATAAACCTTGGGTGATTCACTTAAGGGAAACTTGCTGCTGTTCTACAAACCTCTGCACTTGGAGGCCCAACACTGTCTACAAGAATAGAAGCGTGCGTAGACATCAAGCTATTTTCTGGCGCCGTTGCCGGGGAGGTAAGGTAAAAGGTACTCACATCCTCCAGCTACTTAGCTATTTTCTAGCACTGTTGCTGACGTGTGAGTGCTCGAAGGTATTTCCTTTAGATTCTGCAATTATATCTTTTTGTTTCTTGTTTTTATTTCACTAGTTAGGCTTAATGGAAAACAACAAAAAAATTAGAGCTTTATGAAATTTATCTTGAATTAGGACATGATGCTTTTGAAGAGAAAATTAAAAAACCTATGGAAAATTATTTGCATGATGGTAGCAATGTTATTACTATAAATTCTTTGAACACCATTATTGCTAATGCTATGGAAAATTAAGCTTGGGGAGGTCGGTTTTGATGAAATGATCTTTTTAGTTCCCCGGTTTTGAGGAGAAAATTTGCTTTGATGATACTTTGCCTCCAATTATGATGATTATAATGATTGTGTATTTTCCACCTACTATTGAGGATATAGTTTATGTTGATTATGATATGCCTCCTATATATGATGTTTACAATGATGAATATGATATTTTCAGTCCATCTACTATTGAGGATAAAATTCATTATGATTATTCTATGCCTCCAATTTATGATGATTACAATGATGGATGTGATACTTTTACTCCCACTATTACTAATGAAATGTTATGCTTATGTGGAGAGTAATGATACTTTTATGCATGTGGATCATGATAAGAATGCTTTATGTGATAGCTATATTGTTGAGTTTATTCATGATGCCACTGAAAATTATTTTGAGAGAGGAAAATATGGTTATAGAAATCTTCATGTTATAAATTTCCTCTCTTTATGATGAAGTTTTGAGCTTTCTCTTGTTTGCTTTTATGATGGTTTCTTTAAGACCTACTGGTCATTATGAGAGAGGGAGACACGGTTTCATATATCACAATAATATTAAGTCTCCTCTTTTATGTTGAAATTTTGAAGTTGCACTTGTTTTGCCTTCCTATGCTAGTCACTTTGTGCTTCATTGATTTTTTCTTACAAGCCTTGCATAGGAAGAGTGTTAGATTAAATGTTTTATATGCTTCTTGATGCTCTCTTTTATGTTTCAACTCTCATCTTTATGTGAGCATCATAAAAATCACTATGCCTAGCTAAAAGGCGTTAAAGAAAAGCGCTTATGGGAGACAACCCATTATTTTTATTTCTGCAATTTTTCTTTTTTGAGTCAAGGTGTTGTTTACTTCTGTAACATCCTTTGTATCTTTATTTTCTGCATTGTTGTGCCAAGAGTAGCCTCTAATGTTAAGATGATGCTAATTTTGATTGCTGCGCAGAAACAGATTTTTGCTGTTCACTGTACGAAATTCCTAAAATCACCAGATTGTTAATTAAATCTGAAATTTTTTGTGCGTAATCTTTATGAATGTCTGAATCTTTCATTAGTTCAAAGTTTTTCGATCTGAGCGTCGTAAGTGCCTCGAAAAAATTCGTCTTTGCGGACTGTTCTGTTTTAGACAGATTATGCCTTTTTATTTTGCATTCTCTCTTTTACTAGTGTTGAGTGAAATTCTTTTTTGGGTGGAAGAGCTTCACATAACATCAGTGGCAGTAGCTAATGTTTAAAGTAACAAGTCATATTGCGTCTTTATAGAACATGTGAGTTTTTGATTATGCACTAACCCTCTAATGAGATTTACTTTGAGTTTGGTGTGACGGAAGTTTTCAAGGGTCAAGAGGAAGAGTGATATAATAGGATGGAGAAGAGTGAAGAGCTTAAGCTCCCATGGATCTCCCCAGCATATTTCAAGAAGACTCAAGCGTCTAAGCTTGGGGATGCCCAAGGCATCCCCTTCTTCATCGGCAAAATTATCAGGTCATCTCTAGTGAAACTATATTTTAATTCTTTCACATCATATGTGCTTTTCTTGGAGCGTCTGTGTGCTTTTATTTTCAGTATTGTACTTTTATTTTCAATAAAGCTTGACTGGACCCTAGCATTCTTGATTGGGAGAGAGACACGCTCCGCTTTTTCATGAGAATACTCCTATTCTTCACTTATATTTGTTGAGTATTCATATCTAGCGCTGTTCAGCTTTTAGCTCTTGTTTTCATGTATCTCTTGTCAGAGCTATTAGCTTTCTTTTAGAAAGTACTCTCTTGCTTCACTTATATTGTTTGGAGAGTTGTTGAAATAAATTGATTGGTGTTTGGTTGGTTCAGAAAATGTTGCATGTGGTAATTGGTATAAGGAAAAACTTGCATAATCTTGTAGATCACTAATTTGGATAACTTGATGCTTGTCAATTGTTTTGAGTTAACAAGTAGATCATGATTAAATTTGTGCATCACATGAGTTAAGCCTATTAGTGAAGAACTACCGTAAAGCTTGTTGAAAATTTGGTTTGCATCGGTGGTATCTCTAAGGTCTAGATATTTTCTAATAACAGGGTTTGGTTAACAAGGAAGACGGTATGAAGTCTTATAACGTTTGCAATATGTTTGTCATATAAAACTTGGTGTACGGGTTGATATTCTTGTTTGCTTACATAAACCTTGCTAGCCTAAACTCTGTACTGAGAGGGAATGCTTCTCGTGCATCCAAATCCTTGAGCCAAAATCCATGCCATTTGTGTCCACCATAACTACCTATATGTGGTATTTCCTTGCCACTCCAAGTAAATTTTTCATGTGCTACCTTTAAATTATTCAAAATGTTATTATTCCCTTTTTGTGTCAATGTTTACTAGCTCATGAGGAATTAGTGTGGTTATTCTTTATTCTATTTGTCAAATGGACTTTTACACCTGGACTAGTGGCATATACATCCGCTTATCCAATAATTGCAAAAAGAGCTGGCAACGGGGTGCCCAGTCCCAATTAATTACAACTTTAACCAATTAATTCTCTTCACACTTTTGCCCTGATTCATCAGTAAGCAATGACAAACAGTGAAATACCTGCATGTGTGTAAACCAAAGAGAAAGAGGGATGATCTGCCTTGCTGGTAGAAATAACGTCCTTCATGGGAGCCGCTCTTAAAAGTCCGTTTGACAGGTAGAATACTGTTCTCACCCGCTACCATTCGTTGACAATTAACAAACACCTCTCAAAAATAGATACTCCTCCATGGTATGTGATTGATGGAAGGCACCCGAGGATTCGGTTAGCCATGGCTTGTGTTAGCAAGGTTGGGAGGAGTATCAAATATTTTATGCAATCTCTATATTTTCAAAAACCTAAAAGCTCTAGCACATGACTTAATCCCTGCTTCCCTCTGCGAAGGGCCTTTCTTTTACTTTTATGTTGAGTCAGTTTTCCTATTCTTTCTGTCTTCCACAAGCAAACACTAGTGTCAACTTTGTTACAACATGCGTTATATGCTACGTATTGGACTTGTTATACTACTTTGTGTTGACGATATCCATGAGATAAATATGTTGAAAGTTGAAGCAAATGCTGAAACTTAATTCTTCCTTTGTGTTGATTAAATACCTTTTATTAGAACTATTGCTTTATGAGTTAACACTTATGCAAAACTGTTTGATGCTTGTCTCGAAAGTACTATTCATGAAAACGTTTAGCTTGTGTGATTCATTGTTTACTCATTATCTATTTGGTAGCAAACTATAGACCATTGACTTGGATCACTTCATTCATTTACATGTGCCTTGCAATATTATATGATCAAGATTATGATGGTAGCATGTCACCTCAAAAATTATTTTGTTTTTATCGTTTACCTACTCGAGGACGAGCAGGAACTAAGCTTGGGGATGCTGATACGTCTCAAACGTATCTATAATTTTTGATGTTCCATGCATTTATATCAATTGCCACATGTTTTATATGCACTTTATATCATATTATGACATTTATTGGACTAACCTATTAACAAGATGCCACAGTGCCAGTTTCTGTTTATTATGTCTGTGCATTGCAGAAAAGGTCCAAAATTGAAAGTGCTCAGAAAAATCTGAAAAAATTACAGAAATTCTAAAACGCCAGAAGACTCCGGGAGCCAGAAGGACAAGTCTGGGGAGGCCCACAGCCTCCACACGCCCCTGGGCGCGTTGGGCCTTGGCCGCCCCCAGGGGTGGTGTCGCCACCTGTGCATCGTCAGCCGCCGCCCTTTGCCTACTTATTCCCCCGACGCGAAAACCCTAAGTGCCTGGACGATTTCCCCAGAAAAGTTCCAGAGCTCCGCCGCCATCCAAAACCCTAATTCGGGGGACAGAAGTCTCTGTTTCGGCACCTTGCCGGGACGGGGAATTGCCCCCGGAGCCATCTCCATCGACGCCACCGCCTCCATCATCGCCGTTGCTGCCTCCCATGATGAGGAGGGAGTAGTTCTTCATCGGGGCTGAGGGCTCTACCGGTAGCTATGTGGTTTATCTCTCTCTCCCATGGTGTGATCTTTATGTGATCATGAGCTTTGTAATCTAGTTGAATCCATAGATGTACTCTTCATTATCTTATATGCTACTCAAGTGGTTTTATTAATGTAATCTCCGGAGTCACCTTTGTCCCACGGTGCGAAGTTGACAGTGTGTGCCCCGTGTGTGGCTCTTAGGCTAAAGATAACAGGAATACTTATCATGAGTTATTATTTGCGTTGGATGTCTCTATGAAATTGCGGTGTTTGTCTAGTACTATTTAGGGCGCTCAAGTTGACAGTGTGGGGTTCCCTAGATGTGAATGCGACTTTAAGGTGTGCTGTTATAGCCCTACGCAGTGGATTGGTGTTCGTTATCCAACGAGAGAATAATTCAGAGTAGCATAGTGAAGAGGAAATATCTATGTATTCAATTATATTATTATTGTTGAGAGTGTCCACTAGTGAAAGTATGATCCCTAGGCCTTGTTTCAAGCATTGAAACACCGTTTACTCCATTTTGCTCATGTTTGCTTGCTGCCATTTTTATTTCAGATTGCAATTACCATTATAATCATCCATATCACTTGTATTTTAATATCTCTTCGCCGAACTAGTGCACCTATACATCTGACAAGTGTATTAGGTGTGTTGGGGACACAAGAGACTTCTTGTATCTTAATTGCAGGGTTGCTTGAGGGGATATCTTTGACCTCTACCTCCCTGAGTTCGATAAACCTTGGGTGATTCACTTAAGGAAACTTGCTGTTCTACAAACCTCTGCACTTGGAGGCCCAACACTGTCTACAAGAATAGAAGCGTGCGTAGACATCAGTCATCCACCTCTGGGTGCAGGTGTCGGAACGTCGTGCAGTAGTTATCCAAGTCCTCCTTGGCCGTCCCATAGTACTTGGGAAGCGAGGGATGAGGCTCCGAAAAATCAACCTTCTTCTGCTTCATCTTCTGTCACGTTTCCATGTGAGTTTTCGCCTCACCGGTCTCGGCCTCCTGCATCACGAAAAGAAATGTTATGCTTACCAAGTAGGAACATGACGGGAAAATAAATGCAGGTCGTTCAATGTATGTATATACTAGCTTTTCCTTAAAGCGGTGGTGGTTGCGGTTTCCACCACTGTGTGTTCCCTCGGTGCCTCGGTTCTTCTTGTTCCGCTGGCTCACGGCGTTGAACTCGGGGTCTTCCCCGACCCACCTCGAAACCAACGCCTCCCATGCGTCTTCTTTGTTGTCGGCCCAGTAGGGCATAATCTGAAAATCCAATTCAAGAAGAGATAATGCAATGGCAACTTAGCAGCAATATAGAATTTCATTGAAAGTTTACTTACCGACATGTAATCCGCCTTCGTCATCGCCGGTGGCGTCTTGACATTGTCCTTCTTCAGGGCCCTCTTGCCATTCTTCTCAGACATGAACTGATTGGCGGTTGTATGCCTTTGGTTGTAGAATTGCTGCCGTTTCAACCACACACAATGAGCACGCAAAGTTTTAGCCGTGGATTCCCTATGCTCGTCCGCCACCCGAAAATGCCGCTTCAACCATGCATAAAAAAATTGTGAGAGTCATGAGTTAGCACGGTGGGGTAATAAACTATGAACGGAACTCGAAAAATATGTCTTACCCAAAACCTGGTGATCACGACGTCAGCAGCTGATGCGAAGCCCGCGGACGGGGCAACCTCAAAGTCCGCCCAACAGAAGGCTACCTTGGTCTCGCCGTGGGGGGCCGTCTCGTAGATGCCCGGCCAAAATTTCCTAATCAGAGCTCCAATCAAGCTCCCAGGTTCGCGGGGAATCGGGGCTGGCCATGTCCAATTGCTGCACAATAATCAAACATTAGTAGATATATTAAATTGTTATGACCCAAATGAAATCACATGTTTAAAAGTACAAAATTAGTACTTACTCAATATTGTTAGGAACAATGATGGACTTCGCCTCCTCGCTTTTAGGCTCCTGGGCCTCGTCGGGACTCCCGCTTCGCCACGACACCGCTTAAACTTTGGCGCCGCCACCACCTCCTCCTCGTGCTCCACCTCAACCTCCTCCTCGTGCTCCACCTCGCCCTCCAACTGCAACTGGGAAGCCACGTCGCCAGAAGCGGAGGGCAACTCGGAACCCACGTCGCCAGAAGCGGAGGGTGGACGCTCCACGTCTCCTCCACCTCGTCCTCCACCTCGTCCTTGTGCTCGTCCTCGTCCTCCTCGCGCATCGCCAGAAGTGGGGGGGTAACGCGGATTGGGAACTCCTGCTCGGTCACTTCGTCTAACTACTAACGGCTTCTCTTGGCGCAGCCTACTATGCACGGTCGCCGAGCTTTCCTTTCCTTGGCTCATATTGTTCAATTACCTGCATTGAGAAAGAGAAAACAAGTAAGCATAAAGACATAATAAAATGTAGACACTAAGGATAAAGATGTAATGCAATTAAGAAGCATGTTGAAAAATAAATACTAAAGCATAAAGACATAATAAAATGTAGACACTAAGGATAAAGACGTAATGCAATTAAGAAGCATAAAGACATAAAAGACGTCACCTCGAATCATCACTCTCATAATTAAGTTCGTTCTCATTCTCACTATCACTATCACGTGAGTAGTAGGTTGGACGCTCCTCGCACGGTGGAGGCTCGTCATCATTGTCATTGTTCGCATTAAACTTCGAGAGCATCTCTATTTCCTTCAGATCCACCACTGACTCACCACAAGTGTGTGCATCGTTCTAGAGGTCCTCAAGACCACCCGCTTGTAAGGCAAAGTCCCGAATTCCTCTTGCTCTTGATAGAAAATTCCCTCGTATGTTTTAGGGTCAATGTTGTTGTAATCGTCGGCGGAGGGCATAGAGGCTTCTTAGCCGAGGCCATCATATCAAGGAAGGCCTTCGCGGTTGGCTCCGGTTCCTCCGGTTCATCCAGTTCCTCCGGTTCTGGCGGTCCCTCCTGTGGAGGTGGCGAATCCGGCATGTCACCATCACGGAGATCATCTAGAAAGCCTAGAAGCCCATCGTGCTCATTGCCATTGATCCGCTGCCGCATCACCTCAACTCTGTCACGTTCGTACTCAGCAAAGTCGACCAGCGTGACATAGTTAGGCATATGCCCAGACAACCAAAGGTGTTTAGTCATTTCATCCTTTAGCTGACGGTAACGATTCTTGCATTTAGTGCAAGGGCACCTTGGACGAACTCCTGACTGTTTTGAACCACGCCCTAACTCCTTCACTAATAAATCAGTCTTCCATTCCCACTCAGCTGTTCTTTCAGTCTTACTGATACGACCACTGTACATCCACCCATTATCAGCCATCCTCTCTTTATTGGGAGCCAAACAACAACGCATTTCGTAATATGCACCAAGTAATAATAAATTTATTCAGTGTCACCAGATTAATCAAGGCCAAATTTTATCTTTTACAGTTGGCAAGGGTTCACCTACACTTCTAATAGGTAGGGGCCTATCCAACCGAGTACGTGTAGATTGAGTCGTGTTCCATGTTCTACCCCGGCCCGAGATGGAATTTCGGCAGCACCTCCCCGCTGTTCTTCAGAATACACGTCTCGAGCTTGTCAAGCCGAGAGGGTGTGCATCCGAAGAACAACGGGGAGGTGCTGCCGAAATTCTGTCTCAGGAAGGGGTAGAACATGGAACACGACTCGATCTTCACGTACTCGGACTATCCAACAGGACAATCCGGAAGTGTTACGGTTATAAATATGCAAAGATGGACAATCCTGCATATTTATAAATTTGTAACCCTTCCGGACGAGATTTGACTTGGGTTACGCGACTGACTTGGTGATCTAGACCAAAATAAACCTATGTAGCAAGAGAGGCGAAAGATTTATACCCTCGAAGCATGATCGGTGGCCGGAGAAGGTCGAGGACGTGCTCCGGAATCAGGGCGACGAAACAGGGGCACCGAGGCGGCCCCTCCTCAGCTAGAGAAGAAGCCCCGCAACGACACGCGGGACCGACGGTGCTAGCTGGCGGGAAGCTACGTCATCTGAAAAAGCACACAAACAATAAACATTAGCACAAATGTATAACCTTCATCTCTATTGTTTGAATTGACTTCATCCATACAAATGTCGCAGAAAACACGAGTGTAAAACATTCCATCTAACAATATGAAATAATTTTGCAATCTAGCAAATCAACGCGGTAAGCAAGCAAGCAACAAGCATCTAGCAATTCCATCTAGCAAGCAAATTATAAGTTGTGAAAGACTCTAGATTTTGCATCTACCAATTCCATCTAGCAAGAATCTACCAATTTCATCTAGCATCTACCAATTCCATCTAGCAAGCATCTACCAATTTCATCTAGCATCTACCAATTCCATCTACCATCTACCAAACTAGCAAAAAAATAATGAAAATCCTCCTCACCTAGATGAACAGAAGCGGGGCCGACGGGGTGGTGAGGACGGCGGCGACGAGTTGGCTTGGCCTGGAGAGGAGGGGCACCGGGCCAGCAGCGAGGAGGAGCACCGGGGCGGTGGCGAGGAGGTGCACCGGGCGGTGGCGAGGAGGGGCACCGGGCCAGCAACGAGGAGGAGCACCGGGGCGGTGGCGAGGAGGGACACCGGGCTGGCGGCAAGGAGGGGCACCGGGAGGCGGCGCTGCTCGATCTGGCAGCGAAAGAAGGGAGAAGGGTGGTGGCCAGAGGCGGGGAGACGAGAGTAGGGCGGCGGAGAGGCACCGGGCCGGGGCCGACGGCGAGATCAGAGAGGGTGGGTGGCGTCGGGGTGGAGGGGCGGCGTCGATGTCGGCCTCGGGGTGGAGGTGTGCGGCGCGGCACGGTGCGGGTTGTGTGTCGATCTGCACGATGGGGATTAGGTAGAAGATATTTAGGACCCTATGCCGACGGCTTTGCCGTCAGCTTAGGTTTTTTTTCATTTTTCATATTATTTACTATTAATATTTTAAGCCATTATAATTTATTTAATTATTAATTTATATAATTTTATTATAATTTATTTTACTATATAGTATGACCACACGTAAATTTTCGAGTGATTCCGGCGCTCCGGCTATCCTTTTTTATCGAAAACCTAGTCCGGTGGGGGCCGCATATCTACCCCCGAGCTTTCTCCATACGATGGTTGACCAATGGCCCCTCTCCACCTCCAAACACACTTGTATACATATGGTATGGCACAACCTAGGTTTGGGTGGGTTTCCGACGCTCCGGGGCCCCGCTTCGGCGAAACCCTATACCCGCTGGAAAAAAGTCAAAGTTCCCGTCTACCCCCTTGACCAAAGTCGAAAGGGGATAGGCCAGTGGACTTTTTTGCTTGGTTGTGTTAGGTTAGGACATAGGAACATGGAAAACCAACTTTTATCACAAATCAACACAAGATTGCCCCTGTTTCGCGCGAAACGGGAGTTTTCACCTCTAAGTGCAGAAGCTCACTAGAGAGAAAGTGCGGTCGGTGAAGCCGGTCATAGGATCTTGGACATTTACAACACCCAACACACTTGTATACATATGGTATGGCACAACCTAGGTTTGGGTGGGTTTCCGACGGTCCGGGCCCCCGCTTCGGCGAAACCCTAGACCCGCTGGAAAAAAGTCAAACGTTTTCGTCTACCCCCTTGAACGGCGTCGAAAGGGGGTAGGCCAGTGGACTTTTTTGATTGGTTATGCTAGGTTAGGACATAGGAACATGGAAAACCAACTTTTATCACAAATAAACACAAGATTTCCCCTGTTTCGCCCGAAACGGGAGTTTTCACCTCTAAGTGCAGAAACTCACTAGAGAGAAAGTGCGGTCGGTGAAGCCGGTCGCACACCGGAGTAGATTCTTGGACATTTGAAACACCCAACACACTTGTGTACATATGGTATGGAACCACCTAGGTTTTGGTGGGTTTCCGACGCTCCGGAGCCCCGCTTCGGTGAAACCCTAGATCCGCTGGAAAAAAGTCAAAGTTCCCGTCTACCCCCTTGACCGAAGTCTAAAGGGGATAGGCCAGTGGACTTTTTTGCTTGGATGTGTTAGGTTAGGACATAGGAACATGGAAAACAAGTATTATCACAAGTTCTTTCAAGATTGACCCCGGTTCCCCCGAAACGGGAGTTTTCAGCTATAAGTCCAGAAACTTAGTAGATCTCGAGTGCGGTCGGTGAAGCCGGTCATACACCGGATTAAAATCTTGCACTTTCAAAACACCCAACACACTTGTATACATATGGTATGGCACAACCTAGGTTTGGGTGGGTTTCCGACGCTCCGGGGCCCCGCTTCGGCGAAACCCTAGACCCGCTGGAAAAGCCCTAACGTTTTCGTCTACCCCCTTGAACGGCGTCGAAAGGGGGTAGGCCAGTGGACTTTTTTCCTTGGTTGTGCTAGGTTAGTACATAGGACACCCAAAACCAACTTTTATCACAATTCAACACAAGATTGCCCCCGGTTCCCCCGAAACGGGAGTTTTCAGCTATAAGTCCAACAACTCACTAGAGAGAAAGTGCGGTCGGTGAAGCCGGCAATACCCCGGAGTAGGATCTTGGACATTTACAACACACAACACACTTTTATACATATGGTATGGCACAACCTAGGTTTGGGTGGGTTTCCGACGCTCCGGGGCCCCGCTTCGGCGAAACCCTAGACCCGCTGGAAAAAAGTCAAAGTTCCCGTCTACCCCCTTGACCGAAGTCGAAAGGGGGTAGGCTAGTGGACTTTTTTCCTTGGTTGTGTTTGTTTAGGCCATAGGAACATGGAAAACCAACTATTATCACAAGTTCTCACAAGATTGACCCCGGTTCCCCCGAAACGGGAGTTTTCAGCTATAAGTCCAGAAACTTAGTAGATCTCGAGTGCGGTCGGTGAAGCCGGTCATACACCGGATTAAAATCTTGCACTTTCAAAACACCCAACACACTTGTATACATATGGTATGGCACATCCTAGGTTTGGTTGGGTTTTCGACGCTCCGGGGCCCCGCTTCGGCGAAACCCTAGACCCACTGAAAAATTCTGAGAGACAAGATTCGCGACGTCATTTTATGTGGGTGGAGACCTCTATTCGGTGTAGCTATATACATAAAAATGAATAAACAACATATTAAACTTAATTGAGAGTAATAAGTAAATACATAAAAATGAAGATTATAAAAAAACATGGAAACTATATACATATAGTTATTCGGTGTAGCTATATACATAAAACAGAATAAAAAACATGTTAAACATATTAAATTTAATTGAGAGTAATAAATAAATACATAAAATTGAAGATTATAAAAAAAGGTACCTATGCCGACGGCAAAGCCATCGGCACAGATATGCGCATAAAAGAAAAGTGTAAAAAATAAAGATTAAAAATGCATTATTCTTTGCCGACGGCAAAGCCGTCGGCGCATGTGAGGATGCGACGTCACCTAATGTTGAAAGGATCCTATGCCGACGGCCGAAAATGACCCGACGGCTGCGGTCGGCGTTGCCGACCTATGCCGACGGCATAACCTAAGCCGACGGTCATGTCGATGGGCTGGCCTCGTCGGACCCTACGCCGACGGCCCCGACAAAAAGCCGTCGGCTTAGGGTATGGCCATCGGCTTATAACCTTCTTCCTGTAGTGTAGGGTTGGCGCTGGCCAGTCTGATGTTCGTATGGAGCATGGTTCGCCCGTTTCTCCCGCGCAGCCTATTCAAGTACTACATCGGCCGCCTCATACGGCGGCGGCACGCGCGATGGCTCATGGCTTCCTGGATCCCTGACTCACCATCACCATCAGCGAGCACGACGGCGGCGGCCGCATGGGATTCGGGATGGTCTACGACCGGGCCAAGGCGTACCTAAGCAACCACTATGCCAGCCAGGTGAGGTCACTCCGGGCCGAGCTTGCGGTGCCAGGAACCGACCGGTTCGTCCTCAGCATGGACCACAACGAGGAGATCACCGACGAATTCCGCGGTGCCACGGTGTGGTGGCACTCCGTGACCGCCAACCGCGCAGTAGGGGACGTCCAGCAGCAGGACGCCCGGCGGTCGTACCGTCTCGTGTTCCACGAGCGCCACCGCGAGCTCATTGTCGAATCTTACCTCCCCCACGTCTTCTGCGAGGGTCGCACTGTCATGGCCACCAAGCGCCGCCAGAGGCTCTTCATTAACAACGGCGACCGGTGAGTCAGACTGACATCAGGTGATTTCTCGTTTTGCTTTAGCAGTTTGCACACCATAATAAAGATCTATCTATGCTCCCTCGTGCTTCTTTGCAGGTCTAACTCCTTGTGGAGCCACGTCTTGTTCGAGCATCACTCGACGTTCGACACGCTAGCCATGGATCCGGCCAGGAAGCGCGCCATCGTCGACGACCTCGACGCGTTCCGGAACGGCAAAGACTACTACGCGCGCATCGGCAAGGCGTGGAAGCGTGGGTACCTCCTCTACGGCCCGCCCGGCACCGGCAACTCCACCATGATGATTTTCATATCAAAATTCACATCCGTAATAAATCCGACAATTTCATTTGGAGTCTTGTTGCCGTGTATGGGCCTGCCCAGGAGGCGGGTAAGTCCTCCTTTCTCTGTGAAATGGTAAATTTGGCAAAAGATAATCCACATCCTCTTATCATTGGAGGGGATTTTAATTTACTACGTTGTCCGTTTGAGAAAAGTCGAGGGCGTTTTGACAATCGTTGGCCTCTTTTGTTCAATGCGGTCATTGACAGCCTGAACTTAAGAGAAATTACAATGGTGGGGAGACAGTTCACTTGGGCTAATTCGTTGCCCGAACCGACATACGAGAAACTAGACCGTGTACTGATGGATACTGAGTGGGAAGATAGGTTCCCATTGGTATCGGTACGGGCTCTAGAACGTATTGAGGGTCTGTCTGACCATGCTCCCATTCTGATGACCACTGGTACCCCTAGACCGCAGTGTAAACCACGTTTCAAGTTTGAACTTGGCTGGTTACACAGAGAGGGGTTCCATGCGATGGTTACTAGAATATGGGAAAGTCCGGTAGTGGGTGACACGCCTATCCAGCGATGGAACAATAAGATTCGTGCTTTACGCACACACCTTGTTGGTTGGGCTCAGCACACTACTGGTTTACCTAAGAAAGAGAAAGAACGACTTTCCTCCATAATTGATGCTCTTGAAGCACTAGCAGAAGTTCGGTTACTATCCGCGCAAGAGATTGAGCTAAAAAGCCAATCCAATGCACATATAGCAAAACTACTGCGTGAGGAGGAGTTAAAATGGTATCAACGTTCCAAAGCTCAATTCATCCTAGAAGGGGATTCGAATACGCGATATTTCCACGGTTGTGCCAATGGCAGACATCGAAAGAAGTGTATTCATGCCCTAGTACAGGATGTGGGGACGATTGAGGGCCATGAACAACTAAAGTTGTACATAACAAATCTATTATATATTAAAAGTATATTATGGGCTAACCAGAAATTAGAGAAATCCTAAAAAATCCCACAATAATCAGAAACATCTGTCCGTTTATTACCGAAATTAGCCGATCACAGCCATACAATCGGCCTCTTCACATGAAAGTTCAGAAAAATTACCCACCACTCTTCACATGAAAGTTCAGAAAAATTACCCACCAATGCCCTTAAGTAATTCTCTGCGTACCTCTTTGACGTCTACCTAAAAGATTATACAAGCCGATAGGTTAAGAGTCAACCATGAAATAGCACGCGCAGCAGCCGCCGCCATATTCCCATCGCCTTGCACATCCTCACCTACGCTGCTGAGGACGCTGCCGTTGCCGCGTACTCGCCCAGGTTTGCCATCCGATTCTTCTCCCTGTGGATCCATACGTAGACATATTCAAGCGTGTACTCACATACGCACGCTGCCGACGCCGTCGTGTGCCGATCGCCTGACATGTCATACGGGATGGTGCAGCCGCCGCACATCTCCTGCAGATGCACTCCGCGGATCCACGTCGCCATGCATGCACACGAGTCTTTCAATCTCATGCATACGCACCATGCAGGCACCAGCTAGGATGCGGATGGATCGATCGATCGAATTAGGACGTCATGCATACACATCGGACAGCCCAAGCCCCAAAGCCAAGGTAATTACACGTTAATATTAATTCGTCTCTCCTCGAGCACGAGCCGTGTGAGCGACTTCAGTTCAGGGCAGGTCTCGTCCCCTCTCCTCTCGTCCGCCCCCGTGTGGCGGCGGGAGGGGAAACTCTAAACCTAGTCCCTCGGCCGTCCCTCTCCGCTTCCTCCCCTCGCCGTCGCCATTGATCTCGGCCGGGCACAGCCTGGCTGGCCGGCGGCGGCGAGGATCGTTTGTCCTCCCGAGTCGAGGGGGCCGGCGCGGGCCGGTGTCCTTGGCGGAGGCGTGGCGCTACCGGGTGCCACGGCGTCCTCCTCGGCAGCGCGTGGTGGCGGCCGTCGCTAGGGCGTGGACGGACGGCAGGGGAGGCGCCTCTGTCTTTCACGGCGGCGGCGGCGACCCAGGACCTCCATGATGGCGGCTGGGAGGTGGGGTTGGATCCTGCCGGCGTCGGCACCCTGGATGCGGCGGCTGGCTTCGCCGGCCTGCGGATTTCAGGCTATGGCGGCGCGGATCAGATCTCCGCGAGGAGTGAGGAGCAGTGAGGGTTCCAATCTTGGCGTCCTCCTGCCTCTCTGGTTCCTTTGCGGCGGATCTTGGAGGAAAGAGTGTCGGCCGGCGAGAGCTGGGCTCCGATGGCGGAGCCGACGACGGCGGCGCCCGCGGGCGTTGTTACCTTGTTGAAGGAGTCGTTGCTGCGACCTCTAGCCTCCCTCCCTGATGCTCCGGAGGAAACTCCAGATCTGGGTGTCCCGGATCGCACGATGGCGGCACTTCCGGTGTCGTTCTCCTCCTTGGGGGCATCGCGTTGGAGCACATCCTGGCTGGAGAGGTCTGATGGTGGAGCGGCGTGCCATTTTCCGCGTCGACAATGGTGACTCGGCAGCATGGTGCAGTGGGGTCTCGGCGTGGATGCGTGCGAATGAACGAGGGCAGGGCGGTGGTGCTGTTTGGCGTCATGGCGACGTCGCCAGCTGGCCTTGCAAGGTCATGGCGTTGATCTTTGCCTGAAGATGGGTTAGAGGAAGATGGCGGAAGCGACTTCTGTAGCGCGCGCATGCGGTGCGCGTTGAGGGTCTGCTGGACCGGTACTCCGGTTGTAGATGATGCGCGTAGGTGGGAGGTCAAGGCATGCGGCTTTGATCATGTCCACCTCCATCATAGTTGTAGCGCCTTTTTGTTGCCGAGCGGTGGACTTCGGTTTGATCAGTGTTGTAACTTGTAAGCTTGGTTGAATAATTGCGGATGGCTGTGTGCATCATTTTGATGCAGAGGCCGGGGATCCGCACCCCCTTATCTAAAAAAAACGTTAATATTAATTTCTTTTTGAGTGATGCATGTACTTTTTAACAATACATCATATACTTTTTAGAAATTTGTCATTAATTTCTTTTGAGTGCTACATATACTTTCTAGAAACAAAGGTGCGCATATATACGCCTATCAATATTTCAATATGCAAGAAAAGATTACTAACATATTAAACTACTCGAGTAAACGCCAGCAATTGGAACCACGGATCGATGGATTAGCAACAGAAAAATACCTAGGATAAGATTCAGCAATTGGAACCACAGATCGAAAGATTAGCAGCAGAAAAATACCTAGGATCAGATTGGCAGCAAAAGAGGACCACGGATTCAAGCTGACAGCGTAGAGAAACGTTTTTGGGGATTTTCTGGCTGAGCTGCCCTCACGCTCCTCTTCAAACTTTTGGTTCGTCCACCCACGAACCCCTTAACCTGTGCAGTTTTCTAACATTATATGAAAGACCATAGTCTTCTCAATGTTTCGTAATTACAGATGTACACTGCTAAATACAAAAAAGGATTTAGTTTCCTTTTTTATTTACAAATTCATGACATAGCCTGTCGATAGCTAATTTGATATTCTGCTTCACTTGCCCAATTGCTTGGTTTGATGAATTCGGTTTTTAAATATTTGCAAATATTTGGGATGTTTTTTGGAGACAATAAATAGCTGAGCTGTAAAAACTCATGGCCTCAGGATTTTTTAGCCTGCTAGAGTCTACGTTTTATGAGCAATTTATTGTTTAATCAGAGCCTTCATAGATTGGAAGTAGAACAGAAAAACTACTCTTATGTCCTTCCGTGGCTCAGAATGATCATAATATTTATTAATACTACAGTTTGATTTGAATGGTATCTTCTTCTGAACACTGTACTCAGGAAATTATTGTTGTTCTATTATTGGATCCCCTTCCACTGCCAATCTGCAGGTCGATTATGTTGTCATGGCAGCGGCAGCCAGTCATATGGCGAATCTATTGCACAGGAGTGCAGCGCACGCATAAGGGAAGAACAAATACCAGACAGTTGAAACCGTGCCTCCATGCCTTTGTGGCAGCTGCAGCTTCGCATAAGTGCTAAACCACCGGCCCATGCCTTGGTGAATGGTGATTAGATATATTTTTATGTACTAATAATGTTTAAACCTCCCCAAATCAGTTCGGGCAAGCTGCAGTCGTTAATTCCTGTATCCACACTCTACCCAACAGATAGATGAACCAAAATGGTGAGACGTGCATGCACAAAGTTGACTGCTGCTACTTCGGTTGGTTCTCTTCAGGCACTAGCTACGTATCAAGAATATCTTCACAAAACATGAATTGAAAAAAGAATTACCCAGCTATAGCCTAAGGTTATTTTCCGTGAACCAACCGAGAAGATGAATTTGTTATTTTCTGGTATGAAAAGAAGATCGATCAAGGGTCCTTAAATACACGATACCTCACCTCTGTGCCACCATGACACTGTTGGAGTTCGGTTACGATTAAACATGCATTTAGTCACACACAAAGTTATTCTTGCATGCTCAAGCTGAGCTGTATATAGTAGTCCGGAAAATAAGTTCATTAATTATAATTATGAATACTACTGTAAAAAATCTCTAGCTAAAGTTATGTCTATAGTTTCTATTTAACTTTCAACCATAATGTTTTCTTTGCTTAGTCGTTTTTAGGTTTTTAGAGCCAGTATAGATATAACTTTTGCAAGAGATTTTTTACAGTAGTATTCATAATTATAATGAATGAACTTATTTTCCGGACTACTATATACAGCTCAGCTTGAGCATGCATGAATAACGTTGTGTGTGAGAGATGGAAAGATAAAAGTGAGGGACAGAGATCCATGGTGTGAAGATAATTTAATTCAACAGATGATTCATGTGGGGGAAAGCGATTTTTACATCTATGCCAATGCATATTTCCATACTCCGTGGCTACATTCATATTGGTTGCACAAGCAGCTCTTTATATTATTTTCAGATGATTGTATAAATCACTTTCTAGAGTATCTTGTAATGCTTGAATTGTTCTTTAATTGTCTCGGTGAAGAGCCTCTAAAGATTCGAAGTGATGTAGATTTCATCTTATGAAGACATAAATGGGTATTTGTAATTTTGTATAGCCAACAGGTACATCAATATTGTTTTTTCAACAGTTCGTGGATAGAGGTGTAGCATGTGTTAACCTAAAAAAATGTTTAGGTATCGTGATTAATAAAACCTATGTTACATTAAACTACAATGTTAATGTAAAATAGAAAATATTGTTCCATTGACAAATATGCAGGTTTTGCGTCTATATTTCACAACCATGCTTGATTCAATGAGGTACGTTATTCATCAAGTTGCTCATATGCATCAACATTATTCCAGTTGCAACCCCATTAGTAAAGTTGCATGGGCACTCCAAAATTCTAAAATACCAGCTTTCTAGAGGACCTCAAATTACTCATACATTCGATAAAAGTGTGGCAAACACAGTATTTGATCTGCATTTTGCCTCCACAGGCTTATAAAATGGTGGAAGCATTTTCTCTAGGACCTAACAAAGACCTGTCAAGTTATATGCTCCTTCCTGTATGCACTTGTAAGCTCATGATTACTGAATTCTATCAAAATAAAATGATCTGATCGAACAAGGGGTGCTCAACAAATGCAGTCTTTCTTATGTTTGGAATTTTTTGATAGGATCTGGTGAATATATGATGGTTTCATGTAACCCTTGGTTAGCTCATACTTCACACTGCTCATATCATGTAACACTTGATTAGCTCATACTCCCTCCGTTTTTTAATATAAGATGTTTTATCCTTTGTCCACATGCACATGCACACAAATGTATGTAGACACATTTTTGGGTGCATGTTCACTCATTTTAGTGTGTATATAGACAATATGTGTATCACCTAAAACATCTTATATTAAAAAACGGAGGGAGTACTTCACACTGCTCATATTATTCCAATGTGGTTCTCATGTTATGCAATGGAAGGTTGCATGGTTATTCAGTTGTCCACTACTGGAGAATTGGTTTCGGTCTTGCTCTATTGGAATGACTGCCATATAACTATGAACAACTTATTCAAAAGTTCCATGACACCGATTTGGATTTCAAATATGCTGGCAACGAATCCAGCCAGGCGGCAATCGTATGGTTCCTTATTGTTCGCAGTATGTACCAACAATTTCATCTAGAGTGTTCTTTTTTTGTTACTTTGAGGACAAAGTCCGTCTTCTGTTCAATGGATGGAATTAGATAATGATGCTGATTTGAATCAGGCTTCATTATAGTTACATGTAGCATGTAATCATTCTTAGATGAACAATCAATAAAAGATTAAGCTAAATAACATCGTAGTAGCTTCTAGCTCTAGAAATGTATTGCAATGTTACAATCTTATATTAGCAAAGAAGGCCATAATATAATTGATGTATATTATTTGTTTTAATGCTATGGAATGGAAAAAAAACCAGGAGCAAACGTATACAGAGTACAAGCTCATGAAAGGTCACTGAACCTGGGAGCATCTTACGGAGCTGGCACTGAGATTGAATCACGTAAACAAGATGATAAGAAGAAGAGACAAAAGGGTGATAGCACAAGAGGCTGCAGTGCTACTTCTGTTGCACAATTGAAAAGTAAAATTGAAATAGGCTTCGTACCGATTTATGGCAGCGTCCTCGGCAATTCAAAACAACAAGAAGCAGCCGGATTCCTATCTTCTCTAATAGACGCCCTGCATGCCACGAGGCATAAGGCAAAGATTGCGACGCAGCATCGGGCTCAAGGTTCCTCACCCTCTTCAGCCCGGCCGTCCGCCATTATCGTCCAATAGCAGAACCTCATGCTTCTTTTGTAGGCTCCATTTGTAGGCGAAGGAGAATGTCGGCCAGCTGATTTTGGTAAGATTTGGTGGATTCATGGGAGCGGAGACAATTAGATTTGCATATCTGGAGATAAAAAAAAGAAGTATAACCTTGAGCAATGGGGAAAATGGGGACGAGTTTGACGGAATAGAGCTAAAGAAAATTAGGCTATTCTTTATTTCTTCTAGACTTAGTAAAAAAGTAGACAATGCACCAGGAGACCGGCAAACGGATAAACTTCAGGAAAAAATGCAAGTGAAATTAAAAATACCTAAAAATATATAAAAAAAGTCATACCAATTTAATATCACATATATATCACATTAAAAAGTAAATCAATTGTACATGATCAACTAAGTAGTAATTCTACGCAAATACAATGAGTTAGAAAAATCAAACGAATTACAACTAATTAAAATATTATAAAGTTATAGCTTTTCATCATACAAATTATAATAAAAAATTGTAAACTTGTCACTTATCTTTATGCCGACTGTTTATTAGCATTTATGTTTCCTTTTATGGATCATATAATAAATATTAAAAAACCGTCAAGGTGTTGCCCGCGCATGTGCGCGGGCCACTGTGCTAGTTACTATAAAGGTCTGTTCGGGGCCCCAGAGGAAGGAAACTTCACTTTGGATGAATCTCGGACAGATGATATACCCCAGGTTTCAGTCGAGGAGAATGGCCTACTCACAAAACCCTACTCGGAGGAGGAAGTGAGAAAGGCGGTCTTCCAAATGAAACATAATTCAGCACCTGGGACTGATGGTTTCCCAGCAGAGTTCTACCAGAACTTCTGGGATGTTATCAAGTCTGATCTAATGCAACTGTTCACTTGTCTCCATAGGGACAACTCGAGTTGTTTCGGCTTAACTTCGGCAAGATTATTTTATTATCTAAGGTTAATGAGGCAGAAAGGATTCAACAATTTAGACCTATTTGCCATCTTAACGTTAGTTTTAAAATATTTACCAAAGTGGCCACGATTCGTCTAAACAGTGTAGCAGCGTCCGTCTCAGACGGCTTTTATGCAAGGGCGCAACATCCTTGATGGAGTAGCGATCCTACATGAAACTTTCCACGAACTACATAGGAAGAAGCTGAATGGGGTAATTCTTAAAATTGACTTTGAGAAGGCCTATGATAAAGTCAAATGGTCTTTCCTCCAGCAGACTCTCAGAATGAAAGGTTTCTCTGAGGAGTGGCGCGCATTAATAGATTCTTTTGTTTCGGGAGGAAGTGTAGCCATTAAGGTCAATGATGACAGTGGCAAATACTTCCAAACGAAAAAAGGTCTTCGACAGGGTGACCCTTTATCGCTAATACTATTTAATATAGTGGCTGATATGCTGGCTATCCTGATCGAGCGTGCAAAATCTGAGGGCCAAATTGAAGGGGTGATCCCTCATCTAGTCGACGGTGGTTTATCGATACTTCAATATGCCGATGACACAATCCTTTTCATGGAACATGATATCGAAAAAGCCCGTAATTTAAAGCTGATATTGTCAGCTTTTGAGCAACTTTCGGGTCTTAAGATTAACTTCCATAAAAGTGAGTTGTTTTGCTTTGGCGAGGCTCAAGAAAATGCCACCTTGTATGCCGACCTTTTCGGATGTGAGCAAGGACAATTTCCCATCAACTATTTGGGTATTCCGATTCACTATCGGAAATTTACAAATGCTGAATGGAAAAGGGTGGAGGAAAGACTTCAATTACGTTTAAATAGCCGGAAAGGCAAACTCCTATCCCTTGGTGGAAGACTGGTTCTCATTAATTCAGTGCTAACGAACATGGTACTGTACATGATTTCCTTCTTTCAGTTGCCCAAAGGAATCTTGAAACGACTGGATTATTTCCGGTCTAGATTCTTTTGGCAAGGTGATAGTGAGAAGAAAAAATATCGACTGACTAAATGGAGTGTGGTTTGCTGCCCTAAAGACCAAGGAGGGCTCGGAGTTCATGACCTTGAGGTCAAGAACAGAGCCCTGCTAGGTAAATGGCTCTTCAAGCTTCTATCCGAAGATGGAGTGTGGCAATCCCTCCTTAGGAGAAATTATGTGGGAGATCAAGCCGTTTCTCAGGTTATTTGGAAACCAGGGGATTCTCACTTCTGGGCGGGCCTCATGGCTACCAAGAAATATTTCTTCCCACAAGGTTCTTTCTCAATTAGGGATGGCTCGGAAATTCGTTTTTGGGAGGATAAAAGGCTAGGCCAAACCACTCTCAGAGAACAATATCCGGCTCTGTATGCGATAGTCCGAAACAAAAGCGATACAATCGCCAAGGTGTTGGGTTCCTCCCCACCAAATGTTTCGTTCAGGAGAAGTTTACTTGGAACAAGACTAGCATCTTGGAATGCTTTGCTCATCCGATTGGATTCCATCCATCTGTCGGTAGGTCCAGATAAATTTCATTGGAATCTTACGAAGAACGGAAAATTCTCGGTCGATTCCATGTATAGAGCACTAATCGCTCCCGAAATTCCAGTCGATATTAAGGATAATAATAAGATTTGGAAGATGAAGATACCGCTAAAAACTAAGGTTTTTGCATGGTATCTCCGTCGAGGTGTTATTCTTATTAAAATAACCTTGCCAAACGCAATTGGCATGGAAGTAAAAGGTGTGTCTTCTGTCAACATGACGAGACTATTACTCACTTATTCTTTCATTGCGAGTTTGCTAGGTCTATATGGTCAGCCATCCAGATAGGTTCTACCTTACATTCGCCCAGATCGGTTGCAAACATTTTTGGCAACTGGTTAAATGGTGTTGATCCTAGATTCAAACTATTCAGTAGGGTGGGAGCGATTGTCGTTATTTGGTCGCTATGGCTATGTAGAAATGACAAGGTTTTAACGATAAAAATGCTTCTTTTATGCAGGTTATTTATCGGTGTACCGCAACGCTACGGACTTGGTCGGCCCTGCAGCGTGTGTAGAACCAGGACTTGTTCTTGGAGGTGGCATGTCGGTTGGAGGTGGCGGCCAGGGAGCTACTCTCGCGGCACGGATGGCAACATAGACTCCGGATCGAATTACCGCCCATCTAGACGGATCTACAATTTCTCATTATGATATGTAATCCGCCTTGTCGTTATTTTCCTTCTTACTTTCGGTACTCGTGAACTTGCGGACTTGTGGCTGTGTGCATCTTGTTATGCAGAGGCCGGGTGTAATGCTTAAAACTCTTAAGTAATAAAATCCCTTTATCTAAAAAAAACTCCACCATGATCGCCGCCATGGCCAACTATCTTGAGTACGATATCTACGACATTGAGCTCACGTCCGTGACCACCAACGTCGAACTCCGGCGTCTGTACCAAGGCCAAGTCCATCATCATCGTGGAGGATGTCGACTGCTCCGCCGACCTGACTGGCAACCGCGAGAAGAAGAGGCCGCCGGCTCCATGGCCGGGTCCGGGGCCTCCGGGCGTCCCGGTCCCACACCCTGGCGCCTCCGCCATAGTTCCAATGAGGAAGGTGACGCTCTCCGTCCTGCTCAACGCCATCGACGGGCTGTGGTCAGCATGCGGGGGCGAGCGCATCATCATCTTCACGACCAACCACGTGGAGAAACTGGACCTGGCGCTGATCCGGCGCGGCCGTATGGACAAGCACATCGAGATGTCCTACTGCTGCTTTGAGGCCTTCAGGTTTCTCGCCAAGAACTACCACAGCTTGGACGCCCACCCACAGTTCGAAAACGTCAAGGCGCTGCTGCACGAGGCCAAGATCACCCCCGCCGACGTGGCCGAGCACCTGATGCCCAAGTGCGCCGACGACGACGCCGAGTCCTGCCTCGGCAGTCTCGTGAAGGCGCTGGCCGAGAAGCGAAAGGAGATTGTGGTGCGATATGTAGTTGTAATCTTAGTTTCATCTGGGCAGGAATATATAGTTTAATTCATCTTGCTACTCATGGTGTAATCGTCTTAGAAATGCGCAGTGCAGATCTTTTTTCCTGAATTGACGATTTTTTGTTCAACTGTACTCATAATCGAGTCCGGGTGGCTTATTGGCATCTACTCTTTGGTCCATTGCCATCTCACTGAGCTCTTCCCTGTTTGACTTCAGTCTTCGGGAAGCAAAGGGTACGGGCGGTCTCCTGGTCAAAAGACTACGGTCTGATTAACTGATTTGGCTGCCTGTACCATGTGCAAATCGAGGAGGACATGTACAATCCTGGTCAACTTTCTATCACAGCGCTCTGTGACCTGTGGGCCGGATTGCACATACCTCACCACGGGCGATTCAGCGGTACAAATCCCCTGTGCGTCACAGATCAAAATCGCTCCCGTGCTATTTTTTCTTCTCTGCTATTCTATCCTTGCAGAAGTAGACACAAAAACCTCTCTTTTCCAGGAGGTCTAAGAGAAAGTCTATGCTCACCTTATCAAAGGCTTTTTCATAATCTAACTTAAGGATAAGGCCTTTGGATTTTGTGTGAACAACAGAATGCAAAATTTCATGGGTTGTGACCACGCTTTTCAAGATAAACCTCCCTTTAATGAAAGCGGATTGGTTCACAGCAGTGATCGTATTAATGATGCTAGCAAGCCTATTAGTCAAAACTTAAGTGAAAATTTTAAAGCTACAGTTAAGTGAACTTCATTTATCTCCCCTCCATTGTTTAAGAGCTCAAATCTCTTGCATATTCCACTCCTCTGATCCAAAATTGTTGTTTTTGTGAGGGGTGAAGGGGAGATCTAGATCTAGGGTTACATCAAAACTATTTGATTTCAACATACTGATACTTTGTGGATCTTCTTACTCTGGTTTAACAAAAGTGGATTTGAGGGCCCCTAAAAAAGGTCCTGTTTTTCCTCAAGGAGAGGCACGAGTGCTACTCTCTGTTTCGCATATCGGGAAAGAAACCTTCTACAATGCAACTGTTTATAGAGGCTAGATAAAAAAAGTGTTCATAGAGGTGATTAGAACAATAAATTGATTTTTGGTTACGCACTAGCTCCTCTTAACAAACGTAAAAAATCACTTAGGGCCTCTCTTTGGTTCACATGAATTGAAAACTACAGTAATAGGAAAAACGTAGGACTAGAATGTCATGACATGTGGAATCCAGGAACCGGTCACACTATTGTTTGGTTGCAGCACAGGAAAAACGCAGAAATTTTCTATGGAGTTGGGTACAAGTCATAGTTGTCATAGACTTATAGGAATTTTTTCATAAGGTCCAACCTCTTGCTAGAATTCCTATGGAATTGTACTGTAGAAAAGCATTCTATATGAACCAAATGGACTCCATAGGAAAAATTCCTATTGATTGGAATCCTATGAAATTCTTTTGAAAATCCTTTAAACCAAAGAGGCCCTTAAGCACAAATAGGTAAGCTATAGTGACTATAGGTGACTTACCATAAAGATGACCCATCAGGTTGTTGATGTTGTGGTAAGACACAGTTCACATGTACCGATGTCTCGTGTTCGAATAATTTTCATAAACCTTTTTATACAATACAACCTTGTAACAATGGGCCAGCTAGTGTGTCTCGATCAAGTTTAAATAAAGTCAACTAGCGATCGGGTTCGAAAATAAAAGTGAGCTAGCCGTGATTTCTAGTTCTCTCTATAGGGTCATGGTGTACCTATATCTCCGCTCTTGTTCCCCGATCCTGAGATTTTGGACGCGCTGCAGTCTACTCCCTCCGTTTCAAATTAATTGACTTCCATTTGTTCACATGTTGATACATCCATATTTGGACAAATGTAAGTCAATTAATTTAGAACGGAGAGAGTAGCAAGGATGGATGGAACGCAAACGAGACACGCCGTGCCCTTTGCCAGAGATATTTTCTTAAGAAAAGACAACTGAAAATACTCGGCGCACAAATCAAAACTAGTACGACCTTCGGTCCGTTTTAATTATCGTGGAGGAAGTATTGTGATAGTACAATGTCATGTACAACTTGCGACAATAATTTCGAATGTACGTGGAATGAAACCCAACAAGAATGACTTGGTCCCAAAACACTTCGCGTCAAGTGTGCGTGGACCAAAGGCAAAAGAGGGACGACAGACAAACAATGGTTAAGGAAATGATTTACAACTATCTAAAAAATAGAAAGCTATGGATAGATATATCCACCGATTAACTCCCCATCAGTACCTGAAATGATGTTGTAACAAGAGGATTAAACCTTGTCGGGTCAGTTTTATCTTATCTCGACTGATCTCGGGCATACACATTGAAGCCATCTGATTTCTATTTAGACCATCCTCACCAGCACCCACCAGAATACACCAAAGGCACATTGAGGTGCTGGACAGGAAAATCGATCACGGCATCACCCCGTCTGTCTAGGCTGACTCGATTTTTTGTCTGACACCCTGAGCGGGTCTCCAAACTTGGGACAGCCTGGTGTGTGTCGGACAACGCCTAAACATGTCCGCATGCAGCATTAGACAGGTGGGCCCGGCTTGTCATCCACACACCGGTCACGTCGGTTATAAGGGTGTATCAGCATTCCCGTCTTTCGAAGTGGCGCCGCTAGGGCCAACGCGACAAAAAAGTATCTCCAGCATTTACTACATCGTTTTGCCTCACCACCTTGTTTTCCCGCCCAATGGTCTGGCTATAAGAAGCACGCCATGTTGCCGCTTCTATCCGTGCCCTCCCATTTCGGCGTAGAAAACACAACCCAATCCGCGCTGTCGACAACATGTCGCCCCGCCTAGCCACCTTCTGAGCTATCATCACCCAGGTTGTGCGCCGTCATTTCCTGACGGTGGACCCAACTCCTCCGATGTCTCACGGTGAGATGGTGATGAGTGTGAGGAGGAGGCGGCAGAGCCAAAGCCGCATCCGTAGCCGCAAGATCCGTTGAGAACTCCATCCTCACCGCGTGCGACGAGGAGATGCACCGCCGGCTGAGGGCGGAAGTCACGCGGACGAACGCCGTGGTAGAGGCCGCCATCATGTAGCTGTCGCTCAAGAGCATGGTGAGGCAGGAGAATTCCCGCTCCCTTATGGCCGGTGATAGGATGGCCCCGCGAGCAGCGAAACTCCTAGAAGGCCACGGCCTCTACCGGTACTCAGAGGCCGCCCGCTTTGACGTGGCGGACACTCTCTTGTCTTTGGCATGTTATGGTGTAGGGGAGAAACTATAAAGAAATCATGAGAAAAAGGAGCTCACTTGGAGTCAACTGGGAGGAGTCACAGCAGTCAGATGCAGCCCAATATGAAGTATTTTATGAAGATCATTTTCCCATGAAGTAAAAATAACTATCCAATGCCACTGGAGTGTGGGCCTCATCCATATGAATCCAACGAGACCAAGAACATCAACTTCGTATGAGAAAATGGCATCCAAAACCGTCCAAAGCGCCGCAGAAAACGGAACAGATAACCAGTGATGGTACAGTCGGAAATGACCGTACAGGCGACCATACCAATCATTTTTGGGTCTGTGACGTCAATCCAGACAACTTTCGTGAAGGTTCCACCTACCATATCATTGCGGAAGACTCCAGAAAACCCCGAACCGACCTGTTGAAGCCTACATAAGAAGAGGGAAGCCCTACCCGCCAGGTGTGCTCGATCTATGCACCATAGCCGCCACACCCGGAGCTCCACCTCCATCTCCATCTCCATCTCCACCATAGCGAAGCCCTGCCGTCGAGCACCTCAAGATCATTCTCAACCTTCGAAGAAGGCCGGGGAGAAAGACACCGAAGGGGACACCACGCCACCGCCACCACTCCAGCGCCGCCATCTCCACCATCACCGCTGGCCCTTTTTCCTTCCCCATCATGGTCTCCTTAATGGGCTGTAATATGGATTGAACCCTCTTTTTAATGTTTTGATTACATTAGTACTTGATAATGGTTTAGTAATCTGCTTGTATATGCATGCTTGTTTACTTGTGTTTTTATTTAAGTTCTTGGAGATGTCCAAACCATCGGAGTAGTTGGAGACATCCAACTTATTAACCCACACATGAGTAGATAGATGTTTTGTGCAAATCAGTTGACCTCTGAAGTGACAGTGATGTCTACTACGCGCTTCTGTTCTTGTAGACTTTGTTGGGCCTCCAAGCGCAGAGTTTTGTCAGACAACAGCAAATTTCTCTTAAGTGAATGATCCAAGGTTTATCGAATCCACGGGAGGCGTAGGTTTAATTTATCCTCTCTTGAACAACCCTACAATTAAGATACAAGAAGTCTCTTTTGTCCCCAATACACATAATATAATGATTAATTGTGTAGCTGCACTAGTTTGGCGAAGAGATGATAAAATACGGGTAATATGGATCGTAGAATAAGGTTTGGTAAATCTGTGATGAAAATGGCAGCAATGTAGCACATAACAAAACTGAAAGTAAATGGTATATCAGTCCTTAGAAACAAGGCCTAGTGATCATCCTTTCACTACTAGTCATTCTCAACTTTGTTAATATAGTTAATCATATGATATTTCCTCTGAAAGCACTCATTATAATTGTTAATCCGAATTTTCTTGATGCGTCCATTTTAAGTATGGTTTTTCTCGATGTTTTGCATATGATTACATTGGAAATCTTGAAATATTCCGAGCTATCTTCCACCTTCTATGCTGATTTGCACATAAACTCGTTTTTTTCGATGGACTTTGCACAACCTTAGGTTTTTATTAGGATTTTACTGTATTTCTCTTGTCTTTGGCATGTTTTGGTGTAGGGGAAACTAAAAATAAATCATGAAGAAAGGAGCTCACTTGGAGTCAATTTGGAGGAGTCATAGCAGGATAATATGAACCATTTCATGAAAACCAAGATCATCAAATTCGGACTTCGTATGAGAAAATGGCGTCCACAACCATTCAAAACACCGCATGGTTTGGTAATCTACTTGTCTATGCATGTTGTTTATTCAAGCGTTATATACCTGTGTTTTTATTGAAGTGTTTGGAGATTTCCAAACCATCAGAGTAGTTGGAGACATGGAGACATCAAAACTTCTTAGCCTACACATGAGTAGATGGATATTTTTGCAAATCAGTTGACCTCTGAAGTGACAGTCATTGATATCTCTTGGGGAGTGCATTTTATCTCGGAGTAGGGTTGTCCATAAAGTTTAATGCGTGCGTGCTAGCAGAGGCACTTGCGTGCGCGCGCACAACAACTAAGGAGGCGCACCGGATGGCAGTGCAAGACAGGGCGGAGAGACGCTGACTCGCACATGTGGTAGGCCGCATTGAGCTTGGCTCCCCCTCTTTCGCCGAGCTGGGAGCGAATGATGATGAGGCTATCCCCTCTCACGTCGTCCCGACAGCGCACGATGACGAGGCTTAGTTTAAATTTAGTTATAATGTATCAAATTCAATTAAATTGGGTCTTCTATTTAAAATTGGCGAGTGTTTGCCAAATTAAAATATTTGGTTTAGTGGTGCCGATGTGGACAGCACCTAGCAATATGCCGAACATGTATCCAACACCCTGTGAAAGCGGACACAGTTTGGGTGGTACCAGACAAAAATCGGGGTACCTGGTGAGATGCTCTTACAGTGATACTACTATGTAGAATGCACATAGCTATTGATGCCACAAGTTATGTCAGTGATGGTCGCCAAATAGCAAAATTGTTTCACCTAGAAGAAAGGTTTAGAAGACTAGGCAAACGTCTCTACAATTGTCTTTCATTAGACAAATTGTGATAGAAAATCATATTATTCAAGACATCACGTCACCACTAAGACCAGTCCGGGCTGGAGGGATGGTAGATTCGCACCTGCCAAGACACTTGTTATGTGACTAGCGAGCCCACAGGTTAGGTCATAAACCGGAGTGCGTCATTTTGGGTTCCGGGTTTCATAGAACCCAGAATTTTGCAAAATTGAAAATGATAACATTGCTATGAAAAAGTTCCGGTTTTTTTTTACGTGTATAAATACTAATATGACCGACATATCTACAAAGTTCCTTAAAAAATACGTTGTATTTTGAGCTAACCAAATCACGAAGTTGTGGATATAAAAGGGGAAATTTTCGGTTTGATCCCACATTTATGTTTTTGGTGTGGATCACGGATGACAAGAAAAAATCAGTGGAACTTGAAGCACACATGCTAGATATGCAGATGTAGTCGTATACCTTTCTTCAGAGTTTGTCGAGATTTGAAATGTGATTTGCGAATTATGTAAAAACGGGCTTGAGCTCAGGATCAAATAGCACTTTTCGCCTAAACGCCGCTTCGTTGCACAAATATTCTTGAGTAAAGGCTTGTACAGGATAATGGCCATTCGATAATTTCATGTTCATAAGTAGTGCTGCTGTGCGTGGGACGCGGATTTTGTGAACTCGGGCTCGCTCGCTCTTGGAAAACGTGTCCACGCGGTACTGGATGGCTGTGCTTCCAGGCTGGAGTAGGAGGGGCTTCGTGTATGTCTATGGTTTTGGTACAGGTATGGCATACGTGTATTCCCTAGTATATAAAAGTACAACTTTTCAGCCTCAATTCCAGCATCCACGTCACCCGGAAAACGTCGACCGTCCGATCGGCGCGTCCAACGGTCCAGATCACGCTAAAAACCGTGCTGCTACAGTAATACTGTAGCAGTCGAATATCTACCAATCACGTCGCACCACGTCGCGCTCCAGCGTACCTTTTGCAAAAAACCGCCCGCAAAAGGACTGGTTTGCAAATTTTAGAAAGCCAGGGTCCTTCGTGTAAAAAAGGCAGCGCAACTCGGGTCCTCTCCTTCCTCTCCTCGCGCGACCGCGACGTCGCCGCCGCCGCCGGCGCGCTCCGCCGCCGCTACGGGCCTCCCCGCTCAAATCTGAGCAAACGGGGAGGTGCGCCGCCACGCCCTCTCCCTTCTCGCCCAAGATCACGGGCCGGGACGACTCGAGTCCGCCGGAATCGACGCCGCCAAGATCCGGGACCGCCGCCGCCTCCGCGCGTCGCCGGCACCGTTCCGGCGACCAATAAGCGGCAGCGCCGCCACGTGCAGGTGCGCCGTGTCGAGGCGCATCCGATGCGCCCATCCGCGCGTCCCGGAGCGCGCGGGTTCGCCGCCGGCGTCCTCGCCGCCGCCGCGGGAGCTCCGCTCACCGGTGACGTCGCCGCCACGCCACCGTGGGCCTGGGCTGGGGAGGCGAGCCGTTCGTGGGCCGGGCCGCCTGCTGCGCGCCTGGCTCGGCCTCCCCTATTTTTTTTCCCCCTGTTTTCTTTTTCCATTTTCAAAACTTCTGTCATTTTGAAACACAAATTGAAATCAATTCAAAATAATTTCTACAAATTTTTAGTAGATCAAAAATCAACATTCCAGAAACTTTGGCACCCTTCCAAAATTATTTTAAATCTTAAAAAAATCCAAAGAATACATAGGGGCTCATTAATACATTTAAAAAAACACAAACAACAACAAATTTTAATTTACTAACTACAATAATACAAATCATACATACAAAATGCACCAAAAAAAAACAGAATATTTTTTTTGTAAGTTAAAATAATAGAATTCAGGAATAAATTATTTTAAATCTTAAAAAAATCCAAAGAATACATAGGGGCTCATTAATACATTAAAAAAAACACAAACAACAACAAATTTTAATTTACTAACTACAATAATACAAATCATACATACAAAATGCACCCAAAAAAACAGAATATTTTTTTTGTAAGTTAAAATAATAGAATTCAGGAATTTACAAATTACAGCAATGCAAACCATAGCAATGCACAAAAAAATGTATTTCCCCAAAAACAAAATCTACATTTGAAGTACTTTCGAACCTTTCCAGATTTATTTCGAACATTAAAAAAATCCAAATAGTACATAAGGGCTCATTAATAGATTTCAGAAAATCACAAAAAAAAAAGAACTTCTAATTTACTACCTACAATAATGCAAATGATACATACAAAAAAAAACAAAAAAAACCCAATATTTCTCCCGCAAGTTTGAAAATAGAATTCCATAAGGACTCATTAATAGATTTCAGAAAATCACGAAAAATAAGAACTTCTAATTTACTACCTACAATAATCCAAATGATACATACAAAAAAAAACAAAAAACAAAAAACCCAACATTTTCCCCACAAGTTTGAAAATAGAATTCAACAATTCGCAGAATTAAAATTTCCAATTTTATAAGTCTAAGCAATGCAAATCCTATATAAAAAAGAGGCAAAAAAAATACTCCCCAAAAAAAAAATCATCCCCTCCAAAATATTCAATTCCCTTCTAAGTTCCAACATAGATTTCAAAAAAATCACAATAATTAAAAACTTCTAATTTATTAATTACAATAATGCAAACACACACATATAAAATGCACAAAAAAAATATCTCCAAAATCTAATCATTTTTGCAAAGTTTCAAAGAATACAAATTTGAATACAATTCAATGCGACAAATTTTAACAACCTTGAAAAATCTCCTAATCGTAAACTTCTCCGAATTCAAATAATATTCATATGCATACTTCCTAAAAAACATATTCGAAAATCATCAGACGGACGCGCGGCATTGCCGCGCTAACTATCCCTAGTACCTTGTAAAGATAGATTGAGTAAATGAGTGGGTAACTGGTCATTTGTTGTCGAGCTGTCACGGGCATTAACCTTTATTCATACTTCTTACTTTTTACCTTTTAGACTAGTCACAATAGGAGTAACTTAGCTAGTAACATCACACATCTCAAGACCATTTTGTTTATGTGGCATGTAGTTAATGAGGAGAGAAGTGTTTGGAGTAACTTAGCTAGTTACCGTAACATCACACTTATCAAGACAAAATGAATCTATAGTGCAATAAATAAGATCTTATATGACACCACAATGATGTTACTCACCACTGTGTGAAGGTGGTAACATAGACTAGTAACATCACCATGTTACTACTCTATGTTACTCCCCATTGTGACTAGTCTTATTACTGAGCGGGGTCCATGCGACTTCTGGCCTGTCTCCTGTCTCCGTTCAATTCTCTCTAATGTATACAAACTTATTTCGATTCAAAATAATTACTATATGAAAAATATGCATACTAATATTGTGGTTCCATTCCCGTGCTCGGTTTCAAGTTTCATCGCCATTAATTTCTCAATTTTGGACAAAAAAATTAGAACTTTTTAGTCGAATTTTGTCAAATTTCTCACGGTCGGTAGACCGTTTGAAATTTTCTTTAACAAGTAGATTCATCTTACCGTTTCCCACAACTTTCATATTTTTTTGTTTCGACACATATACAAGTACAAGTAGATATTGTTCTATCTGCATGTAGGTGTTTAGACTATGCTTGTTGTAGAAAAGCACATTGCACTTGGCGCCACGCTCGTTATTTCCCAAATTTATTTGGTTTTTCAAATTATTTCGGGGCTTTCCAAAAAAATCAAAGTAAAGTAAGGTGAGGTTGAACATTGATTTTTGATTTATGCGCGTGAACATTTTTTTTCATATTTTATCTGATTATATACCGAGGAAAAGGAGGTGGCACATTGCTCTGAGCATTGGAGTAGGCTTTTTGGAGGAACCTAGTTGCAAAAATAAAAAGCAATATCAGCTTACAAATGGTACGAACATGCTATAAGTTTTCTTTATATTCAAATAAATTTGGTGGAGGTATTGGTGAAAGGGAGGTGACATAAGCACATTGTACATGAAACCGAAGCTGGCTATGTCCCAAACTTATCCACATTTTTAAATTATTTGAAGAATTATCGAAAACTGATATTAAAAATATGGTGATGTTCTGCAAAAAAATTTTTTTTTTTTGCGAAACACAGTACAACGCAACGCTCACAAACACGCATAGAAAATTATGAACTGGTATAGGTTTCTCCTAATCCTTGCGGGAGAAAGATCTAGATATGATAGGACACGGCGATTTGGCTCTAGGGTGCAGCTGCACCCACTATGTAATTTTTTTTTAGTTTTTTTTCAGAATGTCAAACAATTCCGAAAAAAAAATCCGGGTGTACATTACAACATGATGTGTTAGCACAAAAAATGGCAGGGTGAAAAAACTTTTTTTGTGATCTGTACAAAAAAGAGAAAAAAAACTAACGTGTATATATACGTTTCGCTGTGTCCGGATTTGTATTTTTTGCACAGGTTGCAAAAAGCTTTTTTCTTCACGTAACTTTTTGTGCCAACATGAAATGTCATGAAATGTATGCAAAAAATTTATTTGAAATTTTTTGACATTTGGAAAAATATTTTCTGGGTAGTGGCACCCACTACCCGTTATGAATATCCGCTAGATATTGTCGTTTTGGCTCATCAAATGTCCCGCGTGACAACTGTGCCACAAGTATTTTATACCACTAGCGTTATGTGTACCTCCTTCTTTAAATGATCCCGAGTGTTGCATGTAGGGCAATTTCCGGGTCCAAACGAGCTCGGGCACATTAACGAGTGTTTCTAGAAATTTCCCGTCGTTGCCACCGTAATTGCGTGCTATTGAAGCAAAAGATTACAAAGGCCTGACGCCTTTGACATAACCACTCAGACGCATGCCAGTTAAGCGGTGACAAGGGAAACGATGGGACGATTCGTGCTCTGCGTGTCACCTCGTGGCAAGGCAAGGAAACCGATCGAGGAGGCGGTGAAATGAAATGAAATCCGCCGCCCAAGGCCTCTCACTGTACTGTAGTAACTGTTGAAAAACTAGATTCGAACGGCGCGGCTCGTCTCGCGGCGCTTGTTGCTTCTTTGAGTTACTTGCCCGTGATTACCACCATTTATACAGATCACTTAAAGGAAATTTATATCTATATGAATTTGAACACAGTTATACAGATCCTTAGGCAACAGGAAGAAGAAAGCAATGGTGAAGCACACGTAGTTCAGTTTTAGGAATTCTCAAACGATGAAAAAACTAAACTTCGCAGGTCTCAACTCATAACCGGTTCGATGTACTTTAAGTATATTGTTGCCTTGTTTAAAATTTGTACGGCTATATTCCCGCGTCGGTACGAAACAAAAGAAAATCTTGTTCGTAATGACATTTTGATGAATTCTTTAATGTCGATCATACACAAATTCTAAATAAAATTCACGCCCTAACTATGAGCATACACAGATACAAACGGCGCGGCTCGCCGCGCCGGCACTTGTTGGTTCATTTAATTTTTTACCCGTAATTGTCACATTTTATACAGATTATTAAAAAGATGGTTTATATCCATATGTATAAGCAAAATAGGATGGCAAAAAGATGGTTATATCCATATATATAAGCAAAATAGGATGGTAATTTTTGCGCGCCACCAGTAAGTTATTTTAATATTTTGCCCGTAATTCTCATATATTATATAGGTTACTAAGAAGATGGTCACTATCAGAAAATATAAGATAAACAAAATAGTTAAGAATCATTATACACAAATTATTCTCATAGAGAGCACAGAATCATTCTCATATAGAGCACACATGTCGAGAATCTAAAAACAAAAAGGGAGATGGTTGAGCACCATGTTCTACAACTAATTCCTAGATAATTATACACAAATGATTATAAGAACAGGGGTCACTCAGCTGCTAAAACCAAATAGTCAAGGACAACACTTAGCGATTTTACACAAAATCACAGAAGCAACCCCAGATGGCGAAAGTTGGGAGATATATTACAATGGGTTCGTCTATGATAAGGCAGATGACAACATGATGAAACTGTGAGGAATAGTATAGGCCACACAATCGACAAAGGGTAAATAAGTTCAATCCATGTTGTACCACACAACCCAACATCAATACATAAAAGCACCACATGTTCAATTAGAACTAACAGGTCATAAGGTTATTACAAACAAACTTAACAGGAGTCGCATGGCGATCAAGATGAACTTAGTCTAGGCACCAAGTGCACACCCTTGCCACAAACAACATAACGTCAAAGGGGAAGGTCAACCAGGTTCATCGTCACCAATCTCGTCACCGACCTCCAGCAGATGTAGGATCATTCAAAAGTATGTCAATCATGGCCACCATGGAAGCAGCATTTCTGGAACAAATTCACAGTTAGAACAAAATAACCCTGCAAGATGGTGCATCTAGTCAGGCACACCAGGTCTAACAGGTTTGAGGAGTGTATATCATTCATACCTGACATAACCTGGAGCATTCTTTCCCCTGGTGGACCAGCCACAACTCTCATATATTGTGTTCTATGCCTCTCTTTATCCCTCTAATTAGGACGTGTAAAATATCCCAAGTAACATACTTAGTGATTCATTGGTATAGCATATGATTCCTAGAGAACTACATGGTACAGAGAAATGAGATCATATTTTTATTTAACAATATGTTTGAAATCGCAGGTCAGCATATCAATAACTTCAGCCCAATTGAGGACCATGGTATAGAAGATATAAATTGATTGAAAAGAAAACAATGATTTGGTGATTTTTCCTAGAGGCAAACAATGATTGATTATTATCTTAATTTCTTTGCCTAAACACAGAAAGGCAGAAAAGGGAAGAATCCGTGCTACAGTTAAAACCTAATATACACATAAGAGAAACTAAATGATGCATGTGTCTAGCCCTTATGTAAGAGACAAAATCCCTGGACTAAATTATGTTTAAGAACTGAAGAAATTACGAATTGTCAAAAAAGGAAAAGAGCAAGGGCATCCTCAATCCTCGGAGTAACAGACTATTTTTTGTGCAGGGTATCATGTTGACATCATTAACTGATCCTTCCAAATAACAGTGAACTTCATTAACTGATCCTTCCAAATATAGGCAGTAGTTAATGGGCACACAGACGCAATAGGAAAACAACTGTACATCCAGCACAACAAACATCAGTCAAAGTTTGTAAACAACAAAAGCAAGCACATATAACCACACTAACTAACCACACTAACCAATCAATGAATCAGAGGACGGGAGCAAACCTGAAGACAACATGGCAACCTCAACACCTCCGCTAGCAACCAACATACCTAGCAGCACATGCAGCAATGGGATTAAGCTTGCACATGCATACTAAAATCAATTTTATCTCACAAGTCATAACAATTCATTGGCAAAGAAAGCAAGTGAACTTGGAAAGAGATCTGAGGACAGAGAACACCAGCAGTTGAAGATGCATATTGCTAGAATCATCAGGCTTAAAAATCTGCAATTTTCTAACGATTCATTTTATATAATACCACGTTTCCTGTTACTCAAACATCACTATAGAAAAGCGTCACAGAGAAAAGAAAATATATTGACGAAATATGAAAGAAAATGAAATGCGGTCACAAAACTCGCTAAAAGAACTATCCATTCATGTTCATGGATTAGTTCACAAGGATCAGGGAGTTTAATTTCTCGTTCTTAGGTCCTCATTCTAGCTTGCATTTTAACCATTCAGTACAAAAGCATAAGAAGATGATACCATTTAATAAAAAGCATAAAAATATGGTACTGGCATTCAGGTCATCAATTTCTTAGCAAGCTGATAAGAATACCATATTTTCATGACATGTGACAATTGTCACAGGTTCAGGTCCAGACTCCATAGGCTGTAGCTGTCCTCACCTACAAACTAATAATATTATACCTCTTACGAAGAAATCATCGATCTAAAAAAGTGAGGCATGCCTAAGCCGAGGTCATCAATTTCTTAGCAAGCTGATAAGAATACCATATTTTCATGACATGTGACAATTGTCACAGGTTCAGGTCCAGACTCCAGAGGCTGTAGCTGTCCTCACCTACAAACTAATAATATTATACCTCTTACGAAGAAATCATCGATCTAAAAAAGTGAGGCATGCCTAAGCCGAGCACTCCCTAAACTGAGGATTCCGGCAGCGCATTGTTGAAGGAAAGAAAATGGAAATACTCAACTATAGGATCAAAATAAAATGCCCCCTGACCATAGATAACAAAATCCATAAAAGAACGCTGAAAGATGGGTAAAAACAATTGGGATAATCCCATGTTTTAGCACACAACAACCCTGCAAGAGTATGGCTATATGTATGCCAAGGGTAAGCTATCGCTTAGCAACATCTAAAGATGCAAACAAACTTTGTAAAAATCCTTCATACACAGCTCAACGCTCATGATTTTTTGACTGGAACAATTAATTATACTTTTGTGAGAACTAAATATCCATACAGGGGGTGAATTAGTCATATGCACATGAACCTACAAAATAATGTAACCTCAGCAGCTTGCATTATCTAAAGATGTAAATAAAAAATAACCAGGTTGCCCTGGCAAGCAGCAATTTGGTATGAACATGCCTAAACCAAAACATCACCTCCTAAGATAAGATAAGTTACACATGCAAAAAATGCAAGTAAGAAATATATAATTGCTTGGAAGCTGTGACTATCCAAAGCAAAATTATATCATGAAGAGAAATTAAATGGGGAAGAAATATTATGTAAATTGACGTGCACACAGAGAAGAACAACAATAAAACCCGAGTATGCAAAAGCAGAGCAAAAAGCGCATGACACCAAGGCTCATTATAGAATGCTTCACCTCAAAGAGGCAAGTGGCCTTAAATAAGTGTGGAAGATGAGTACAAAATAAAAAATGCTTACTGAAATTAAACATGAACTCTCCTTGATTTTTTGTACAGAGCATACTTAAGCCTAGTAGGATAAAAATATGTGATCATACATCATGATAATGCGCATACCTTCCTTAAATCAACCTGCACTGAAAATCAACATATGATTTTCTCAGAAACACAACTAACTGAAGTTGAATAAACAGCAGAATCTCCACGACAAAGAGCATATTTACCCATATATACATATATGCACTTCAATTAAATTACTATTATGCACCATAAAACGACACTAAATGATTTATCTAACCCAAAAAACATTCATCCATTTTCCACAGGTCTAACCCAAAAAACATTCATCAACCAATAGGAAATATAACACCTGAAATTTAACCCTAGAATAATTTTAAAATATACTATTATTACTGATACGAAGAAATCATCACCTGAATAATAAAACATGGTTAAACTCACCACTTTAGGGGTGCTCGGTGAATCTTCCACTTGCTGCATCCTAAAACACAACGGTTAGAGGTTATATTATTTTCAGATGAGATGGCTCGCTAGGCTCTATATGAAGCCAACAATACAGTGAAACCCAACAAACAAAATGGCAACTTACAGATGCATATTTCCAGGCTACTAAACAAATAAGGGCATCCTCACTAATAGAAAGATCAAACATTGCTACTTTACCTCATCAAGAAGCTCAGTCATCCCTTGTCCTGCTTCCACCGCAACCGTCCAATGCGTTTTCAAGACAACCATGGTGAAGAAGCCACACACAATTAGAGAAAACTTGCCTATGAAGATCACCACAATTTCAGAAGAGTAACGTGGTATAAATCATTGCTTTGTTTAATTAGAAACTATAAAAAAAGGGACATCGTGATTGAGGAATAATGAAGTTTCATGTAGAGAATTACAGAATGAGGTCCTCTATTTGTATAGTTTGGTTGTTAGTGATCTGGAACATACTGTAATCAATTCAAGGATGGGATGTACATGCTCTATATATAAAGTTCAGCTATTAGTTATCTGAAACAAATCAACACATAAGCTCAACGATCAGAGGGTGACTGAAACGCATGACCTCAAATCCATGTGGTCAACCGAGCATAGAAAGGGAAAATGTGCAGATCAAAGAGCACAAGAAAATAATAATTTCGTATCTTGTAGCAGCCCCTGAATAGTATTTCCAGGCCAGACCTAAACCTAATACATCCCTATAGTATATAAATCCCAGCATGCAAATCTATAATGCAGTGCTCACAGCGAGGCAAACATCATTTAAACTAAACCCTTGCTGAAACCTTTTATAGGAAATGGCATGCCAATTTAGCAAGGGCCAAAGAGAGAGACCTGATAGTCAAAACACATATGACGTTGGCGCTAAGAACTGGATGCTGGGAGCTGAAGCGCAGCGGAGCATCACACAACCAAACATGAATCATCCGTCCTGTCAAAGGACATCGTTAGGCAAATATACACAATAGGTAGAATTCATGCATACCAACAGAAAGGACAAAATGGGTTATCCACCTGCTGACCAATGAGCCTTTGGGAAACAGACACTGCAAGAAGCCCAGCGAGACCTGTTTGGGACCTACAGAAGGTAAAAAACATGCTGACCCAGTGGAGGGAGGTGCAGAGGAAGACGTAGCTCCTCCCGAACCTCCGCTGTCGTCAGCTCACACCATATTCATTGATCCGTCTAATATTTCTTTCCGAGCTGCCACAAGAAGAAGGGATCCTAAGAGAGAGCGCTCCTTTTATGACAGTCAGGAGTCCTCGATTATTGCAATGAAACTGAAATTATGCATAGAATAAAAGTACGCTGCTGTATTATGTCAATCAGGGAAACACCTCAATAGTGGCTTTCTTCAAAAGGGTTCATATATAAAAAATGTTTACAGTATATTGTATACAACAATTATGAAGAGCATGTCAAGATGAAAAAGAAGGTTACCGTCACAATTGAAGTGGTAGTTGGTGATTCACTGACCCTCCAGCTCCATCCTTCTTCTCAATACAACATTAGAAAGGGCTGAACAACAGATAAGAACACAATACACCTTAAGAAATGTACTCTTATAAAGCCACTAAAGGAATCAATCTTCAGGTCATCACACATCAATACTGTATGCAATCAACCTTCTATTATTAAAACAAATAAAATAGGCAAATGATCATATGCAAACAAAACAGAGGAAGAACCAGTGACCTTAGTTTTTCTGCAGTTAGTGAATCTTCCACTTGCTGTCTCCACATCACATTCACGGCGCTTAGCTGAAAGAATTTATAAAATGGTAAAAGGTTGTCCACAATCCAAAAAATTGATTTCTAGATGAACTCATTATAAAATGAAACCTAGCCCATGCTAAGAAAACCGGATTATATGTTAATAATAAAATCCACCTTCATGCGATTTAGCAACATCTTGAGTTTCTTTCTCAATTAACTGACAGCTCTAGATAAGTTTACATGCTAAAACTCCAAAAGAAAATTATTCAAGCTTGAGACAATGAATAAATCACATCTCACTGAAAGAAGAAAAAATGTTTCACGTTCATGCAACAACCCCTGCATACGCACTGTCCACATGAGTCTGAAGTATATAAATATGAAGTCATATATTGAGCTAATTAATTTTCACACACGGCCATAGCACACATCACGTAGAGGCCAAAAAGACGCTGCCTGCATCTAAAAGAGAAATTGAAAAATAATGGGAAAGTTGAGAGAGATTACCAGGTCAGTGTGCTGCTGCCTCCCTGCGTGCTCCCCTTGCCACCGGTCGGTGCGCTTAGGACGTCATTCTAAAAATTGACCGCAAATATTGGTTATGGGTCTCAAAGCAAGATATACACAAAATGAAAAGTGACATATTCTCTCTGTTAAATAAAGGGCCGCACCACACAAGCATGGTATAAATTTCTTGTTGCAAGCTAGATTACATATCCCTATATTTAAAAAATGGGCCTACTGCATTCTTTCTTTTCTTACATAACCAGACAGAAACTACACAATCTAAAGACCACTGACCTAGCAATCCAGCAACTGCGTAATCTAAAAACCTATACCCACGACCATCAAACGCGGTGGGCAAAACAAAACGTTTTTTTGACCTGGGAGCTGCCTCTACCTCTACGCATCACCACCCAATGGGGAAATTGATTTTTGCACTCACCTCAAACCAGCATGTCATGTGGATCAACGAATCCAATAGAAGAGCAGATCGCAGCAGCAACTGCAGAAAGAGAAAGGGGCCACAATCGATCAAATCAAAGAGCACAGAAAAAGGAGAAGATCCTCTTGATTTTTGCACTCACCTCAACCAGAACTTCCTTTGGAGCAACGGATCCTACAGAAGAGAAAATCACAGCAGCAACTGCACAAAGAGGAAGGTCACCATCGATCAAATCGAACAGTGCATCAAAAAGAGGAAGAAATGGAGAAGATCCCGCCACAGCCTACCTCGACCAGCGTCGGCTGCGCTGCTTCCGCCGGCCACCGCCCACTCCTTGATGAATCACTGCCCCCTCGTGCGAGGATGGCTGCCTGCTCCTCCTCCGTCCCTTTGCCTCTTTGCACGAGGGCTCGACTTGAGTAGGCACCGGCGGCGGCACCACGATATGGATGCTCCTCGACGGCAAGGACGGCGGCGCTGCCATGCTTGGGGATCGGGACGGACGGCAGCACGCGGGGAGAGACGGAGCGGACGGGATTGGGCAGAAGAGACGCGAGGGGATTGGGGGAGAGAGGCGCAACTGGGGATTGGCGGCTAGGGTTTCTACCATGGGGCGCAGCTTATATACCGCAGGGTAAAATGACGATTTTGCCCATAGAAAATGGACGGCTCAGATCGACGCGGGTTTTGACTCTCTGATCAGACGGCTCGCGGTGGCCAGTCGCTGCGAGGAAATCAGTGTGCACCGAATTGTCCAGCCACCAAGTCGATGACAGGTGGGACCGGGACAGTAAAAAAAACACCACTTGATCGCACGGCTGAGATCGCATCAAGTTTCTATAGGACGGCTAGCATTTGCTGAGCTGTAAGGAGCACCGGTCTCTAGCCAAGGATGTTATCTTTAGATAATCTTGCCTTAATTCGTGTGAACCTAATTAGGAAATAATTAGGTAGGTGTTTTTCCGTACGTGAGCTTCTAGGCTTGTACCACTTCGGCTGGAGTTCTAGTCGTATGGTAACAGGACAAGAAAATACGTGGAGTCTTTAGCTTGTTTAGGAAAGTTTGGCGTGAGTTCTAGCTGGACAAGGTGAGTTCAGATGCAGTCCGAGTTGGTCTAGGTCGTTGGTCCGGTCTGGTCATGCGCGTATATATACACGTACACCCATGAAGATTGTATCGAGATTTCAGAAAAGAAATAAAGAGGAAAATTTAGAGGATGCGACACGCATCTCTGGTCACAATTTTTTGTGTGCGTGTGTTCGTCTAGCTATATGTGATCGATCCTATCCCAACAGTAACTTTTCAGGGGAGGGGAGCAGAGCACGGTGCCAATCGCACATCACCATCACAAGGAAAAAACCCACTCGGCCTCTCACCATCACAGAGAAACCCGGCGACGCGCCCGTAGCACAGTATGCCCACCGTTCGCCGACTAGCCGCGATGCAGCGGCCGAAGAAGATGCTGCTGCCGAAGGGGCCAGACCAGCGGTTCGCCGGCCTGGGATCCGCGCTGGCCAGCATGGGGTCGGCGCTCGCCGGCCTGATGTTCGTATGGAGCTTGGTCCGCCCGTTCCTCCCCCGCAGCTTGTTCAAGTACTACATCGGCCGCTTCATGCGGCGGCACGCGGGATGGCTCATGGGGCTCCTGGACCCCTGCCTCACCATCACCATCAGCGAGCAAGGCAGCGGCGGCCGCCTGGGAATCGGCGTGGTGTACGAGCGGGCCAAGGCGTACATCAGCGACCAATGCGCGAGCAGGGCGCGCTCACTCCGGGCCGAGCTTGTGGCGCGCGGAAGCGACCGCTTCATGCTCAGCATGGACCACAACGAGGAGGTCGCCGACGACTTCCACGGCGCCACGGTGTGGTGGCACGCGCAGCGCGCCGGAGGGGCTGTCCAGGAGGGCGTCGTGCGGTCGTACCGGCTCACGTTCCACAAGCGCCACCGGGAGCTCATCGTCGGATCTTACCTACCCCACGTCTCCCGCGAGGGCCGCGCTATCATGGCCAGCAGGCGCCGCCAGAAGCTCTTCACCAACACCGGCGGCGACCGGTGAGTGGGACGACCTTGGACATCCCGGTGGTGGTTTCTCATTTTCTTTGCCATAAAGATCCTTATTTTGCTCTCTGTCCTGTTTCGTCGCAGGCATAGCTGCTCCTGGAGCTACGTCGCGTTCGAGCATCCATCCACGTTCGAGACGCTGGCCATGGACCCGGCCAAGAAGCGCGCCATCATTGACGACCTCGACGCGTTCCGGAACGGCAAAGAGTACTACGCGCGCATCGGCAAGGCGTGGAAGCGGGGTTACCTCCTCTACGGCCCGCCCGGCACCGGCAAGTCCACCATGATCGCCGCCATGGCCAACTACCTCGACTACGATATCTACGACATCGAGCTCACGTCCGTGGCCACCAACGTCGAGCTCCGGCGTCTGTTCATCGAGACCAAGGGCAAGTCCATCATTGTCGTGGAGGACATCGACTGCTCCACCGACCTGACCGGCAAGCGCGAGAAGAAGAAGCCACCGGGTCCGGGCGTCGCGGTCGCGGACGAACACCCTGACGCCTCCAGCAGCAGGAAGGTGACGCTCTCCGGCCTGCTTAACGCCATCGACGGGCTGTGGTCGGCATGCGGGGGCGAGCGCATCATCATCTTCACCACCAACCACTTGGAGAAGCTGGATCCGGCTCTGATCCGACGCGGCCGCATGGACAAGCACATCGAGATGTCTTACTGCTGTTTCGAGGCCTTCAGGTTCCTCGCCAAGAACTACCTCGGCTTGGACGCCCACCCTCTGTTTGACAACGTCAAGGCGCTGCTGGACGACGCCAAGATCACATCCGCCGACGTCGCCGAGCACCTGATGCCCAAGTGCGCCGACGACGACGCCGAGTCCTGCCTCGGAGTCTTGTGAAGTCGCTGGCCGAGATGGCAAAGGAGAAAGCGACGGTTAAGATCAACTCCATCTCCATGGAAAACGAGATTGTGGTGGACAACTAGAATCTTGTTAGTTAGGAACTAATCCATCTGTTAGTTGTAATCTCAGTTTCATCTAGGCACTAAAATGTAGTTCAGTTCATCTTGCTACTCATGCCGGAATCGCCTTAGAAATGCGTAATGCAAACATTTTTTACTCCCTGAATTGACGATTATTTGTTCAATTGTTCTCATAATCGAGTCCGGGTAGAGTTTCCAGGAATCTTGCTGAGCTCTTCCTGGTCAAAAGACTGCGCTCAAAGAGTGAGGAGGACCCCTCTCCTTCTCACCCTTCTGAACCTGTACAGGCTCCAACTTCACCATGTAGGCCCAAACTGGATACTGCAAATATGTTGCTTCATTGCTTTCTACGAGGGCTATCTGACCCATCCGCCCTAGCCTGAGCCCGTGGGGCGCTCTCTTCCATGTGAGGGGAGGTTCAGTATGGCCATGGTACCTTCGTGGATTGCGGTTGTGCTGTGATCCGGTTTGGGAAGGGTTGGGAGTTTATCGACCTCCCTCTCCCCGAATCTGAGAAATCATTGCAGAGGACATTCTTCTATTGTGAAGATGTGCCCAATGCCGCCGGTGCCCCAGCTTCATGGAGTTAAAGATGTGCCGCCCTCGTTGGTGACGAACTGGAACAACACCTTCTTCGATGATGACGACGTGACCCTCTGGCACATGAAGAACATGATTCAGATCCTGAAGAAGGATGGCTTGACTGGACTTGACCTGATTGTGGTCGGGTTCAAACGTCAAGTCTAAGGACGACTCCAACAGGGCGACGCATCGAGTCTGCGCGGCTCCGTTCCTGTCCGCTGGAGTCAAAAACACGGCCCAACAGAGCGACGCAAACGGACCGAGGTCCGAGTTTCCTGGCCGCCGCGACCCATTTGTGGCACAAATTTGGGCCACGTTTACGTCGGCCGCGGACACGCGCGGAGCGCTCTCTTGTCCTCCCTAGTACGCCCCTGGCCCGCGTATCAGACCCCCACCCCAATCTCCTCCTCCTCCCTCGCCCCTCCCGCCGCCACCCCGCCGTCGCTCCCTCGATTTGGCACTACAGGCCATTCCGGGGACGCCGTCTGCTGCTCATCTTCGCCGCCGTCACCGGAGCTGCTGCCTCCCCGCCACGGCCGGTGAATCTTGCGGCCACATCTCTCGGAGCGCCCGCGACACCAACGCCGCCCACAAGGTGTTCGGCCGTTTGCCCCGGCAACAACTCAGGTACGAACTCGGCTATGGATAGCTCTGTTGAATGGTACTACAAGAACTACATCATGTGCCAGTCATCATCGGATGATTCCTCCGACGATGAGAGTGACGGCCTGGTTGCCACCCTCGTCGTCAATGAGTAAATAGAGAGGATGCGGCCGGTGTTCCGAGGGTCATTACCGGGCCGTTCTGGAGCCTTGGACCGGAACCGGAGAGCTGGCCATGTCCAGCTCTACGGGGACTACTTTCGTCCGGTGAGACCCACCTATCCTCCCAAGGTTTTTCGGCGCCGTTTCCGGGTGAGAAGATCTTTGTTCAACCGTATCCGGTTGGGGGTGATGCATTTTGATGATTATTTCATGAGCAAGCCAGATGCAGTTGGTATGTATGGCTTCTCGTCGTATCAGAAATGCACAGCCGCAATTCGCATACTTGCATATGGAGTTGCAGGTGATCTTGTTGACGAGTATGTGCGGATGAGCGACTCCACATGCCTAGAAGCAATGTACAATTTTTGCAGAGCCGTGGTGCAGGTGTTCGGCCCGAAGTACCTGAAGGTAAGGCTGGCGTTCGGGTTACCTGAAAAATTTGGGTCGGGTTATTCGGGTTTAAAGAATTTCGGGTTTCCAAAAATGACACCCGAAATTTGGCTGTAATTTTTACTACCCGACAATTCGGGTACCCAGAAATTCGGATTCGGGTTCGGGCAATCCCGATTTTCCCGAAATACAACACACAAAAGCAAAATCATGGTGTAAGGCACGAGGGGCTGGTGCCTGGCTGGAGCAGAAGGTCTTCGGGCGAGGTGGGGCGGAACCTGCAGAGGCGGCGGAGCTTGGAGACAACCGCGCACAGCCGGAGGCTGGAGGCGGCGCACGCAGCGCTGCGACTGGTGGCTTGCAGATCGAACAGGAGGCGGACGAGGGCAGCAGCGGCGACGCGTGGGAACCTCCGGCCGGATGGCTTGCAGATCGCCTCAGCCGAGCGACGGCCATGGAGGTGGTGGCCGCTGGCTAGCCCGGCGGCACGTGGGTGTGAGAAAAGGGAGGAGGAAGATGGAGGCGTGGGCACGGAGGCCACAAACGCACGATTGAGTAGCGACCTGGCCTAGATTTTCAGAGGCTAGCTCGTATACTTGGTGATTTTGGGCTGGGCCTTCTACGGGTGCATGATTGTTTAGTGGGCTGTCAAATTATTTTGGGCTATTCGGGAAATTCGGGTACCGTGGCCTTTTACCCGAATTACCTGATTAAAATTCGGGTTTCCAGATCTGCTACCTGATATACCATTCGGGTTTTTCGAGTTCGGGCTATACGGGTTCGGGTCCGAGTTTTTCGGGTTCGGGATTCGGGTATCGGGTTTTATGCCCACCCTTACCTGAGGGAACCCAATGCGGCCGACATGACCCGGCTATTGTCGATCAACGAGGCCAGAGGCTTCCCTGGGATGATTGGGAGCATAGATTGTATGCACTGGGAGTGGAGGAACTGCCCATTTGCTTGGCAGGGGCAGTACAAGGGCCATGTTGGGGCGTGCACTGTCGTACTTGAGGCCGTGGCATCACAAGATGTATGAATTTGGCACTCCTTCTTTGGCATGGCCGGTTCGCACAATGACATCAACATGCTTCAGCGGTCTCCGGTGTTCAACAGGCTCTCCAATGGCCTAGCACCCGAGGTGACATTTCAGATCAATGGCCGGGAGTACAAGAAGCCATACTATCTTGCTGATGGCATTTACCCTACATGGACTACATTCGTGAAGACCATCTCCAATCCAAATGATGAGAAGAAGAAGAAGTTTGCCAAGGAACAAGAAAGTGCTAGAAAGGATGTGGAATGTGCATTCAGTGCCCTCCAGTCTCGATGGGCTATTGTTCGACACCCTGCTAGGACAAGGGACAAGGACACCCTGTGGGAGGTGATGACAGCTTGTGTGATCATGCACAACATGATTGTGGAGGATGAACGCGATGAGGGTATGCATGATCAGGCATGGCAGTTTCAGGTTCAGTTGGTTGAGCCCCAGGGACCGCCCACATTTGCCTAGTTCCTCGACTTCCACCGTGACATTCGTGAGAAGGTGGCTCATGTTCAGCTCCAAAATGATTTGGTGGAGCATCTCTGGCAGCACTACGGAAACCAGTAGTTCTATTTGGAAAACAACTGATTTCCTATTTACTTGGTTTGTAAAACTATGAAATATTTTATGAACCATTTGTATTATTTGTGAAACAATTTGTATTATTTATGAAATATTTGGATTGTAATAAGTATTTGATTGAATTATTTGGATTTGTAATAAATATTTGCTGGACTATTTGAATTGTATTATTTATATGGTGTGATTCATTTTATGTTGGCAAAACCCTAGCCGAGGAAATAATGATCAAAACCCTGGCCGGCGGACTCAATGCATCGGTCTGTTGGGCGCACTGGTCAAAAAGGGGTGGACCTGGGCCGGACACGCGTCCGTTTGCCGACCCAAACGGACAAAACGCGGACCAAACGCGCGTCCATTTGGGTCGCCCCGTTGGAGTCATCCTAACTATCCAAACTCGTTTGCACAACCTTTATCACTTTAGCGAGAATTACGACACCACTTGGGTCGTGCTAGGGCGACTGAGTTTTAAGGAGATGTTTGTCTGCGAGACGGCGATTACATCAACTACTTTCAGAAGACTGGACCCTAGGCGTGAAATCCTCCTTTGACATGCTTGTTTTGAACCTGCACCGATCGCTCTGCGGACCATCAATGTCTGCAGGAGGATGGACGCGCCCTATGGTGAGGCCGAGCCAGAAATTCACCGGGAACCCGGGCTGGAGACCAGGACTAGCGTTGCACCACCTTGACGAAAGATGACTCCATCGCCCTACCCTTAGAGGACCTTGGAGCAACTTCCCCATCAAAGTTATCAGCGAGAGGTAGATGTACTTCGGTCGCCACAAGGTTGATCGCAACAGGGAGGGTGATGTAGCCCGAGTCACGTCCATCACCATGTCAAGCACTCCAACATATCACAAGGCGACATTGAGCTTAAAGGTGAACTCCTTCCTCTATGAGATCCCATTCCGTGCCCCTTTGGATGGTATACTACTTGAGCGTCTACCCCTTTACCATGCTAGGTACCACATGACGAGTACGAACATCCGGGAAGATGCCGAGGAAGCCCAAGCCTCAAGACCATCCAAGGCGTACACATGGAAGAGGAGGAGGAAGCGTCAAGACGAAGGAGAGGAAGAAGGAACAGGCAGCTCGGCCGGCCCTACAGCCGGCCTAGGCCGGCCTCCAAGCCGGACCACCACCAGAGCCGGCCGGACCCCAGGCCGGTCCAAACCGGACTCCAGGCCGGGCGCCACCCCGTCCCAGCCGGCCTCCCACCCGGCCAATACTGGGGCTAGGTTCGGACCCCCTTCCGACAAGACCGGTCGCCAGTCCGGCCAAAACCGGCCCCAGGTCCGGATCTCCTCCAGCGCACGCCGCCCCCACGCGTCACTTGCCTTATCCCCTTGTTTTGTACCCAGACTATAAATAGTACCCTTTCCCTTCCTTGTGGGGATAGACTATGTTTTGAGATTAGAGTAGAGCTGTGCTCCCCACCTCAAGACGGTCTCCTTCCTCCCCTTACGGGGATGGTTCCTCCCCTTGTGGAGAAGATCCCTCTAGTGGATTCAAGACCTCTACTTGTAGTTTGACTACTTGCCAATCTTTCATCTTCGGGTGACTTTATTGGAGCGGTTCGGTTGACCGTTGGAGAAACAACCATCCAAGATCCCTTCTTGTATCTACTTGCCGATCTCCCACCTTCGTGTGGATTCTATTGGGCCGGTTGGACCGTCCGGTAAGGGAAACGCTTTCTTGTATCGTGTGTGTTCTTGTGTTCGGGGCGTTCTTCGTGTTTCTCCGTGTTCTTGCGTGCGTTCGTCCACTCCCGCCGTCAATCCGTGAAGATCGGGCCACCCTAAAAGTCCCTTACTTCACCATATGGTATCAGAGCATGGTTGCCACGGATTTGACTTTGTTTCCCCCACAAATCCACCCAATTTTTCTTTGATTTTGAGAAATTCGAAAATTTCCACCAAAAATAGCCCCAAAATGCTTTTGTTCGATTCGGAGATTCGAGTGCATTTTTGCAGGTTTTGATCCGTGGATCTATTTCTATACTTGTTGATCTACCTTTCTTTGCGTTCCCATGGCCAAATTCCATTGATTTCCCCTTCGATTTGAGGTTTTTCGGGCCGTTTTTCGGCCAAAATCGCGGATTTTCGAGGGTCAACTCGACATGGGTCAAACCGGTCTTCAAACCGGACTCAGACCGGTCTAAACCGGACCCCTACCCGACCCAACCGGCCTCCCAGCCGGCCTAAACCGGACTCAGGTCCGGACTGCCCGAAACTGCTAATTTCAGATTTTGTTTTTGCCATATCTTTTGATTCCGGACTCCGTTTTTGGTGTTCTTTGGCTCGTTTCGAAGCTACGATCAAGGCCTTCATCACCATTGCGGAAGATCCACATCTACCACCACTAAAATTCGTGGGCAAGCACGAAGCTTCTACAACAAAGGGTGAATGAACATCGACGAAAGGTATAACATCGTCAATCTTTACCCCTTGTCATTCCGTTGATAGCCACACTATATCTTTGCGATTACCATGTCCTATTGAGGCTAGCTCTTGATGATTGCTTAGGCTTTGCACATTTGCACCGTGTAGTTTCCGAGCAAAAGTTGTGCGCTAGTTCATATATCATATATCTTGTTGTGGCATCAAAAAAAGTGGGTGTGCAAAAGAGAAAAAGAATCAAAAGAGAAAAGAGACAAGAAGCAAAAAGTGCCAAATCAAAAGAAGAGAAAAGAAAAGAAAAGAAAGAAACACCTATTGCCACATCTCTTGTAGGAAGCGCAAAAGCTCGATGAACATCTCGTAGGTGGTGCATTGTTGTGCAAATCTTGTAGCCCACCAATATTTTGCAATCGAGCTAGTGGCTCTCCTTGTACTTGTGCAACACGAGCTTATAGTCTTCGCTAGGATCATATGGTTCTTTAGCTCACTTTTTGGTTGCATAAGTCCCATTTATCTCTCCGCGCGTGTGTTTCCGTGAGCTTTGCTCATATCTTTGGAGATTGACTTGTTTTTGCTTTGTGATCATGGTGGTTCTCTACTTGCTTTGACAATATCTTGGTTTCCGGTTGGTTCAATTTGCTTTCCTCATACCATACCTTCCTATCCACTTTTAAGCCGTGTGTGTTTTGGAGTTTGCTTTGGATACTTGAACACAAGCATTTTACTTTATGATCGTTTCCCTTGGTTGTCCACGACGTCCAATACTATCTACAAGGTGAGAGGTTGTGCTCTAGTACCTTTCCACTCCACATAGATACAATTGTCTTGTGAGTTAACATGTCTAGGGAGAGTGAATGTCACTATGGAGGCCAAGATGATGTTGAGTACACGATGAGCCACAACAACTATGATGTCTCAAACTTTGAGGACATGGGGGACTACTACGACTACTACAACGACAATGACCCCTATGACATGATGGAGCATCACCAAGACTTCCGCTACCACGACTACGACTCCACGAGCGTGCATGACATGATGGATCATCACCAAGACTTCCGCTACGACTCCGACTACACAAGCTCCAACGACAATGAGGCGCAAATTCCCTCACATGCCTCAACATATCGTATCGACTTCGACAACAACGACATGGTGAACCGTCAATACAACGACTACAACTCCGATGACATGGTGGAGAACGTCTACGTCTACTACTCTTGTAGCATGTGCGACGACATCGACTACACCTTCGATAACATGCAAGAGGAGAGGACTCCCATCACCACCATGTTCAAGAACGGCACCACCAAGCGTCATGGCACAACCCATTATGGTTCAAGCTCAAGATGGAGCAACAAGAAGACCACCATGAGTCCATCCTATGAAGCTCCATCTACTTCAAGAAGGCGCCATGAGAAGGACATTGCCAAGAGTGCCAAGCTTCGACATTCTCCATCTACTTTAAGAAGGTGCCATGACAAGGACAACGCCAAGAGCGCCAAGCCTCGCCATTCTATGTCGACAACAAGACGACGCCCCAAGAAGTGCATCGACAAGGCCAAGACAAGTCAAGACCCATCTAGCTCATCAAGGCGCCACAAGAACGTTACCAAGGTCAACCGCAACTTGTCCAAGCTCCAAGATGACCTCACCACACTCGCCAAGCTTCGGAACATATCACCAAGTTCGAGTGGGAGCTTCAAGACAAGGTCACCAAAGCAACAAGCACGCCGACGCCAACATGAGGAGAAGCATCCGAACGACTTTCGGCGACACCCCTCCACTCAAGAGCGTCAACGTCGACATGAGAAGAAGACGGCGACAAAGGCGCATCCTATGGTGTCCCCTCGTGCTACCACTTCAAGTGCGCCAACAAGAGCTACAAGTTCCATCTTTGATGAGATCATGGCCGACTTCGACACCTTCGTCGCGAAAAGCCTACGTCGACGCCGGAAGAAGCATGGTCACACATGTGAGGCCACAACCAAGACGGCACCCTTCTCAAGCACTTCTCTTGACATGACTTCTACACCAAGTGCCACCACCACATTAGCCCCCATATGGGAAAATGAAGACCTTTTATGTGACAATTGCCAAGGCCAAGACCATGATCCATGAGAATGTCCCAATCTCTTGTGCCCACTATGCAATAGAAGAGGTCACATGATGTGGGAATGCCAAGTTGGTGAACAAGACGGTGACCAAGATGGTGAGAAGACGGTCGAGCATGGGATTTTCCCTTCGACCAAGGAGGCGAGCATGGAGAATGCTATCACCTATGACCATGGGTCAAGTGATGATGATGCCGAGCATGGGATTTTCCCTTCGGCAAAGGAGTCGAGTGATGATGCCTACACTATGGCATTGACCTTTGGAGGCGCGATGGTTGAGGAGGTTGAGCATGGGAGTTTCCCTTCAACCTTGGAGGCGTTTGGAGTTGAGAACATTGAGCCTACCCTCATGTGTTTGAGTTATGAGATGGTACCAATCCCATGTGAGCATGAGAGCCACTTAGCCCACTTGAGTGAAAGTGAGAGTGAGTTGAGTGCCTCCATCATATGTGAGTTTGAGTGCTTTCACTTTGAGGGAATGAGTGATACACCACTTGAGTTGAGAGAGGTAGTTGATAGGTCTTGTGAGGCCATTTCGATTTCTAACAACTTAAGCTCTACCTCTAGTGTGTTTTCTCATTGTGAGCTAGGTTCCATGGATGATGAGACGCCTATCCTCGACTTGACGGTGCCTCAAATGGAGAAGATGTACATGGAGGATGATGATGATGCCACCCCATGTCTACTTCAAGATGAAAAAGTCGGCTATATGGAAGCCCCTACTACTTCAACACCTACTTCACATGAGCGGGACTACAAAGGTATGGGTGTTGATGTGACCATGATCCCGCTAGTGTACATGATGAATGATGATTGCTTGCATGCTATGGATGATTTTGTTGACACATCATATGATGCATTCTTATTCCCATGTGATACCTTGTTTGAAACCAATGTTGATCATGTGGAATTACCTATTTGTGATGATTTTGCCATGAGCATGGCTTGTTATGAATGTTTCCATTTTTCTCCCATTGTGGCATGCAACATGTTGAACAATTTCTCTTTCACATGTGTTGCTTGCAATAATGTTGAAATGCTTGATAGTGAGATTGCCCCCATAGCTTTCTCACATGTTGGAGATGTTTCATTTTCTCTTATGGACCTTGTTCCATCCTTCACTTTGCATAGTGACTATCCACATATGTCATATTTTCCAATTGATTTTTGTGTGGTTGGTGATGTGCAAATGAAGAGACGCGTCATGATGGATGATGTGTTCATATACCGTGCACATAACTTCTTCATATGGTGTCTTGTGTGTGCCGGTAACCGCATGATAATGTCAACCTCAATTGAGCATGAGTTTACAGCAAGAGCTCTTGAGAGCATACATGTGAGTTGTGGGTTGAATCCAACTCTAATACTTTGTCCATGTTTTGCATCAAACAAGTTGAACAATTTCTCTTGCTTATGGTTTGTTTGCAATCATGATGTTGCTTTTGGTCTCCTTTATGACAAGCATGTTTCCTTGATCTTTCACATGGATGATTTATGGGTTGCCACAAATATGATGGACACTTGTTCTTTCCAATGGCTTGTTTGCAACAATAATGACATTTTGTGCATGTCTTGTCATGAGTTTATTGGATTATACCAATTTGGTGTTGCAACAAATATGTTAAAAACTTGCTCTTTCATATGCTTTGTTTGCACCCATGATGATATTTTGGACATTATTCATTGTGTGTTTTTGCCAAATTCTCCTCTTGTTGCATCAAGGGTGATGACAAATTGTCCCTTTCAATGTCTTGTGTGCAATAATGACCATATGGTTCAAAATGAGATACCTAGATGGCATCCTCATATTTTCATGGACTTTTTGTGTTCTCACATTTTGAAGATGTTCCATTGGACTGCTTGCACATTGACCTTGCACTTGCACTTCCTTTTCATATTCTTGTGTTGTGCTAACGGTGCTATGATAAAGAATGGACATGTCATTGTTGATATGCTCCTCTTTTTTGCACACACATGGTTTGCTTGGTCTTTGGTGTTTGTAGGCATGGTGAATTCCAATTCTTCGACAACACATCTACCTCCTTCACATGGTGATGACGAGCAAGAGTCGAGGACGACTCTTTTTGAAGTGGGAGGAGATGATGTAGCCCGAGTCACGTCCATCACCATGTCAAGCACTCCAACATATCACAAGGCGACATTGAGCTTAAAGGTGAACTCCTTCCTCTATGAGATCCCATTCCGTGCCCCTTTGGATGGTATACTACTTGAGCGTCTACCCCTTTACCATGCTAGGTACCACATGACGAGTACGAACATCCGGGAAGATGCCGAGGAAGCCCAAGCCTCAAGACCATCCAAGGCGTACACATGGAAGAGGAGGAGGAAGCGTCAAGACGAAGGAGAGGAAGAAGGAACAGGCAGCTCGGCCGGCCCTACAGCCGGCCTAGGCCGGCCTCCAAGCCGGACCACCACCAGAGCTGGCCGGACCCCAGGCCGGTCCAAACCGGACTCCAGGCCGGGCGCCACCCCGTCCCAGCCGGCCTCCCACCCGGCCAATACCGGGGCCAGGTCCGGACCCCCTTCCGACAAGACCGGTCGCCAGTCCGGACAAAACCGGCCCCAGGTCCGGATCTCCTCCAGCGCACGCCGCCCCCACGCGTCACTTGCCTTATCCCCTTGTTTTGTACCGAGACTATAAATAGTACCCTTTCCCTTCCTTGTGGGGATAGACTATGTTTTGATATTAGAGTAGAGCTGTGCTCCCCACCTCAAGACGGTCTCCTTCCTCCCCTTGCGGGGATGGTTCCTCCCCTTGTGGAGAAGATCCCTCTAGTGGATTCAATACCTCTATTTGTAGTTTGACTACTTGCCAATCTTTCACCTTCGGGTGACTTTATTGGAGCGGTTCGGTTGACCGTTGGAGAAACAACCATCCAAGATCCCTTCTTGTATCTACTTGCCGATCTCCCACCTTCGTGTGGATTCTATTGGGCCGGTTGGACCGACCGGTAAGGGAAACGGTTTCTTGTATCCTGTGTGTTCTTGTGTTCGGGGCGTTCTTCGTGTGTTCTTCGTGTTTCTCCGTGTTCTTGCGTGTATTCGTCCACTCCCGCCGTCAATCCGTGAAGATCGGGCCACCCTAGAAGTCCCTTACTTCACCAGAGGGTGCAAGCATCACATCGAGAACCGGCATGGCCGGAGCAAGAGGTAGGCGGCTTTGGCGGCCGCTGGAGGAGCGAGGGGCGAGACGAAACCTTAGATAGGTTGCGCGAGCACCTTCACGGCCAATTCAATACTAAGTCTCGAGTGCATCCACTTTTGTTCTTTGAATACTCAGAAGAAATGAGATGTTTTTTAACAGGAGAGGGCACATAAGTACCCCAATTCATTGCAGCTCAGAAGCACAATCCTCATAGTTAATTACAACGCCCGAAAGATGAACTTGAGAAATAGCATGAAGGACAGGGCAAGAAGAAATGAGATGTGGGCACACCTAATTGCGAAGAATATGTGTATGTGTTGACATCTACTACCTGACAGACAAAAATGAGTTTCTAGCCTGCACCTTGCATATTTCCATTGTGTTCCCCGCTGCGTTCTTTGAGGTCAGCTTTCTGTAAAACCTATCAATACTTTGAAACATGACGTCATGACGATACATAAATGGTGCACAAATCTTCAAGCACCAACCAACGATGGATTCGTGCACGATAAACTGAGCCAAGATCAATCTCATGTTTTTTCATCTTGCTGCATGTACTATCAATCAATCCGGCATCCAAATGCTCTCAGAATGTAAACAAACTAAGCAAGTAAAATCAAGTCATAATTGTTAGTGTTCTGCTTACTCCTCTCACGGATTTCCGTGTGTATCCTGTTCATGGTCATCATCGGAAACCTTGTACTTGTACCAATTTGCGCACACAAGAAACACCACGAGGTCGGCCAACCCAACGGCGCCGATCAGGAAGTAGAACCAGTCCAGACTCCCCCTGTTCAGGTCCTCGGCGAGCCACCCCTCCTCGCTGCCGCCCGTCGTGCGGTGCACGATGCTGACCAGGAGCCCGCTGAGGTAGTTGGAGAGCGCCAGGCCGCTGAACAGCAGCGAGCCGGCGACGCTGCGCATGTTCTCCGGGAACTGCTTGTAGTAGAACTCCATCTGGCTAACCTGGTTGAACGCCTCCGAGAGGCCCAGCGCCGCGAGCTGCGGCACCAGCCAGAACGCCGACTGCGGCGACACTTTACTGTGCGACATGGACCCTCCGCTAGCGGCCGCCTCTAGCACGGCGAGATCGCGCCGGCGCTGCTCGACCAGGCCTGAGATTAGCATGGCCACGGAAGACAGAACCATGCCGATGCCCATGCGCTGGAGCAGCGTGATGCCCTCCTCGCGGCCGGTGAGCCTCTTCATCCACGGCACAACGAGGCGGTCGTAGAGCGGGATCCAGACGGTGAGCGCGAGCATGGGGAAGATGGTGAACGACCCCGGCGGCACCTCGAAGCCGCCGCCAGAGCGGAGGTGGCGGTCGGACTGCGTCGCCTGAAGAACGACGTAGGTGTTGGTCTGCGCGAAGGCCACGTAATACACGATGCAGGTGACCCACACCGGCAGGACGCGGAGAATGCACTTGGTCTCCTCCACCTGCTGCACGCTGCACAGCCTCCATGGATTCTTAGGGAGGCCGTTGAAGTCGACCTCGCTCTTGACCTCCACCACCACGGCGGCCTTGTCAAGGAACCTGAACTGGTCGGTATAGGGGAGCCTGGACACGAGCGAGCTCGCGTGGCGCGTCCTGAAAAGCGCCTTGCAGGGGTCGTCGGGCGCGGCCACACGCCACTTCCGTAACGCCGCTACGGCGACGCGGACGATGCTGGCGAGGGGGGCTGCCCTCGGGGCGCACCCGAACGTAGAGCCTCGCGCCGGCAAAGAAGAGCGCGCAGGAGACAAGCATGAGCGTGGCGGGGATGGCGAACCCGACCCACCAGCTCACGTTGCTCTGCACGTAGATGATCGCCGTGGACGAGATGCAGACGGCGATGGTGAAGGTGAAGTAGTACCAGTTGAAGAAGCTGTTGATGCCGCGGCGCCCGGACTCGGTGCGCGGGTCGAACTGGTCGGCGCCGAAGGCAAGATTGCACGGACGGATGCCGCCCGCACCGGCCACGATGTGTCAGAAATATAATATATACATTGCACAGCCCTTTCCCATCAGTTCGGACTTTTGGGATAATTGGCTAGTGCAACAATTCAATATGGTATCAGAGCCAGAGGTCTAGAGTTCAAATCCTGGCTAACGCAGTATTAAAAATAAATATCTGCGGACACCCTAAAATCCACGTCCTAGACTCGTGAGAAAAAGTCCACAGCCTGTACGTGAGGGGGAGTGTCAGAAATATAATATATACATTGCACAGCCCTTTCCCATCAGTTCGGACTTTTGGGATAATTGGCTAGTGCAACAATTCAATACGATGAACACGAACGCCAGCACCAGGACCACGAGCTGCCGCGGCGTCGCGCCAGCGCACTGCCCATCCCCGCTGGCGCACGGCGGCGGGTGCAGCGTCGGCATGGCAGCTGTGAACGTCAGGATGATCATGCCCTGTGAGAGTTGCCAATCAAGAGAATTACTACGGACTCAAAATCATACAACGAGATGGAACTAGTTAATGGTGCTTACGATTAAGGTGGCAATGCAGCCTATGCCGACCGTGGCGTAGCGGCCGAGGTAAAGGTCGGAGGCGAAGGCGCCGAAGACGGTGGCAAGATTTGGTGGTACCGCTGAAGGCGTTGAGCGCCATGACGGCGTCGACGTTGGTCATGTGAAAGACGGAGGTCAGGTACATCATCAGGTTCGCGGTCGTGCCGATGCTGCCCAGCTTCTCGAACGTCTCGTTCCCGATCACGAACGGCATCGTCTTCCACCCACGGTACCGGAGCTCCGGCGCCACGGCGGAGACGGATGCCTCGTTGTCCGGGGAGGCGGCTTGGTGAATGGCATCATCGGCATTATGCGTCTCGGGGTTGCCGCCTATGTCCCCGGCACGGTGGCCGCCGGCGCCGGCGCCAGTGGATGACGTCATCTGGCGGCTGCCGCGGCGACACCTGGCGCTACGAGCGAGAAGAGTCAGCGTCTGCCGTGCTGACCGGAATCAGTTGAGTCCTTCCGAGGAGAGCGCGGCAAGTTGGGAAGTGGTTACGCGCGCGCGGTTTGCTGCCGTCGAGTCGCCGTTCGCTGCAGCTGGGGCCCAGCGTCAGCGTCTGCTGCAGGGATATATATGTGAGCCGTACACGCCAGCTGCTGCTGCCCGCTGATCGGTGGGACCTCCCAAAATTGGGGATGCAGTTGGGCAGTGGGGCTGGTATAATGTTGCGGGTCTATAGACAGGTTTAATTTTTACAAAGTTAGGACTTTGAGTTTCAGAGATGGCGCAGCTCAATCTGTTAACGATACTCGCATATAGTACCAACTAAAAACCGCACAACATATAGCCCTGGTTCTATCCTTATGGTCGTTGTATATTCCTTGCGACGTATGTGTACATCCACTCAAATCTTGCATTTTGTCATGTTGGGCCTCCTTGGTTCAGAGTTTGGCGTGGGTTGATGAATCTCAACCACGTATGTGCACACCACCTGCGTCACGCCACAAGAACAGCTGTTTTGGTTGTCCTTGGACACCATGACCTCAAAACTTGTAGGGTCGTACCAACAAACATCATGATCCCATCAAAACCAGATGAATAAGACACTAACACAGTGAGTGTGGTTGAAAGAATGGGGTATATATTTTAATCTAAGCATCAGAGGCCATGGGCATACAAATACTCTGCAAGATTAAGAGTTCACTGAGATCAGAAGTGTCTGTATACATACTGTCTAGAAAAATGTGGTATACTGTACTCCACATCTGAAAGAACGAGAGTTGAGCCTATTAGGCTAGAAGAGGCAAGGGATGTACATGGAATTACATATAAAGGATGAAGCCAAGTCAGATGTCTATCTGGAAGGGTGGTTATTAGTGATCATCATTCATAAATGAGCCTGCTCATAACCTTAAGTCCCCGAGTCATGGTTTTGATCCCAATCAAACGCCGTCTTCTTGCCTTGAGAGCTTCCTCTCCTAGTGTGAAAGATGTGCTGCCTCACGGCATCCGGATCGACGTGAAAAATGAACTTCATGCCCCTTATCTGCGACGAAAATAAATAGCCACCTGAAGACTATGAAACTACTACACGGAGCGCGTAAAATTCCAGTGAAATAGAATCAGAGAGAATAATCGATTAATAGCAAACTAAGTGAAATACTAGAACTTGTCACCATTATCCAAATCTAATATTGAAGAAAAGATATAGATAACATTGCAGCTATTTGGGATTTCTTTCAATTACTAATCATTTCAGTCATGAGTCATAGGCTCTACATCCAGCTAGTTTGAATGCTTCATATTTTCAGCACAATTCACTAGGCAAATTTGTACACAAATCTGTATAGTAAAAAATGGTCAATAGCTACGGATTTTACAGATAGATATTAGATAACATATGAAAGAGTTAAATTCATGGGCGGTCCTAAATCTTTTCCCGAAGTGTCAAGTAGGTCCTAAATCTATGAAAATGCACATCGAGGTCCCAATTTGCATTTAAGTGGTTCATGCCAGGTCCTAAACTGGTCTGACCAGCGGTGACCGGTGTCACGTCAACAGTGGGACCCAGGAGGCATAACGGTTGGACGTGGATATTTGCGGAAAGCCCCCCTCTCTACCAAACCCAGGAGGCATAATGACTGGACGTGGATATTTAACTCCATATGAAATAGGACACTAGAACATAAAAGGACGGGAATAATAAAATAATACTTTTATCTGTCATGTGGGACATTACTTACAGACCGCAGAAGAGGGCCACAGCTGCACCAAACCGTGGAGGATAAGTGTGTATCTCCTTATCGTAGGAAGTTATGATTTGGTTTAGGCTCTGTTCGCGGTTTATGATCTGTGCTGCGCTATACTTTTTTTTTTTTAGCTTGCTACGGAAAAGGGCGAGGAAGTAGGCAAAAAATTGGCTAGCCAGACTAACAATTAGGCAAACAGTTTCTCTAATGCTAAGTCGTCTGAGATTTTCTTATGTCAAGTTGATTTCTTTTTTGAATAGGGTCAAGTTGATTTCTGGATAGTTCAACTTCAGTTTAGTGTTGCACTTTTCAGAAAAGGGCAACTTGGCGAAAAAGTGCAAGTTACACTTTAAACTGAAGTTGCACTTTGCAAAATCGACTTACGCACCAGAAAGTTTCAGTTGACTTAGAAGTAGACGGCTCAGTAGTTGTGTCCTTGATCCCCAAGTTAGTATGTAAACCGTCTATATATATTTATGCCTGGCATTTTATCAGATTAGACAGGCAAAAGTTAAGAATCACTCTCCAATTTCTCTCTTCCCCTACCCTATTGCTGACTGGCGCCTCAACCCTCTACCTCATGTCAGGAATGTGACAAGGTTCTGGACCTCGTTCTCCTGCATAGCACCCCTACAACCTAAGATCTAGTCCACGTCTCCTTAGTTCCCTAGGGCATGACATATTTGTCAACAAATGATGAGGAACAAAATTCTATCAGAAAAAGGCAAATACAATATTAGAAAGGCCATACCTCAAGTAATGCATCAGAAATTAAGTTAATACGTTTGTTAGATGGTACTTCTTTGCCATTAACAAAGATTGGATATTTCCCGATATTTTTTATATGAAAGGAGCCAACTTCGTCCATCTTGATAACTGCCTGTACATCAAAGTACAGAATAGATTAATCAGCTGACTAGCAGACTAAAAGCTTAAGCTTAACAATATTATCCTTTGGCCAGCACACAACTTCTGCACATAATACGCTTTTACTTTCTTGAGTAGTTATTCATGTAGCTTTGAAACAAATCAGTCTCGGTGATGCCACTATGCTATGGTAAGCATTTCTCGTTGGGATTTTATATATCAAGTAATATTTCCTAACTCAAGCGGAACTAACTCGAAAAGCAGCTGTGGGTCAACTTAAAAACAAGTGGTGGGTCAAAGTAGTGGAACATATAGAAAGAGCTCAAGTGCAGCCAACTGGTGATGGCAGAAACTGTGGTCCATGCTTAAGCAAGACAATGAACAAGCAATGGTTAGCAGCTATACAGGACAAGTTATAAGGCAGTCATGTTGGTGCTAACATTGGCATTCTCTGATCCATGGAATAGAAGAGATAATTAAATTAATTAGGCTTTGAGATTCTACTTTCGTCTAGAATTTAGGCATTATTTTTCCCATTGCTTCCGAAAAAAAGAGTCGACGAAATTCATAAAATTCTCCGCGAATGTATTGAACAATATAAGAGGAAAGTAGGGATTGAGAATATTGGTCGCGTAATTCAAGTGGGGGATGGGATTGCTCTTGCTAGAGCTGTTGCTGGCAGGTTGAATGCAGATCCGATCTCGGGTCGGTCCAATTGGGGAGATGTGCAAGCAGATCAGGAAAAACAGACGAGCCCATCACCTGGGCCGCCATCTTGTCATCGCACCATGATCACTTATTTATATTTGGAAAGGTTAAGGGTTGTGCTGATGGTGTGCGGAAAGATTTGATATTCCTGTATCATAGCTCGGACAGAGTGTCGAAAGACAGAATCCTACTGGCTATATATAGTTGGCTGAAAGATGAAGAAGCTAGGGAAACTTTCTCTTCCATTATTAAAAAAATATATGTAGTCGATTCAGCAGACAATTGCGATCACCCAGTGTTAATTTGCAGCGCCAATATCAAATATGAGTTCAGATGACCTTCTTCCAACGCTTGATCAGTGCTTCAAGTAATCCAAACAGGCGGTCTAACCCGAAGTTGCCTGTGCTGTGCCATCCTTACTTCGTTCCGTTTGCCCTTGGCTCGGACCATACAGCACGGTTGTATGTCACCGTCTCATAATTTCATGAGCACGTGCAATTTACTTAAATTACAATAACGCTATATTCGGTACCAGTTTACATAGACTAGATTTTTTTGACATGTTTCTACTTTCTTAGAAGTATATACTAGGAAAAGTAATACATGAAGTCCCAAATTTAATAAATGTGAAGTCTTTCTGTCACCAGAGAAAAATTTCCTATGTTTCATTCAATATCCATGTAGGAAGAGCTATTATCAACTAACTCAAACCTCATCAGCGGCATAATCAGGATTTGTACATGATGAGATAGCAGTAGGAGTCAATACAAAGAAGTTTGTTATAAACAATTTTCACAACAGCTGAAAAATGAGCCTTATCAGTAGAATCTACATATAGCTTCCATAAATCTAACATTATTTGGCATATTTTAACATAAAAATAGAAGGCGGGAACGTACCTGTCGACGAGATATTTTATTTGCGTTCCCTTCTTTTGCCAGATCAATGTCAACATGTACCTCTTCTGTTTCTCTCCCAAGAGTTACCTACATGTTAAGATTCGGTAAGATTTCAAAGATGGGCCCCACATATTACAAAATCATGTTAAGACATCGATTATAGATGAAAATCTTAGCAAGAGCGATGTTCTGAGTTGATAGTTAAACATTGCACTATATGGGTCTAATACTCTAATATGTACATATATACAAACACAAGTATACGGTCATACATTTCAAGAGGATAGTATGAGGCACTCTGGATAGGCCTATCAATGAGTTAGTTTTGTCGTGAATTCATTTATTTGCTTCATCTTTAGTATCCACACTGGAAACCATGGCAATAATATTTCTATATTGTACAATTTTAGTTCTTAGAAATAGTTTTGACCAATATTGTATGATAGATATTTTATAAGTATTTCCTATAACGTAACAAATTCAACTTACGAGTGCATGTCATTTCAGTCACAAAAATAAACGTTATGACAATAATATCAAATAATTAAATAGTAGTCGTCAAACCTGAATGTGATATTTGTAAGTATTCTAGACATCCTTGGTTATGCTTTTATAATTTAGCAATCATTTCTATGATGTAATAACGTCATATCCAGCAAAGAAGCATCGCAACATTATAAAAAGGAATGTGTCTCGAAGATTGTCACAAAAAAATGCTATCTTGAAAGTTTATATCGAAGGAATGTACAATTGATATTTTACACAAACTCAATTTTTTCATATCGTAAACTACATCTATATATCTATGTAGATCATGCATGTATGGTTTCATATATCACTAATAACTCGCTACAAATTCATTCGCGAGATTGTTTACTTCTGTCATCGTACTATAGAATCCAGCCCTTATGTGGTCTACAATTCGACCTTGGAAAATATACTATGTATAGGATGATTGTCATGATATTCTTTATTAACCATGATTGAATAGGTAGGTGTACGACTAAAGTCGTGTTATGCCGTTATTGCTACTATTTGGAAGGCCATGATAGCTTTACAATTTCTATGGAGTTTTATTTATCTTTTTTGTTAGAAGCATATTAATATACAGAATAATGGTCAAAGTTTGAGCATGGATACGATCTTAATGTTTCTAAAGCACCGCGTAGTGTGACATGGAGTAAGTAAGTTATAGGAAGAAACACCATAACAAGGTACTTCTCACAGTTTAATGTGGCCTCTACTAACAAGGATAGATATGTTTATTTTCCTTTAGTTAATCAGGAACTTTATCAAATATAATTAACCTCATCATGTACTTATGTAAAAAACATAATAATTATAGGTATGTTTATACTACTATAATATCACTAACGAATGACACACATGTGTGTATTTTGATAGACGGCGTAATAATCTTTCACTTAAAATTTAAGATCGTCAAAAATGTTACTCGCCTATGTCAGATTTTGTTTACCATATTATAATTTATGAACAACTGTGTTGTTTCTTAGCACAGACTGAGAAATAATGTGACAACTATTGAAACATGTGTTTACTCCTCGAATTAATACATTCAACCTACTTAAGAATTAAGGTGATGCCGGCGCATTTGCGAGGGCCACCGTGCTAGTTTAGCTGATAGTAAAATAAGAAACACATAAAAGTGGCCAATTTGGGTACAATTAAGGTATATTTTGTTTTATTTTGAGGGGATTTATGTGGTATATTAAAAATCACCTTTGAATATTAATACATTGATTTAAATCTCAGACAAGGAATATATCAACTGACTTTTGTTAGCATTACATCTACTACCATGCAAATGATTTATTACAATACTGCCTAAGCTTACCTCAGTATCCTTTATGTAGTACTTCAAATATTTGCCATAAATAATTGCAAAAGCACCCTGGGACATAATAGATCTGTTCATATAAGAACGAGCACCTTGCTCTAATCTCATCAAGTCCTTCCTGCTTCCAAGGTGCTGAAACCTTGAAACTGGTCATGCAAATAATACAGATGGAAAGAGAACGCTTTAGTAATCATTTAGAGCATAACAATGGCACAACTTAAGAGAATCTTCTACCAGAGTAGAATTTGTTTTTGCGACAACCAAAATGGACTGCATATATCTGCATAAACTTTACCTTCAGGTTGGATGAAATCAGATTCTTGATCCCATGGAATTAGATCTTGATTAAGTATCTGCAGTAAATGTTCCAAAAGTAGGTACCAAGGAAAACAAAGCCTTGTAAACTTAAGTAAGAAAAGAAATATGTACCAAAGCTTCTATGTCAAAATAGTTTGGAACACAATTCTCATCTTCAGATCCTCTTTCTGCGTCATCTGAACTATACATGGTTGCAACAGGATTATGAAATTCCATGTCTGGTAATACATGTGATGCCATACAGTTTCGGATAGCAGTCTCACAGCCTATATCTGCCTTATCAGCAAGAAACTTGCAGTTTATTTGATCGGACGCTTGATCTGCAATATTCAGAGTCAGATTCCAAAAGTTACCAAAGCATTCATGTTGCACTAAACCACAGGTTTTTTCTTTAATAAATTAGAACAATTGAAAGTTGGCGTGCACATGATTGCATTGTTAGCACCAACGTCACTAAATAGGACAGATGGCTTACTTCCTAAATTGCATGCTTCATTTAAAGCCACCCTATTTTCCTTTTCTTCAAAGGTGGATGGTTCCATCTTCATTGCTGCAGAGGAAGGTTGGACATCTTCAACCGAGTCGAAGTGATTAGAATCAACAGCATTTTCTGGAGGGGTAGGTTCCATGGAAACCAAACACATAATGTGTTGAGAATTCTGGTCGGAAGTAGAGGTGCACTCTAAAGGAGGATGACCATGCATAAGGGCATCATTGTTGGAAGGAATTTCAGAATCTTCTGTGTTCAACCTGCACTCAGGAAAAAGTACTTCTGACGATGTAGGCACCATGCCGGTTCCATAAACATCTGCCGTACTATGTTTCTTATCGATTGGATATATGTGATTATCGCATGTATCGCTTGCATGAGAATCCGAGAGGCCCAACAGGTGCACTCTAGATATGTCAACTTTAGCACTAAAATCAGCGAAATCTTCCTGATCTGTATCAAGAGCAGAACCTGAAATATTCTTGCCATTAAGGAGCTCAAAGTCTTTGCTCTGACCGCAATTCATTGAACAGGCATGTATGGATTCATTCTCTGATAATGATGCATTGTCTAAACCGGAATCAGATATGCCATTCACCAGAGATGCAAATGTGTCACTGCTAAATGTTCCCAATTTCTTGTCACAAAAAAAGGTAATATGTTCTTCCTTTTTATGCGTATCTGTCAGCATGTCAGCTGACTTAACATCCTCAAACTTACTCCAGGTATGTATTCTTGAACACGACTGCTGACTACTTGCAGAAAATTGGTTCTGTTCCACTCCATCTCGATCAGTATCTAGAAGAATCTGTGATCCTGTCACTCCATTTCCATACTGATCACCAAGAAGTGGTTGCTGAGGGTTTGCATAATCCTGGAGATCAGGGAGGTCTTTTAGAGGGGCAATATTCCTTTCACTTGACTGAGGATTCTTTTGTGCATTATCACATCTATACGGCTGAACTACATCAGAGCAGTCATGCAGGATTTCATCATTGATGGTTCCATCTATTAATATGCTCCCAGCAGCATTAGCATTATTAGGATGGAATAAATAATTTTGATTGTCTTTGTGGTGGACGTCTTGTCCCCCGTCATAGCTCTCATAAATGTGTCCATAATTATTTACCAAAACTTCTGCAGGATCAAGGGTATGAACCAAGCGATGGCCTTCCAAAGGTTTAAGTGAGCCACCACATACACAACCACTACCATCACGAATGCATGAACTGGGTGCAACAGCATAACCAAAAGCTGCAGACAAACAGGGTTCATGGCAAACTCTCTTTCTCCTTGAATAATACTGATACTTTACACTGTATATTTTCCGCTTGCGTCGTGAACAAACTTTTCCCTTTGAGTTGAAACGTTTTTTGCCGGGACTGGAGGTAGAAAGCTCAGTTTCAAACTCAACTATGCGAGCAGATGCTTGTGCTGAGGTCTCTGAATCATAGAGCAACGAGTGCCAGCGATCCTGCAATTCTTGAAGAGTGAATTTGCGGGAAAAGCATACAGCCCCTTTAGCCAAGGATTCCAACGACGCGCCAGCCTACAAGAAAAAAAGGCGACATTAAGGATAGTACTTACAAATGGGGGTAAAAAAACTCCATAATAAGAAAATTGTTATCACATTGCAAGATATGATCATGCCATGTAGCTTTAGCTGACATAATCATGAGTCGTGAGACAACCAAATGTGTGGCTGTATGAAGGCATTAAGGTTTCACAATCAATTCTGCTATATGTGGCGTTGAATCTCTACACCCAACCAAAAATCGATTGAATAAAATGATTCCAAATAAATTACTGAATTGCCAAACTACAAATTTAGCACTTATATGAGCACCAATGACGCCATTATGTGTGGAGTGTCATGCCCAACAGCTACAAATATTGCAATAGTTGCATCACCTACAACGTGGGAAGGGGGTAGGCGGTATTATGCGCAGTGAATCTAACAGTGGTCAATTAGCTGTGACATCTGAAATCAATATGCTAAATTAAAGTTGAGTTAAGTTCACTATTTAAGAGACTGTTGCCAGAAGTAACTTCCAGAACATTTTTCTGGAGTTGCAATGATTTTCTCATGTCATATTTAAGCATAAATTACACAGAGAACATATGGCACACATGAATGATAGTAAGGGTTATATATAATCATTGTCTTCTTCAACACGGTAAACTTAATGTCAGAGAACTGTTTTGACTAGTGGATACAGTGCTGTACATATCATTTGAGTCACTACAGAAATATCTAAGATAAGCTGCCCAATGCACTAATTAAAATTTGAGAACAAGCCAAGACAGGACAGGATCCATGCTTATAAGATCTGATCAATAAATGAACTAAACCAAACCCAACACACAAAGTATCACGACATTTACTACCAAACAGAATACCACTTAGGACTGAACTTCTTAGGCTTTGGGCAAGATAGGTAATGTGACATGTAACTTGATGGGAACAATGGCTTTGTATGTAAACCTATCCACTAAGCAGTCCCCAGAAAATGCTATGATTTACAACAATGTAGCCTCAAATATCCAAACAGGCACATAATGTCGTAAAAGTTGAGCTTCCAGCTACAGATTATATGACCTAATTCTTCAACAGAAAAAAGATCCCGCAACGAATGCTTCTGCATATCTACAGTTAAATCATCCGAATTCACACCCTCAGGAAGCTAGAACTGGGGTTGCAACAACTGAATCCAACCATGATACAAATGGACCCATCCGTGAAGGCAAGCACTGCCGGATAATAATAACAGCAGATTCGCGCTAGCATCTAGCACAGACAAACACAGTGACACCATGAAAACAAGGACAAACAAAACTCCAAATTAGAGCAGGCTGTTTCACAAGGGCATAAATAAATGCCTTCCACAAGCTGATGATACCATATCTAACATTTACTATGTCTCTCAGGAAAAACTTGATACTTACTTCATCATGCATCATATACTTCACGCTGACTAATTGCACGTTAGTCGATCACTATCTGGTTCATTTCATGCATACACAAACTCAGGTACAAATATGCATAAGCATTGCAATAGCAAGCATGTGAACTGCCCATAGATGATAGATCACTCACTAGCTCACTATGAAACGTCAACCAGTCATCATAGCCTAATTTGACATTGTATTGCAAATCTAGCAAACGATATTACTACTCTTAGCTCTTCTTGTATCTCTGGCTGACCAGACGAAGTAAACGCCTCTATTCACACACGCTTTCCGTGAACTCGGCTTAACAGACTGCAGCCTGCACACACCCCATTCAGGTATAGCAACACGATCCGAACTGAATTCGAGAAAATTATGAACCAGCCACCCAAAACATTAAAAATTCCAACTATACCAGACCGCTATAAACAACATAATTCACTCAACCGGCTGGAGAATCTCAGCCCCCAGAATATAAAACCACACGAGCGACGGACCAGACCGCCGGCGTACAGTAACACTCCGCGATCAACCCTAGCACGAGAAACAGCGAAATCTGCGCCGCGGCGAGCGAGGGGGGACTCGAGAAGAGCACCCCGGCATGCTCCGATCGAGGACTGGGGAGGTTGAGCTGGGTTCAATTGCGGTTACCTCGACGGCGTTCTTGAGCAGGAAGTCGTCCTCGGCGTCCCAGCTCCCGGCGGCCGAGGGGACACCCATAGAGATTAGCCCGCCGCCGACTCCGCGGATTGAAAGGGGTGTTGCGGCCGATTGTGGGAGAGAGAGAAGGGGGTCGGGGAGTGGAGGAGCCGAGGAGGTGTCAATGGCGATTTGGGAGGAGAAGATGAGCTGTGTGTTTATTTGTTTTCCTTTTCTTTTTTTCCCGGAGAGAGAGGGCTGGGAATGTTTGCAAGCCAAGCTGTGTGTTCTCCTTTTCCTTTTTTTCCCCTTCCTTTTCCATATATTTTGCAAGTTGCAGCTATAGAGGGAGAGTCAGGAGTGCAGATTTGGTGCTCCCGAGCTCCGGTGATCCCGCTCATTTCAAAACAAATAAAAACCATATTTAAAAGTTTCAAAAATTCTTTAAGCTCCAGTGATCCCGTAGATTTGGTGCTCCCAAGCTCCAGCAGATCTGCACATTTTTTTTTTGTGTAGCTCAAAGTATTTTGCATTGATATTTTTCACGTTTGTAGGACATATCAGTAGGAACATGCATGATTTTTTCATATTTTTGCGTCTAAATATGTTTTTTAATATTTTGAAATGGGCGGGATCACTAGATCTCGGGAGCATAAAGGACTTTCCGGAGAGTCAGTTGTGAATGAGATATATATCTAGTGCCAAGTGCTAAGGCCATCTCCAGCCGTCCCCCCCCCCCCCCCCCAGGAGGCCTTTTTTGCGCCGCGCCGGCCGAAAAGCGCCGTTTTTCTACCACTCGGCCCCCCCAGAAGCCCAGTTAGCGCCGTTTCGGCGGAAAATAGCGCCGGCGCACCCAGGCGAAACCCAGCCCACTGGGTTCGGCCTGGGGGGGCGAAATGGCGCGAAAGGCGATGCGGGCCAGCTCTGTCAGCGACGCGGGGAAAATGGCGCGGAACAGAACGCCCGTGAAGCGGCGCGTCCTCATCTTCTCGGCTCCCGCGTCGGTCAAAAGCCTGTCGGAGTTATTGGCGTGGCCAGCGGCCAATGCTTCCGCCGGTCAAAGGCTGCCGGAGTAATGGCGTGGCCGCCGCGCGTCGTTTCGAAGTCCAATCGGAAGGCCACGCGGCGCAGTATCTTCGCCGCGGCGCGCTATAAAATCCCCCACCCCTCGCCGTCCGTCCACACCAGCTCTCGCCTTCCTCGCTCTCGCCAGCCCCTCGCCGTCCTTCTGCTCTCTGCCTCCCTCTCGTCCATCCTTCGCCAACAGCAATGGCCGACGACGGCGCCGCCGCTAACGGCTTTGGCCGCCGCAGCCTCCGCAAGAACGAGGCATGGGCCCTGTACCGGTGCGGGTACCCGTGCCCGCCGGACATGCGCGTCCCCGGCGCCTCCGGCGGCCAGGCAGCGTGGGCGCTCAGCACGGGTGGCATCCCCGTGCCTCCCATCCCTGTAGGCGCCGAGTTCGAGTACGCCATCGACGAGGTCCGGGAGGCCCTGACGGCGGAGCAGGCCGCGGACCCGCGCTGGAGGGCGGAGGGCAACTCCGCCTTCTGGACGGCGTACTTCCAGCGCCGCCACGAACAGGACCTCAATGACCGCGGCAACAACGGCCAAGTGGAGGGCCGCCACAACCGCGGCGGGCGCAGGCGGTGGTGGAGCGGCGAGGGGCGCAGCCTCGACAATGTGATGGAGTACATCGCCAACGGGAACACACCGCGCCTGGAGATGACGCCGCGCAGGGCGTCCTGGACCCCGCGGCGGATGGGCGCGGCGGCCTCGTCGTCGTCGGGGAACTCCTCCTCCTCCTTGACGCCCCCTTGCTCAACTCTGGGCGCCCTGCCCCAGTGCGCAGCGGCGCCCTGCGCATCAATGAGCCACGCGGCGGCTCCCAGCGCCGCGCCGCCTCACCGCCACGCTCCTTCCTCCGCCGCCTCGTCAAGGCCAAGAAGGAGCCCAAGCCGGAGCCGGAGCTGGAGGAGGAGTGGCCCGGTCTGAAGGAGGCGGTGGAGGCGTCCTTCAACACCGTCCAGCCGGCGCTGCCGGAATGGGCCGACGACTGGAGCCTCCGCTCCTTCACCGAGGAGGAGGTGGAACGCCAGCGTGTGGCCCTCGCCGACCTGGAGCGCAGGCGCGCGGAGCAGCGCCAGGAGCGCCAGCGAGCTACCGCGGCCAATGCGGGCCGTCGCAGCCGCATCCCGCCTCCTCCCGTGGCGCCGGAGGTCGAGTACTACAAACTCGACCCGAGCGACGACGACGAGGACGACGCCTTGCAGAAAGCCCTGCTGCTGAGCAAACTGCAGCACGGCGACGACGGCGCAGGCCCAAGCAGACCCCCCGGCGGCGATGACGGCTCCGACGACGACGGCGACTACAGCGCCACGATCCGTGCGAGCCTGGGCCTGAACTAGTCACCCCGGGCCGAATAAAAGTGTTTTTTAATTTTAGTTTTAGTTTCTGCCAATGTATCTCGGCGAGTTTGCGCCAATATGATGAACTCACCGTCTGTTTGCGCCATTTTTTGAATTTTTGTTGGGTCTGGACACGGCTGGTGAACACGCCCCCCCAGGGTTCAGTTTCGCGCCAGAAAAGGCGAAGTTTTGGACCCTGGGGGGGCAACACGGCTGGAGATGCCCTAACACCCCATGAGTGCTACCATGCTATCATTTAAAAATACAATTTTAAACTTTTCAAAAGAAATAGAAAAAATGTGAATGTTCACAAGAAATGTCTTTACAAACTTCGGGTTCAAAATCGAAAAAACACATTAAAAACAAAAATCCATGTGTGAATAGTGTCAATTTTTATTTTGACTTTTTCTGACACTATTAATACTAGATTTATCTTTTTTGTTCTCAATGTGTAATTCGATTTTGGATCTAATATTTTGGAGGTTGTAAACACTAGGTATATCCTCTCTGGTGAATGTTCGCAAGTCAAGCCAACGAAGTAACTCTAGCCGATGCCGCAAAAAGCATGATTTAAAATTCATGTGCGGTCCGGTATGGCTTTGATTAGACCGAAACATATCATGTATAACTTGTACGCTAAAACATAGCTTCTTTTTTTGCTTCTCCTCACCTTCATTAGTCTTCTTTGCATAATGTTATCTAATCTACACAATTGTATTTTGATTCTAAAAAGGTTGTACACGAAAAAGATGTGCGTCGATGTTGTGATTACATTTTCGTGCCCGGTTTCTGGATCTTCTAAACTTTTACATTTGGAATTTGTAGACAAATTTTGCCTCGTCACATTCAGTGGATGGTTCTAAATTTCTTTTGAGGTGTAGATTCATCTCGCTGTCTCACATAATTTTCGTGTTGAAGCATTTTTTTGTTAGACAAATAAAAACGAGTGTATGTTATAGTACGATGTGTATGTGTTCATGGTGTGATTGGTGTGTTGGTTACTCAATGTGTTCGTGGTGTGCTTGTCTCTCATCTAACCTCTTTAACCTCTCTTGATCATCTAATTTATCTCCACAAATTGTGTACTTAAATAAAAAGGGAAAATTGGCTACACAACACAGTTATTCTCTGACATTTGCCAATACACACCGCTGGAATATGTCTTTGCTAGGTAGCATTATAATTTTGTGACACATTTGCCATAACACACCGCATCGACTTAAATGGAAAGTTTGACTTTTTTTTGGCTTGATAATGGCTGAAATCTTTGAAATTCACACAGTTTCTATCTGCAGTTTCGGTTCATTTCTAGTTGGATGCCACGCTTTTGTGCCATTATCACCAAACTCAGCGTATGCACACCCGAATATCAGTGATTCGGTATCCTTATCTCCTACTCCCTCCGTTTCACAATATAAGATGTTCTAGCTAGCTCACATGTTGGCTAGGTGCAAACCCAAATGAGTGTACATACACATTAAAACATGTCCACATACATCTAGATACATGTGAATCTCCACTACTAATAAACAAGCAAACTTGGCAGGAAAATCAAATCTCAACCGTCCGTGCAAACTGATCAAACGGCCCACACGCATTTGTTCTCCCCACCCTTTTTCAATTCCCTCACACCACGCCTGCCATATATGCACACAAGAAAAAAACAGTCTGCTTGATTGATTCTCTCACATCACGCCTGCCATATATGCATGCAGGAAATAAAAAAAACTGCCCGCTTGATTGACGATCCATGCCGCCCGTCCCGCCCACGACCAAGACGACGGCGAGCAAGAGGACTAAGCACACGACGCCGACGAGTCCGTCTCACCCACGAGCAGGAGGACCACACACAGGGTGCCGACGAGCAGCAGGACGTACCACTCAGACGACGCCGATGAGTAGGACGCGACCTCTCCGGTCCACTACCTCGACCACGCCCTTGCATTGCAGCACCAAAGAGGCCGCACAGTTCAAGGCGCGATCATGTCGAATCCACCACGCCAGCGTCCTACAACATCTGTGCCACGAAACGAAAATTCAGGTTAGAAGACAATATAAATGTAATCAAAAATTGAACGCCTGATTTACACATTCCATTTTTTTCTCATTCAGTAAAACCTGTGTGAGAAGATCTTGGAGAAACTGATCTTGTATGTTGAAAGGGCATGGCGCCCCCATGTATGGAGGACAATGAAGGTGTATTCACCACATGCTTATTAAAGTCAAGCGAGGATGGTTGATGAACTCTTATCTACTACATCAACCCAATGTTATCTCGGTAACATGTATCCACTCATGCATAATTTTCTAGCATTCGACCTTGTGTAGGTTGTATCATGTCATGACATTTATCTATCTACCCATGTTGTGGTTTTTGCAATCTTAAAGAAACTTCTTTAGTGCAAATAAGAGTATTTTGTGTTGATTGCTTATTAAGTGTACTATATAAAATCATATTCATGATTCACCTATCCCAAATATGCCAGTCTAACAATTCTATTGTATATCTTTTTCTCAAAATACTCTCATATGCAACATTGATGAATTTGCAAATTCTATTTGGTTCTTATGATACTTGTTGCTTTCCTCAATGCATCCCAACTATCTCTTTTTCCCTTAGTGCTATTTGTGATGCATTTGTTGTGGTTGAAGTTGAAGTTCATTATTATACAACATGAAAATATTGAGCTATGGGCTATGATCCTAAAAAAATATCATATTTATATTATATGACTTCCTTTTGGATATCTTGTTCTTTTCTTTACTAACTAATTTTGTGTATACATATTTCTTTGTGGATGTATATCATCATGATTGTTGTCTACTTAGAAACTTATATATATGAGAAGAGTTACATCTTTACTTAATATCTTAATTCTTCGGTGTCACCTCTTTATTCCTTTTTTATTCTTTGGTGACCCCGGAAACAATTTGGCTTATGAGTGCATATCCTATTTCCTCACATATTGGTGCACCCATCTTGGTGAATATACTTGACCTCATGCTTGTCTTGACGGACCTATTAACTTCACCATGGGATAAGACACAAGCTTTGATTTTTTTTTTTTTTTGCACCTCTTTGAGCTTGTGAATCCATTTAAAATTTGTGTTTTAGAGGATACCTAGGGAGTGAGGATTCCATTTTGGTACACCTTGTATTCAAATACAATAATCTAAATAGTGTACAAATATTGGGGAGCTCCTCTATTTTTCTTTAAAAACATTCTTTTGCTCAAATCATAATATCTTTTGATCATTAGGTTTGTTGGATCTTTTGGTTGGTTGCTTTTTATTATGGAGAATTGTAATAGGTTTTTCATATCTTACTTTTGCAATCTTTGGATCCTCAATATAGTTTTATCTCCCTCCGACTATTCGTCATTGAATATGTGTATTTGATTTCACTCATACTTTGAGGAATGCACACATTGTGGGGAGCTTTTACTATATTGTCCATCTAAGATTTATTTGCCCATTTTGGAAATGGATGCCAATGGGGGAGAAGTTTTAGAGGGTTTAAGGGAATTTGGTTTTATGCTTTTGATTTGTTCTTAAGCATTTTCCTCTCATGCTCATGCATCCTTGCTTGTTTCATTGCATGGTTGCTTAAAATTCATTATATAAACCCTCGTAAAAGAGATTGTCATCAATTACCAAAATGGGGGAGATTGAAAGGGCATGGCGCCCCCATGTATGGTTTTGGTAATTAATGACAATCCCCATGGACTAATGGTTGCATTGAGTTATACTTGTAGTGTTTGTCCATAAGCAATGCTTGAACTCCATATGTTGGATTCAAGGTTGATGCCATGAATATATTGATATAATGAAGTATTTGGCATCAAGATCATCGACGTGTATGGATATATATTTGATATGATCAAGAAGAAGAGTATGTGATGACCAAGTTAATATTCGAGGAGTTATCCGATGTTTGGTCATATGTGAGTTGAGCATATTGTAAGTATGTCTTGAAGAAAAGGATTATGTGATCATTCATGGTTATCTTCAAGACATCATCTATTGAAAAGAGAAGAAAAGATACAAGGTTGATCAAGATATTGATCAACACACAAAGCTACAAGATGAACCTAGTGGGATCATGTATCTCTTGGTATCTTTCTATGGGCTTGCATCAAATGAAGAATTTATATAGCCCATGAAGGATGACGTCAAGTGGTGATCGTCATCAAGCTTGAGAAGTGCAAGTACAAGAGAAGTATCTCGAAGATATCATATGCTTGATGCTTGCCACCCATCTGGATATAATGGCCAAATGAAGATGTGCCTATGGGAGGCTCTCCCATAGTGGAGTATGGGGAGCAATATGTAAGACTTCACCAAGCGAAGCGCAATCAAGAAAGGTGGTCCACTTGAAGAGATCAAGGTCGACATCATCTAGATCAAGTGGAATGCGCAAGGCAAAGGTATGATCTTGATAGGGTTTCTATTTTACCGGTCTCATGGTGCTAGTTGGTAGACCGGGCTATAGGATAGATACCGTACTATCAAGAGGGGCTCTCAATTGAGCTTTAACGTATCAGTTGGAGAGAGCTCAAACCTTTGCATACTTGGCATCATCTTTCTTGGTTCTTATTTGGCTTTTCTCTGTGTGGGAGTTTGGAGCTTGTTGTGATCTTCATAACAAGCTCAAGTTCATCAAAAATGGATTTCGTATGAAAAACTTGTTGAGTTTTTGATGTTGGAGGTTTGACCGGTTGTTCATTTATAGAGAGGTTTTACCTTTCTACATTTGGTTTTATCCTCCCATGTTGGACTATGATGTTTCTCTGCATGATCTTGTAATGCTCGTTGCGGTGATTCCAACGAGCCCAAGAACATCGAAAACGGAGTTCTCATGTAAAAGATATCATGTTTTTCGTATATGTGTTTCTGGAAATCCGGGTGACTCGGAATATTCTGAACTCAATCCGAACTGATTCCGAACTCATTCCGAACTGATTTTGGACTGAACTTTTCGGTTCTGTACTCAGTCTGGATTCTAGTTGGTAGTCATCCAGATTATTCCGAAAATCCGGAATTCCGAACCAAATCCGGATTCACTCCGAACGACACGAATCTGGCCCAAACGGTCGGATTTCGGGGACCTATAAAATGGGGCCTTCTTCCCGAAAGGTTCCCTAACTCTTGAGCACGGTTTTGACCTCCATTGTTGACCCTTTGAAGCTTTGCTTTCTCTCTATTCCTCCATGATTCTTGCCTCCAATTAGAAGGAAAAGGGAGAGGAGATCTAGATCTACCATCCCACCAATCAATCTCTCCTCTAAGTGAGGGGAAACTTTTGGATCTAGATCTTGGAGGGATTTTGTGTTCTTCCTTGTTCTTCCTCTCTTCTCCCCCATAAGCATTAGTTGCTTTGGTGGGATTTGAGAGAGAAGGACTTGAGCACTTCTTGTGTTCTTGCCCATTGCATCGGTTGCATCCGTTTGAGTTCTCCACGGTGATACGTGGTAAGTGAAGTTGAGTAGCTTGTTACTCTTGGGTACTTGGGGTGCCCTAGAGCTTGTCCTCTAGTGTACTTGGGGTGTCCTAGACGGTCCTTGTTGATCTCAGAGTTTTGGTGGCTCCCGGGATTAGTTGAGAGCCTCCAATTGAGTTGTGGAGTGTGCCTCAACCTTGTGATTCTTGTGGCTTTGGGAGCCGCGGGAATTCGGTGGGAGCCTCCAATTAAGTTGTGGAGTGTGCCTCATCCTTGTACGGGTTCGGTGACCACCCTCGAGTGTCCCATAGTGGTTCGTGGTACTCTACATTGGTAGAGGCACGAAGGAGATTACGGTGTGCCATTTGACGGCTATTCGGGGATCACTTTGTGACTTCGCACCGCTCCAACGGAGACGTAGCTTTCATTGGGAAGTGAACTTCAGGATAAATCATCGTCTCCAAGTGCCTCGGTATTTCTATACCCGAGCTTCTTACTTATGCAATTTACTTTGTGATAGCCATCGAGCTTGAAGTAATATATCTTGCTATCACATAGTTGTGTATCTTGATTAGCATAAGTTGTTGGTGCACATAGGTAAACCTAGCTTTGTTTAGGTTTTGTGCTTGATAAATTAACCGCTAGTTTTATTCCGCATTTATTCAAGCCTAAATCATAAAGAATTTTAATCGCCTATTCACCCCCCCCCCCTCTAGGCGACATCCGTGTCCTTTCATATGTGCTGCTCTTGGAGACATTACGAACGGAAATACTGAAAGGACAAGGATGTCGCCTAGAGGGGGGGTGAATAGACGATTTAAATTTTTCCGGTTTAGGCTTGATAATTGCAGAATAAAACTAGGTGTTTAAATTAACAAGCCAATAACCTAAATATACTAGGCTCACCTATGTGCACCAACAACTTATGCTAAGCAAGACAAGCAACAAAGTGAAAGCAAGATATAATACTTCAAGCACGAAGATTATCACAATGTAAAGTGCATAAGTAAAGAGCTCGGGTATAGAAATAACCGAGGCACGCGGAGACGAGGATGTATTCCCGAGTTTCTCCTTTTTAGGGGAGTACGTCTCGTTGAAGGGGTGTGAGTATCAAACCCAAACGCCACAAATGGCCTCACCCTATTCTCCGATGAACCTTGCCCAAAAGCTCGGTTCACCTTCCACTATTGATTTCCCTTTTGGGCGGAAATCGAGTCCCTTACAACAATCTTGAGGCACAACCCACAAAAGGATTGGGAGCTCCCAAGTGACCACAAAAGGCCTCAACTGCCGCAAAAGACGTCTATAGGGTCCAAAGACCCAAGAGTAACAAGCTCACGAACTTTCACTTCCACGAATCCTCGTGGAGAGCACAAACCGATGCAACAATGCAATGGCAAGAGCGCCAACTGCTCAAATCCTTCACTCTCAAATCCCACCAAAATCAACTAATGCTTATGGGGGGAGAAGAGAGGAAGAACAAAGAATAACCCAACAAATGGAACTCCAAGATCTAGATCCACTAGGTTCCCCTCACTTAGAGGAGAGATAGATTGGTGGAAATGTAGATCTAGATCTCCTCTCACTTTCCCTCGAAGATATGCAAGAATCATGGGAGGGATTGAGAGAAAGGCAAGCTTTTCCAAGGTCAACAATGGAGGAGAGAGAGGGGGAAAACGTGCTCAACTTGTTGGGAAACATTGGGGAAGAAAGGCCCTTAAAAAGGTGCCCGGAAATCTGCCCGTTGGGCTGTTTTTCCGCCCCGGGGCGATACTACCGGGCTTGACCCGGTACTACTGGGAAGAGGGTACTACCGGGTCACTACCGGGCCACTACCGGGTTAAAAACCACTCGAATCCAGTACCAAAAAATGTTTTATGCGGTAGTACCGAGATTGAGGCGGTACTACCGCCCTTTGTAAAAACTGCAGAAACAACAACACCAAAATGGGCACAACTTTTGCATACGAACTCCGTTTTTGATGTTCTTGTGCTCGTTGGAATCACCACAACGAGCTTTACAAGATCATGTAGAGAAACATCATAGTCCAACAAGGGAGGATAAAACAAAATGTAGAAAGGTAAACATTCTCTATAAAAGAACAACGGGTAAATCCTCCAACATCAAAACTCAACAAGATATTCATCAAGACTCCGTTTTCTATGATCTTGGGCTTGTTTCGAAGATCATGCATATACACATCATAGTCAATCATGTGAGGAGGAAACCACAAGGAGAGAGTTTGACTTCTCTAGAAAAGATAAGCCGGTAAACCTCCAATATCAAAAACGCAACAAGATATGCATATGAAATCCGTTTTTGATGAACTAGAGCTTGGTATGGAGATGAACACAAGCTCTAAATTCTCACATGGATAAAAGCCAAATAAGAACCAAGAAAGATGATATGCCAAATATGCAAAGGTTTGAGCTCTCCACAAAGATGCGATCAAGTTACTCACTTGAGAGCCCCTTGATACGTCCAAAACGTATCTATAATTTTTGATTGTTTCATGTTAATATTATGCCTTTGACACTTGTTTTTATATTAAGTTTATGATTTATTTGGACTAACCTATTAATAGTTGCAAAAGTGCACAATGTTCTTGTTTTACTCTTTGATGTGTAAGAATTATCAAAAATATAAGAGGAAACCTTGTTGGAGTCGAATTGGGACTTTCCTGAAATCTGTCTAAAAACTCCTTTTGAAGATGGGCTCGTTTGGGCCCGAAGACGGCGTCACACGGAAGTCTCGCCGAAGACAAAGTTGCAGGAAATTTTACGGCGAACGTTCTAGACATAAAATTTGCCTGATTCCGAGACCGGACGGCCGAGATATGTCCGATTTACTGCAACCCTAGATGGGATGACGGGATTCCGTGAGGATATATAAGGGGAGGAAACCTAGGTCGTGAACACACCCCATACCACGAATTTGTAGCCACCAAAGCCACGTTTTTGCCTCCCTCATGGATCCCATCTCTTTGGGGGAGGGCTCGCAAGAAGCCATGAAGGAGGGAGGCAAAGGGGCGGCACTCCCCCATGATGCCGGCGGCGGGGAAGGAGCTCCCCGCGCCGCCGCCGCCGCCCTGCGCCACTGCGCAGCCTCTCCGCCGTCTTCACCGCCATCTCCATCACCAACTCCTCCTTGTATTCAGTGGTTCATCCTCCCACAAACCTCTGTACCGTCCTATGTAAACATGTTGTTTGATGCCATAATATTTATCCTATGATCTATGACATGTTTGTGTAGTTTATTTTTCTTTTGATTGTTTGGTTGAATGTCTTTGGTTCATTAGAGTTGTATGTTGATATGGTACTGTCCTTTGGTGTCCATTATACTTGTGCGCGCATGGATCAACATCACGGGGTTGGTAGCATTTGTAAACAAAGGGGGAGTCCTGCCGGAGTGACAGAAACCTAAGGACGTGAACCGGTTAGTTACACGTATGGGAGTAAGAGGACCATAAACTTAAGGCTATGGTTGGGGAAACCTTAATGCATTGTTGGTATTCGCGGATGCTTTCTAACAATCCAATCATATAGTACTTGTAATCCCAAGTAGTGGAGTGCATGTATATTTAGCTTCTCCCACATAGAAAACTGCATCGAAGACAATGAATCCGATATATTCGGTAATTAATCTTGGACAGAGCCATCACAATTACCACCACTTTTACACACTCATGGTACTGTTAGTTTATGGTTACTTAGTGTACTTTATTGCCGCAGCACAGATAACCCCCAAGAGCAAGGGATCACTGTAGCACCTCTCAATGTGGAAGTAAGGTATCGATCCGCTGGAGAAAGAAGGAAAAGTTATCTATTCCCTACAACTAAAGTGTCACAAGTTTTAGTTGATTATGCACTAAACAAGTTTAAGGAACAAGGTGGTTGATTTAATGGATGGAAGTTTGATGTAACAAGGCAAGAATGTGGAAGTGTCCCAATCCTCTTCAATGCAAGAGGACAAGACAAAGGTTTTCTAGGATGCTTGGAAATAAGGCCTAGGGATCATACTTTCACTAGTGGACACTCCCAACAATTGAATACATAGATATTTCCTCTTCACTTTGCTACTCTGAACTATTCTCCGTTGGATAGAAATACCAATCTACTGCGTAGGGCTACAAGAGCACACCTTAAAGTCTGAGTGAACAAACACCACAATATCATAGAACACCAAGACCATCGTGTAGGGCTACAAAAGCACACCTTAAAGTCTGTCTTCCACATCTAGGGAACCCCAAGGTCACTATGAGTGCCCCAAAATAGTACTAAACAAACACCACAATTTTATAGTGACATCCAACACAAAGAATAACTCATGGTAAGTATTTCTGTGCCTAAGAATCACACACGGTGCGCACACTGTCAACTTCACACCATGGGACAAAGGTGACTCCGGAAATTACGTTAATAAAACCACTTGAGTAGCACAAACAATGAAGGAGAAACATCCATGAATTCAATTAGATTACAAAGCTCATGATCACATAAAGATCACATCATGGGAGAGAGAGATGAACCACATAGCTACCGGTAGAGCCCTCCGCCCCGATGAAGAATTACTCTCTCCTCATCATGGGAGGCAGCAATGGCGATGAAGATGTTGATGATGAACACGCCGGAGGGGGGTGGAGCCCTCCGGAGGCGATTCCGGCGGCGTTTCCCCCCTCCGATCTTCTCCGGCGGCAGCCTTCTGTCTCCTGTTTCGTGGTTTTGTGTTTCTCCGCCGCCTCCTTCCAGAGAACGTCGGGGGACCTTTTATATAGGCGTTTTTAGGTCAAGGCGATGTCGGTGGAGAAAAGATCGAAGGCAACGGAGCCACGAGGCCCAAATGGGTGGGTCCCACGCGGCTACAGTACCAGGCCGCGTGGGCCCCCTCGTTTGGCCCTTGAGACTCCGTTTGCTCGCTTCCTTCGCCCACAGGTCTTCTTCCTTCCAAATATTGACGCCCGTAAATTTCCAGGTGATTTCGTTGACGTTTGGGTCCCTGAAACATTAAAATAAGAAAACGGGGTTTTCTGCCTGTGCAGGGTTAATTCCATAAAAATAGGAAATAAATGAATATTCCCAAAAATCATTATAAAACATTGATATAACCCTTATATGATGCAAATATGATTGGAATATAAGTAATTAAAGTGCAAAGTTCATGTATGCATTTTACATGCATCAATATCCCCAAGCTTAATCCATGCTCGTCCTCAAGTATGAAGATGATAAAACTAACATGGACTTTGCAATTTAATACTTAACAATGGATATCAAAGATGATTACTATTGCTACATATAGTCAAATGATTCATTCCTCAAAGGAGTAGCAATATGCAAATAGTTTATGAAGTGATATCAAGTATTCAAGACAAGGATGTTCATTGGTAGTTCACAAAGTGTAACATGGTAGCAAGTAATATGGAACACATGTATGCATAATGATAAGTAAAACATCCTACAATGGTCATAGAGTGTAGATGAAAATCTGAATATGATAGGTGTACACTTTGGAAAGATGTATATGTGAGTAGAGGTAAAGCATGCATAAGTTTCATCCAACTTCCAAACTCTTCTACTTAAGTTAATGATTGCAATAAGGTATTCAGTGGTGTCAAGCTCTCATTGCCCCTATCATAGCATCTTGAATGATTAAGGTTAAAGTGAAAGCAAATATGAGTAGTGTGCTTGATAAAGAATGGGTTGAATGTCTCATGCCCCTTGAATACAAGTACTTACACCATGTGTTACTCAACTTGGGAAACAAAGCAAGTTCAATTAAATATCATTGTCAGCATAATAGTATCATCAAGAGCGTCAACTGGGGTAACTCTTGTCCCAAGATATGGAACAAGCCCATATCAAAATGACAAGACAAACAAACAAAATGAACAATCTCAACACCCTTTTTATTTACCATTTGGAATAGTTTTTTATTGCAAGGTGTATCACAGAAGGTTCACCATAGTATGTAAGTAAATTTCCACCATGAATGATGCATGGCTTAGATTAGCGGCCCAGGCGTCTCTCTAACCATTTACACAAACTCATTTAAACTCACTCTATTTCCACATTTATTTCAACATGATAAGCATCCATAGACAAAAGCACATGATATCAACTAAATGAGATGAAGAGCGTGTTGAAAGCTTGCTATGTGACAGCACATATGGGCTAACTTCCAACCCAAAACATTCATCAAGCCACAAACATCATAATCTTAATCACAATGGGTCAAGTTTTATTATGCAAATAAAAGAACATTGTGCATCAAGTTCGTGAGAGCTATATAACCAATTTTTTTCCATTGCAATCAATAACATAAACATTTTCATTCAGAGGTAAGATAACACAAACAACATGTTAAACATACTCGGAATAGCATAAAGCCAATAGGTAGATATGGTGGACTCACTGGAATAACTTTGGTTGAAGGTGTTGGAAACAAGTTTTTGCTTGTTGGAGTTTTTTGGGCTAGCAAAAAGGAGAAAGTTGACCATCTAGATGCATGCATGAGTGTCCATAGAACTAACTAATCCATGTTAAACCAAGTAAAATAACAATCAGCACCAAAACATGAATAAGTGATAGCTCTACAAAAAGAATTTGCAAACTATTACTCATTAACAAGCTCATGAATCATGCAACTATATGTATCATTAAAAATCAAGTCAAACATCCCTTTTCCCAATCTTATAAAAGCATCCAACTTATTTCAACCCATATTTCCAGTAGCTCTCTCATATATAAATGATAGTGTGGTGGTCTCTCAAGACTCAAAAAATAAAAATAAAAGACGACGCTCCAAGTTTATGCGATAAAGTGTTTCGATCGAAAAACAGAAGTTGGACGTGTGCAAACCGAGAGTGTGTAGGTCCAGCAGGGTTGTCTTCACATCCCCAAGCTTATGGTCTTCACCATCCTTGGATAGCTCTTGGTGCATCTCCTCCAATCCCTGTGAAAAAATTTCAAAACACCGTTTCTCCCATCTCTTTTCTGTGGGGTGCATTAATAGTGATAAACAAATAGGTTCCTTGCTGCATATAATCCTTGAACAAAAATTCATATGACATGTCCAGAAAGTGTATAATGTTGTATGCCTACTCATAAACTCAATTGGATCAAAAAGATTCAACTTAAAAGATTAAAGCATGCATCAAACAAAATGGGACAGAATCTGTCCAGAAAAACAGCAGCAGCAAAACGTATTTTTCTACCCTACCAAACTTTCTCGAAAAATTCCGAAAAAATTCATGCGTACAGTGGATGAAAAGTTGCAACTACATTTCAAATATGAGCTCATTTTGAGTTACAGGATAAGAATTAAAAATCATACCGTGCACTGACTTGTGCAGGAATAAAATCTCCGAACGCTATAAGCAACTTTTTCAAACCAAAAAGGGTAAAACTTGGCACTTTATTGAAAACTCCAGAACCTAAACTATAAACAAAGTCTCTTGGTACAGCAAGAGGACACAAAGAAAATCACACATAAAAATAACCGGGTTGCCTCCCGCAAAGCGCTTTCTTTATAGCCATATAGCTAGGCTTGATAGTTTTAATGATGCTCACATAGGAATAAGAATTGAAATGCAAAAGAGAGCATCAAGAGAAAAATATGAAACACATTTAAGTCTAACCCACTTCCTATGCATTGGGATCTTGTAAGAAAATAAATCAATAAAGCACAAAGTGACTAGCATAGGAAGGCAAAGCAAGTGCAACTTCAAAAATTTCAACAAAAAGAGAGGAGACTTAATATTATTGTGGTATATGAAGTCATGTCTCCCTCTCTCATAAAAACTTTCAGTAGCATCATTGATAAAACCAACAATATAGCTATCACATGAAACATTCTTATCATGATCCATATGCATAAAAGTATCATTACTCTCCACATAAGCATAAACAGTTTCATTAGGAATAGTGGGAGTAAAAATATCACATCCATCAATGTAATCATCATAAATAGGAGGCATAGAATAATCAAAATGATTTTTATCCTCAATAGTAGATGGACTGAAAATATCATATTCATCATTGTAAACATCATATATAGGAGGCATATCATAATCAACATAAACTATATCCTCAATAGTGGGTGGACTGAAAATATCATATTCATCATCATAAATGGGAGACATAGTATCATCAAACAAGTCAAAGAACCTCCCCAAGCTTAGATGATTGCAAGATATAAAAGGAACCTCCCCAAGCTTAGTCTAGTGCACACAAGAATAGAAACTTAAGCGCTACGCTCCCGTCAACGGCACCAGAAAAGTACTTGATAACCCCCAAGAGCAAGGGATCACTGTAGCACCTCTCAATGTGGAAGTAAGGTATCGATCCGCAGGAGCAAGAAGGAAAAGTTATCTATTCCCTACAACTAAAGTGTCACAAGTTTTAGTTGATTATGCACTAAACAAGTTTAAGGAACAAGGTGGTTGATTTAATGGATGGAAGTTTGATGTAACAAGGCAAGAATGTGGAAGTGTCCCAATCCTCTTCAATGCAAGAGGACAAGACAAAGGTTTTCTAGGATGCTTGGAAATAAGGCCTAGGGATCATACTTTCACTAGTGGACACTCCCAACAATTGAATACATAGATATTTCCTCTTCACTTTGCTACTCTGAACTATTCTCCCGTTGGATAGAAATACCAATCTACTGCGTAGGGCTACAAGAGCACACCTTAAAGTCTGAGTGAACAAACACCACAATATCATAGAACACCAAGACCATCGTGTAGGGCTACAAAAGCACACCTTAAAGTCTGTCTTCCACATCTAGGGAACCCCAAGGTCACTATGAGTGCCCCAAAATAGTACTAAACAAACACCACAATTTTATAGTGACATCCAACACAAAGAATAACTCATGGTAAGTATTTCTGTAACCTTTAGCCTAAGAGTCACACACGGTGCGCACACTGTCAACTTCACACCATGGGACAAAGGTGACTCCGGAAATTACGTTAATAAAACCACTTGAGTAGCACAAACAATGAAGGAGAAACATCCATGAATTCAATTAGATTACAAAGCTCATGATCACATAAAGATCACATCATGGGAGAGAGAGATGAACCACATAGCTACCGGTAGAGCCCTCAGCCCCGATGAAGAACTACTCTCTCCTCATCATGGGAGGCAGCAACGGCGATGAAGATGTTGATGATGAACACGCCGGAGGGGGGTGGAACCCTCCGGAGGCGATTCCGGCAGCGTTTCCCCCCTCCGATCTTCTCCGGCGGCAGCCTTCTATCTCCTGTTTCGTGGTTTTGTGTTTCCCTGATACGTCTCAAACGTATCTATAATTTTTGATGTTCCATGCTGATATTATATCAATTGCTACATGTTTTGGTTATACTTTATATCATTTTTATGCATTTTCTGGGACTAACCTATTAACAAGATGCCACAGTGCCAGTTCCTGTTTTCTGTTGTTTTTGGTTTCAGAAAATCTATTAAGGAAATATTCTCGGAATTGGACGAAACAAAAGACATCGTCAATAATATCACGAGGAGATCACGGAGTCCAAAGGGGAGTCGGAGCAGACCCACCAGGGGGCCACGCCACACTAGGGCGCGGCCCAGGGTGGGCCCGCGCCCCCTATGGCGTGGTGGCCCCCCTCGGCCACCGACGCCGCCTCTTCGCCTATATATTCTCCGCGACGTGAAAACCCTATTCGGTCGATCATATTCCACGAAAAGTTCCGTCGCGGCCGTCATCGTCAATCTCAGATCGGAGGAGTTCTGAAGCTCTTCCTGGCACCCTGCCGGAGGGGAGATCATCACCGGAGGGCTCTACATCACCATGCCTGCCTCCGGAGTGATGCGTGAGTAGTCCACCCCTGGACTACGGGTCCATAGCAGTAGCTAGATGGTTGTCTCTCTACCTTGTGCCTCCATGTTTAGATCTTGTGAGCTGCCTAACATGATCAAGATCATCTTATTGTAATGCTAGATGTTGTGTTTGCTGGGATCCGATGAATATTGATACCATGTTTATTCAAGTTGTTTATCTATGTGCTCTTGATCTTGCATGCTCTCCGTTGCTAGTAGATGCTTTGGCCAAGTAGATGCTTGTGACTCCAAGAGGGGGTATTTATGCTCGATAGTGGGTTCAGTCTCTAGATATCTGGATCAGTGACAGAAAGGTCTAAGATGGTAGATGTGCTGTTGCTACTAGGGATAAAACATTGGTGCAGTGTCCAAGGGCACTTGTATTGATTACATTACACACTTTACTTCATGCAATAATCTGTTGTTAGCAACTTAATACTGAACAGGATGCGGATGCTGCCTTGAAGGTGGATTATTTAGGCATAGATGCGGTTGGAATAACGGTCTATGTACTTTGTTGTAATGCCCAACTAGATTTCATAGTAGACATCTTGGCATGTATTGCTTTGTTATGCCCTCTCTATTTGTCAATTGCCCAGCTGTAATTTGTTTACCCAACATGCTAGTTATCTGTTCTGAGAGAGACACCACTAGTGAACTGTGGACCCTGGTCCAATTTCCTCATACTGTTTACACAACCTGCTGCAATCATCTGTTTCCTGTTACTTGCTGTTTTTCCTGCTGTTTTCCACACCATACGTTTAACTCTTTGTTTCTGCAAGACCGGAGAGATTGACAACCTCTCTGTTTCGTGTTGGGCAAAGTTCTGGTTTGTGTCTGTGCAGATTCCACGTTGGTGCAAGCTCCCTAGCGCCAGGGGGAGTCAACATCAACAACCTTCCGATAGATCGTCAAGTCCTACTGGATTGATAACCTTGGGTAGATTATTCAAGGGAAAACTTCTGCTGTCTACATCATAACCTTCCTCTTGGGGTTCACCAACACGTAGCCATCAAGCTGTTTTCTGGCGCCGTTGCCGGGGACTTGGAGGCTATTGGAAAGGGGAGTCTCTCAGTTCCAATCTCTTTACTTTGTTTTTGTCTTGTTTTAGTTTTGTTTTGCTTGCTGTTAAAAATCAAAAATCAAAAAAAATTAAATTCCTGCATCTAGTTTTTAATTTCGAGTTGCCCTGTTGCTTGTTTTAGTCTTGCTAAAATGAGTAATCCTGATAATACTGAGTGGTCTGACTTTAACAAATTCGAGTTCACAGCTTTACCTATCTTGAAACCTGAATTTTCTATGATAAACATACAAGTAGGTAGTGGCTCTGTCATAGGGGAAAACAACATTGAGCAATTTCTGAACTTTGTGAGAAAGTCTGATGACTTTAAAAAGAAATCTATAGCTGAACTTGCTCCTAATTATGAAACTGCCATAGCTTCCCTTGTTCAAATGCTAGAAGCTAGGTTTGTTAATATGCATCCTATAATGCAACACATGTTTTTAGCACTTCATGATATGAAAAATGGTGAAAAGAAAGACTTTGTGTTAGAAACTTTGCATGAAGAATTGGGAGATGTTGCTAAGGAAGCTAGAATGATCTTTGCTAAATATAAAATGTTTGATTGCTACACTGATGTTATGAAAATTCTTAGAACAAGAAGGGAAAATAGAGCTAAATATTCTAATCAACCTTTTGCTAAGAATGGTCTGAAAATTCCAATCCCCTATAAAATGATGGCATTGCATGACACTTTAGAAAATAATTTTGGATGGATTGTGCCTGAAAATCTTTTTGATGAAGAGAGTGTACCTAAGAGAAAAGAAAAAGAGAACTCTGAAACTAGCATAAGTAGCATACAATGCATTGTTGATAAGACTTTTAAGCTTTCATTGTATGATCTGGATCTTGACAATACTTGATGCATCTCTTCATGCCTAGCTCAAAGGCATTAAAGAAAAGCACTTCTGGGAGATAACCCATGTTTTTATTTGCTGTTATTTTTGTTTTCTTGAGTCAAGGATGCTTGTTTACCTCTGTAGCAACTCCTTTGTATCTTTTATTTGCTGTTTTGTTGTGCCAAGGAGAGTTACTAATGCAAAGTTGGTTTTTATTTTCGGGACTGCATTGGGACAGATTGCTGTTCGTCACCGTTTAATTCAGTAGAAAATCAGAAAAAATCGAAAAATGCTGAAACTTTTTGTGCATGTTCCTGATGATGTTACGCAACTTTCATTATTTCAAAAGTTTTTCATCTGAGCATCGTAAGTGCCTCGAAAAAATTCGTCATTACAGACTGTTCTGGTTTGACAGATTCTGTCTTTTATTTTGCATTCTCTCTTTTACAAGTTTTTAAGTGGTTTCTTTTCGTGTAAAAGTGCCCACTTGAGCCTAGTAACAGTGGCTAATGTTTAAAATAGTTGGCTTGTGAGTTTTGTCTTTGCTAGAACTTTGAAGTATTATCTTTTAGTGCACTAACCTGCTAATGAGAAAAGCTGTTAAGTTTTGGTGTGAAGGAAGTTTTCAAGTGTTGATAGAGGAGAATGATATTACATGATCAAGAAGAGTGAAGAGCTTAAGCTTGGGGAGGCTTACCTCCCCAGCATATTTCAAGAAGACTCAAGCATCTAAGCTTGGGGATGCCCAAGGCATCCCCTTCTTCATCTACAAATTATCAGGTCATCTCTAATGGTGCTATATTTTTATTGCTTCATGCTAGTGTACTCTTCCTTGGAGCGTCAGTGTGTTTTTGTTTTCAGTTTGTTTTGTTTTGTTTGCTGTGCTATACTTGTTGGATCCTAGTATTCATGTTTGGGAGAGAGACACGCTCCACTTTTTCATTAGAATACTCTTGTGCTTCACTTATACTTGTTGAGTATTCCTGTCTAGCTGCTGTGATTGCTTTTAGCTCTCAGTTTTTCATGTATCTCTTGTTAGAGCTTTCAGTTTCTTTTGAAGAAAGTACTCTCTTGCTTCACTTATATCTGTTTGGAGAGTTGTCAAATAAGTTGATTGGTGTTTGGTTGGACCAGAAAAATGCTATGCATGTGGTAGTGGTATAAAATGCTTACATGAATCTTTTTAGATCGTTGTCTTGAGTAATTTGATGCTTGCCAATTGTTTTGAGCTGTCAAGTAATTAATGTTTAAGCTTGTGCATCATGTAAGTAATGGCTATTAATGAAGAACTACTATAAGGATTTTCTGCTATAATAATCTGTTGCATAATTGGAAGTCCATAGTAGTCTAGATAATTTTTGGATGAAGGCTATGTGTTAACAAGGAAGACAGTGGGAGTCTATGGTTCGTCAAACCTTGTGTTTTATGTACACTCTTGCTATTCCAGTTGATAATGATGTTTGCTTATAATAACCTTGCTAGCCTAAACTCTGTACTAAGAGGGAATGCTTCTTGTACATCCAAAACCTTGAGCCAAATCCATGCCACCTGTGTCCACCATACCTACCTATTATGTGGTGTTTTCACCATTCCAAGTAAATTTCTTCATGTGCTATCTACTAACTACTCAAAAAATTATTTCCTTTTTGTGTCACTACTTGAAAAGCTCATAAGGACGTAGATAGGTGGTCTTTATTTCCTGGTTGATCAAATTTTACACACCTGGACTAGTGGCATATACATCCGCTTATCCAATAATTTTGCAAAAAGAGCTGGCAACGGGGTGCCCAGTCCCAATTAATTACAACTTTAACCAAACAATTCTCTTCACATCTTTTTGCCCCTGATTCGTCAGTCAAGCAATGTTCACAAGTGTGTAAACAAAAGAGAAGAGGGATGATCTGCCCGCTGGTAGAAATAACGTCCTTCATGGGAGCCGCTCTTGTAAAGTTTGATCAACTAGTGAAGTAGAGTATTGCCTATTTGCTGATTTGTTGACACCTGTATACACCATTACCTTACAAAACAATATTTTATGCTCTCTATATGCCTTCGGGAACTACAGCTCTAGCACATGATGTTAATCCCTGCTTCCCTCTGCGAAGGGCCATTCTTTTACTTTTATGTTGAGTCAGTTTTCCCACTTCTTTCTGTCTACTTAAGCAAACATCATTGTCAACTCCAGTATAACAGTTTTTACATAACTTTGTGTTTGGTTGATCATATTCTTTGCATTGACATTATCTATATGATATACATGTTGAAAGTTGAAGCAAATGCTGAAGCTATTATCTTCCTTTGTGTTGATACAAACACTTTCATGTTGAGAATTATTGCTGCTGTGAGCTAACTATTATGTTAGACTATTATATCTCTAAATGTTTTATAGTATTATTCATGAAAGTTTGCACTTGTGTGATCACTTATGTTTACTCTTTATTTACTTGCTTGCAAACTATAGACCATTGGCTTGGATCACTTCATTCAGATCATGTGCATTACATTGTTATTTGATCAAAGATTGTGTTGGTAGCATGTCACTTCAAAAATTATCTGTTTTTATCGTTTACCTACTCGAGGACGAGCAGGAACTAAGCTTGGGGATGCTTGATACGTCTCAAACGTATCTATAATTTTTGATGTTCCATGCTGATATTATATCAATTGCTACATGTTTTGGTTACACTTTATATCATTTTTATGCATTTTCTGGGACTAACCTATTAACAAGATGCCACAGTGCCAGTTCCCTGTTTTCTGCTGTTTTTGGTTTCAGAAAATCTATTAAGGAAATATTCTCGGAATTGGACGAAACAAAAGACATCGTCAATAATATCACGAGGAGATCACGGAGTCCAAAGGGGAGTCGGAGCAGACCCACCAGGGGGCCACGCCACACTAGGGCGCGGCCCAGGGTGGGCCCGCGCCCCCCTATGGCGTGGTGGCCCCCCTCGGCCACCGACGCCGCCTCTTCGCCTATATATTCTCCGCGACGCGAAAACCCTATTACGGTCGATCATATTCCACGAAAAGTTCCGTCGCGGCCGTCATCGTCAATCTCAGATCGGAGGAGTTCTGAAGCTCTTCCCGGCACCCTGCCGGAGGGGAGATCATCACCGGAGGGCTCTACATCACCATGCCTGCCTCCGGAGTGATGCGTGAGTAGTCCACCCCTGGACTACGGGTCCATAGCAGTAGCTAGATGGTTGTCTCTCTACCTTGTGCCTCCATGTTTAGATCTTGTGAGCTGCCTAACATGATCAAGATCATCTTATTGTAATGCTAGATGTTGTGTTTGCTGGGATCCGATGAATATTGATACCATGTTTATTCAAGTTGTTTATCTATGTGCTCTTGATCTTGCATGCTCTCCGTTGCTAGTAGATGCTTTGGCCAAGTAGATGCTTGTGACTCCAAGAGGGGGTATTTATGCTCGATAGTGGGTTCAGTCTCTAGATATCTGGATCAGTGACAGAAAGGTCTAAGATGGTAGATGTGCTGTTGCTACTAGGGATAAAACATTGGTGCAGTGTCCAAGGGCACTTGTATTGATTACATTACACACTTTACTTCATGCAATAATCTGTTGTTAGCAACTTAATACTGAACAGGATGCGGATGCTGCCTTGAAGGTGGATTATTTAGGCATAGATGCGGTTGGAATAACGGTCTATGTACTTTGTTGTAATGCCCAACTAGATTTCATAGTAGACATCTTGGCATGTATTGCTTTGTTATGCCCTCTCTATTTGTCAATTGCCCAGCTGTAATTTGTTTACCCAACATGCTAGTTATCTGTTCTGAGAGAGACACCACTAGTGAACTGTGGACCCTGGTCCAATTTCCTCATACTGTTTACACAACCTGCTGCAATCATCTGTTTCCTGTTACTTGCTGTTTTTCCTGCTGTTTTCCACACCATACGTTTAACTCTTTGTTTCTGCAAGACCGGAGAGATTGACAACCTCTCTGTTTCGTGTTGGGCAAAGTTCTGGTTTGTGTCTGTGCAGATTCCACGTTGGTGCAAGCTCCCTAGCGCCAGGGGGAGTCAACATCAACAACCTTCCGATAGATCGTCAAATCCTACTGGATTGATAACCTTGGGTAGATTATTCAAGGGAAAACTTCTGCTGTCTACATCATAACCTTCCTCTTGGGGTTCACCAACACGTAGCCATCAAGCTGTTTTCTGGCGCCGTTGTCGGGGACTTGGAGGCTATTGGAAACGGGAGTCTCTCAGTTCCAATCTCTTTACTTTGTTTTTGTCTTGTTTTAGTTTTGTTTTGCTTGCTGTTAAAAATCAAAAATCCAAAAAAAATTAAATTCCTGCATCTAGTTTTTAATTTCGAGTTGCCCTGTTGCTTGTTTTAGTCTTGCTAAAAATGAGTAATCCTGATAATACTGAGTGGTCTGACTTTAACAAATTCGAGTTCACAGCTTTACCTATCTTGAAACCTGAATTTTCTATGATAAACATACAAGTAGGTAGTGGCTCTGTCATAGGGGAAAACAACATTGAGCAATTTCTGAACATTGTGAGAAAGTCTGATGGCTTTAAAAAGAAATCTATAGCTGAACTTGCTCCTAATTATGAAACTGCCATAGCTTCCCTTGTTCAAATGCTAGAATCTAGGTTTGTTAATATGCATCCTATAATGCAACACATGTTTTTAGCACTTCATGATATGAAAAATGGTGAAAAGAAAGACTTTGTGTTAGAAACTTTGCATGAAGAATTGGAAGATGTTGCTAAGGAAGCTAGAATGATCTTTGCTAAATATAAAATGTTTGATTGCTACACTGATGTTATGAAAATTCTTAGAACAAGAAGGGAAAATAGAGCTAAATATTCTAATCAACCTTCCAGAGAACGTCGGGGGACCTTTTATATAGGCGTTTTTAGGTCAAGACGATGTCGGTGGAGAAAAGATCGAAGGCAACGGAGCCACGAGGCCCAAATGGGTGGATCCCACGCGGCTACAGTACCAGGCCGCGTGGGCCCCCCTCGTTTGGCCCTCGAGCCTCCGTTTGCTCGCTTCCTTCGCCCACAGGTCTTCTTCCTTCCAAATATTGACGCCCGTAAATTTCCAGGTGATTTCGTTGACGTTTGGGTCCCTGAAACATTAAATAAGAAAATGGGGTTTTCTGCCTGTGCAGGGTTAATTCCATAAAAATAGGAAATAAATGAATATTCCCAAAAATCATTATAAAACATTGATATAACCCTTATATGATGCAAATATGATTGGAATATAAGCAATTAAAGTGCAAAGTTCATGTATGCATTTTACATGCATCAAGCACTAACATTTACTTTCTTGTCTTTATTATCTCGCAAAACTATCTCTCAAACCCGTATTGTTACTCTAGTATTATTTCCTAGATAAAGTAAACGTTTAGTGTGCGTAGAGTTGTATCAGTGGTTGATAGAACTTGAGAGAATACTTATCCTACCTTTAGCTACTCGCTGGGTTCGACACTCTTACTTATCGAAAAGGCTACACGCGATCCCCTATACTTGTGGGTTATCACCCCTCTTGATAGTACGTCGTCTATCCTATAACCCGGTCTCCCACTAATACCATGAGACCGGTAAAATAGAAATCCTATCAAGATCATGCCTTTGGCTTGCGCATTCCACTTGAGGTAGATGATGACGATCTTTATCTCTTCAAGTGGACCACCTTTCTTGATTGCGCTTTCTAGCACATGCTTGATGAAGACTTCTCCCAATACTCCCCATACACCATTATGGGAGAGCCTCGCTTAGCTCTGTCTTCATGTATCCACTTGCACTTCATCTTCTTCTCTTGATGTATAAGATGGCTTGGAGCTAAACATGAATGTTCACTCAATCTTCTTTTCCAAGCCATGCTTGCAATAAGCTCATCTCTAGATGACCATTGTTCATATAAACCCTTGGATAGAACTTTGGTCATCATATACTCTTCTAGAGTTCAACACATGAACTCCAATCTTCTTCATGGACAAGATCTATAAAGATATCTCAATGCAAATATTAGTCCATAGAGATTGTCATTAATTACCAAAACCACACATGAGGGCACATGCACTTTCAAATACACAAGGTACTTTATAGCTTCATATTGCTGACAATATATGTTATACTGGACATGACTTTTGTGGCATGCATTCTGGCTCACTATATTACATTTTTTTCCAAATGTGTGGCGGAAGATTTGCCCCAATTCCTTGATCGCATATGAAAGGATCGAGTAGGTTGACTAGAGGGGGGGGGGGTGAATAGGCAACTACCAATTTTAATTTTCTTTTCAACAAGTTAAGGAATTGCTCAAATATAAGTTCTCTAGATATGCAACTAGATGAACAATCCTATATGATGAGCAATAAACAAGCTAGCAAGATATTCTACACAAGAAAGGCTAGCAATATAAGTAAAGGAAGGTTAAGAGATAACCACACGGTGACGCGGAGATGTTCTACCGAAGTTCACTTCCCAATGGAAGCTACGTCTCCGTTGGAGCGGTGCGGAGTCACAAAGTGAACACCGAATAGCCTTGATATGGCACACCGTATCTCCCTCGTGTTATCCTCCGATGAGGAGATCCACGAGCCACTATATGATGCCCTTGAGGTCGGCAACAAACCTTTACAAGGATGAGGCACACTCCACAACCGAATTGGAGGCTCTCACCAAATTCCCGCGGCTCCCAAAGCCACAAGAATCACAAGGCCGGGTCGCGGCTCCACAACTTAATTGGAGGCTCCCGGCTAATCCTTGTGGCTACCAAAGCCACAAGAATCACAAGTATCTTCTAGGTATCCAATGTATCAAGTTACACAAGATCTACAAGTGACTAGGTTGATGTAGACAAATCGGCTCGGTGGAGATGCGGATCTAGGGCTCCTCTTTCACTCCTCAAAGTATCAACGTGTTTGAGTGGTTGGAGTGGGAGCACTAGTAGATTGAAGCTTGCAACAATGGTGGAGAGAGAGTGAGGAATCAAGCTTAGTCTTCTTAGAGAAGAAGACCCCTTTTATACTCTCCAAATTCTGGCCGTTGGGGAGCCATCTGCGCATGGCCGGAACTTCGGTCAGATCGGCGGAACTTCCGGAGCACAGAGAACTCCAGTCTTCTCAGCGTGGGGCCGTAAACGCGCATGGCCGGAACTTCCGAGACGAATGGCGGAAGTTCCGCACCACCGGAACTTCCGGACCAACTTCCGAGCCAACTTCCGCTTATGAAAGTGAAAACACCCGAGAGCAATTTTGCTAAGCGGAACAAGGAGCGGAAGTTCGTCCGGAACTTCCGATGCCCGGAACTTCCGCAAATCCGGCCGGAACTTCCGGAAAACTGTTATTTTCAGAATTCAAAGCAGATTGCAGGATATTATTTAAACACTTTATATATGCAATCTTTCATACTGTCAAGGATGTGATAAAACCTGAAATCAATCAACGCACATTAGTGTGCAACTTATTGTTGTAATAAACCCCAAAAACATTTAGAGAGAGACATGTCCTTTCAATCTCCCCCTTTTTGGTGTTTGATGACAACAATAATTTGCAACAAGGTGGTTTATAAAATATAGACAGAGCCCAAGTTTAGATAGATGTATCTCGGTGAGTATGAGCATAAAATGTAGAGAATACACACAATCCATAGCAATGGGGCTCCCCTACATTTTATACACCAAGAAGTATAACATCATTTATAACTTGCACAAGACATATGAAACATAGCTAGAGGGTTTTAGCACACATAGTAGATAGATAGATAGGTTCACATGTCTTACACCATGTAGAAAGCATAGTTCTCATACAAGTTTAGAAACCCAGGAGTACAAGCAATAAGAAATCATCGGAAAAGGCAAGCTTGTGACTCCAACCCATGCAAATCCCGCATAACCTAAATAGAACAATTCTCCCCCTTTGGCACCAAGACACCAAAAAGGGAGAAAAGCGATGGTAACGTCCCTAGGCGGCAGGATGAGTGTCGGAGCCCGGCGGAGGAACAGATCCAGCTTCATCATCATCATCCCAGTTGCGATGCTTGGACAGCCACTGCTCCTTTGGAGTGATAGTACCTTCTGATCCAGAGGACACTTCAATCCCCATATGCTCCATCATCTTCTTTTGGCGGCGGGCAGCTTTCTTGTGATAGCAATGAGCATCATACATGTGCTCCTCTATGTCCAATTTGAGGCAAAAGGACTTCTTGAGTTTGATGTTGAGCTTCTTGAGCCAAGATGGTTCCTCAATAGGTGCACTAGGGCCAGCTGCAGCAGTTTTCTTCTTCTTAGGGGACTTCGGTTTCTTAACCCGAAGTTGCTTCACCGGATGATCTGTAAGTGGAACACCAAGGTCAATTCGTTCCCCATTTTTAGCTCGAGCCCAGCAATCACGAATCAGCCTCATCACATAGGGACCAAACACAGGAGCCCGCTTATCTATGACTGCAAGATGGAGTTCATTGTAGATGAAGTTCATGACATCCAACTCCTCATGGGATCCTTGTTTGGTAAAGGTCCAGTACATCAGATCGATGACAAAGGCATGGACCTGATCAGTATTACCCACACGGGGAGCAAGGGTCTCTCGGTAAATGCGGTGCATGATTTCATAGGTAGGAATGAGATCATCAGTTTCCCCAGGGGTGCCATCCTCCACAGTGATTGGAGCCAGAACATCAGAGCTCATAGGGCGGCCTCCCCCATGGCATGTCCAGCCACCAAGAGTATATCCAAGAGAATTCCCAAACTCTTCAAGTGTAGCCTCCAGAACGGTATCCTTTGTCATCCAGCGAAGGGTTCTCTTTTCATCATTGTCAAAATGCACGGTGGAGAAGAACTGAGCAATAAGGAACTCATCATACCGTTGGTTGAGAACCATGATATTAATTAACCCATATTCTTCACATAGGGAGAGAGCTTCATCAAAATACCCATGGTGTTTCTCAAGCTTCATGTGATCAATGTCGAGGGAGTGTTGCTTGGTGACCTTGGTCTTTTGATTTAAATAGATGTCATTGTATACCCTCTCTTGATCCGAGGTGTAGAAGAAGGGGTTTTGCACATGAGGATTTCGAGGAGTTGAATAAGGATTCAGATTTCTATACTCACGGTAGAGGTGACTCTTCATCTTGTCAAATGTTATCGGTGGAGGTGGTTTCCGAGGTTGAGGCTTTCTGACCGGTGTCTTTACCACTTTCTTTGCTGTGCCCTTTGGAAGTTTCTGCTTATCCAACTGCTGCTGCCTAGCTGTCCTTGTGGTGGGAAGGATTTCTTCCTCCTCTGACTCAAACTCCTCATTGGGGCGAGACTTCTTGCGGGAATGGGCAGCCTGCGAACTCGACCCTGAGATATAGGATATGCATAGAAGGCAAGCATGAGGTAAGTGCACATACAAAAAAAATGTCCAAATAGCAAAGCATGGTAACATAGATTCATAAACACCTAGGTTTCAGAAGTTCCGACAAAGAGATAGGAAGTTTCGGTCAAAAACCAATTGGAAGATCCAACCGGGACCAAAGTGTCCAACCATATGAGCGGATCGATTCCCAAATCTAGATGTTTTTAAAACTAGGGTACAATGTTACTACATGGAAGAAGTTTGTCAAATGTGGAGTCAATCTATCCATTCAAAGGATTTTACAAAAATCGAACCAACTAGTTCATGCCCATGAGTGGAGTCTAGGTTTGAGATTTAACCATAGAACAAGAGGGGAAAGGGGCAAAATACCAGAGGCCATGGATGAGATCGACGGGGGGGAGCTCCCCACGGAGCAGATCTGAAGAGAGACGGCGGGAGGGGCCCCCTGCGGTGGAGGAGGACAGCAATGGCGGCGCCGGCCCTGGAGGTCAATGCACGGGAGGAAAAGTGAGGAGTGGAGAAGAAGAAGTTACCCCCGTGGGATAAGAAGTGAGTTTTTCCCGACGGGTCGGAAGTTCCGAGCCGAAGCTCGGAAGTTCCGAGCGTGCGGAAAAATTTCGTCACAAATGGCTCCGGAAGGTCCGCTCGTGCGGAATTTTTTTACGATAGAAACGCTCCGGAAGTTCCGCACTTCTCAGCGGAAGTTCCGCCAGAGAAGGCAGGATTTTTTTTGAAAAATAGACAATAAACATAGAACTTTTGTATGTGCATATGGATTGATAGCATGTTTAATGAGATAAGGAGTGCACGCTTAGGTTCAGAACATGGTCACTGATAAGTGGATACACACTTAGGAATTGCAAGATGCAAAGAATAAATGCCAATTCCAAGTGTTTCTCCCAAACTAACATAAGGTCTACAAATACCCGAATAAATCCAATTAAATCCGAAAAGAACCAACTCTTCATAAGGAAGAGGGCGGTGGCCAAGGCCACCATGTATGAGTTTGTGGTGTGACACCGCGAAGATGTATCTTGGGTTCACGGCCACTACTCGTCATTTAAGCTCACAATTCATGAATTGAAAATATAGAGATAAAATGAGTTCTTACTATCGGCATAATGGGGGGAGGGATGGTCCAATGGATTAGGACCGCACTCCCCCTATGTCCATGCCTACATCTAAACCAAATAAGTATCGTCTAATATGGGTAGGTATGCAAGAAATCCACTAAATCCAATTGGATATGTCCACCACATTTAGTTCTCCTCTCAACTCCTTGAATCTTGCTTCACCAAGAGGCTTCGTGAACATATCGGCGAGTTGATGCTTGGTGTTGACATACTTGATTGCAATATCACCCTTCTCAACATGGTCTCGAATAAAATGATACCGAATCTCAATGTGCTTGGTCTTGCCATGAAGAACCGGGTTGTGTGCAATTTTAATAGCACTTTCATTGTCACATAAAAGAGGCACTTTGTCACAAATGACACCATAATCCTTTAAAGTTTGCCTCATCCATAATAATTGTGCACAACAACTACCGGCGGCGATGTATTCGGCTTCGGTGGATGACGAGGCCACACAATTTTGCTTCTTGGAAGACCAACTCACAAGGGACCTACCAAGGAATTGGCATGTACCCGAAGTTGATTTTCTATCCATTTTGCAACCCGCCCAATCCGCATCCGAATAACCAACAAGATCAAAGCTTGTACCATGGGGATACCAAAGACCATAGTTGGGAGTATCCAACAAATATCTTAGAATCCTTTTGACCGCGGTTTCATGACTTTCCCTAGGACTTGATTGGAATCTTGCACACATACCCACACTAAACATAATATCCGGTCTAGATGCACAAAGGTAAAGCAAAGATCCAATCATAGAACGATAAAGCTTTTGATCAACTTCCTTACCATCCGGATCTAAGTGAAGATCCGCCTTGGAGTCCATGGGAAACTTATATGGCTTGGCATTGTTCATATCAAATTTCTTGAGCATGTCCTTAATATACTTGGCTTGACATAAGAATGTTCCTTCTCGAAATTGGTGGATTTCAAAGCCAAGAAAATAATTCAATTTTCCCATCATGGACATCTCAAATTCCTTGGTCATTAGCTTGCCAAATTGATCACTAAATTCACGGTTAGTGGAACCAAAGATAATATCATCAACATATATTTGGCATACGAAAAAATCTCCATTTACCCTTTTTGTAAAAAGAGTGGGATCTATTACCCCAATTTCAAAGCCACGGTCTACTAAGAACTCCTTGAGATGATCATACCAAGCACGTGGAGCTTGCTTGAGCCCATAAAGAGCCTTATGTAGTAAGTAGACGTGGTTAGGAAATTTAGGGTCTTCGAAACCCGGTGGTTGTTTAACATACACCAATTCATTTAGTGGACCATTTAAGAAAGCACTTTTAACATCCATTTGATATAAGACAATATTATGAGTAGATGCATAAGCAATTAGTAAGCGAATGGATTCAAGTCTAGCAACGGGGGCATAGGTTTCACCGTAGTCGACTCCTTCGATTTGGGTGTAGCCTTGTGCAACCAATCTTGCTTTGTTGCGAATGACTTGACCATGTGAGTCTTGCTTGTTCTTAAATATCCACTTGGTTCCAATGACATTATGGGAGGAGTCATTGGGTCTTTCCACTAATGACCATACTTTGTTGCGCTCGAAGTTGTTCAACTCTTCATGCATAGCCGCAACCCAATCCATGTCTTCAAGAGCATCATATACCTTGAGAGGTTCTAAGCTAGACAAACAAGAGACATGACCACAAAAGTTAGATAATTGATTGCGTGTGGACACACCTCTACGGATACTCCCAAGGATATTTTCTTTGAAGTGTTGTTGGTAATCCAATTTTGATGCACGCCGGATGACCCGGCGTTCCGAGGCTTGACCAATTGTTTCACCAACACAAATATCTTCATCATTGCCTTTATCTTGCTCATGGTCAACCCGAAGTGGAGTTCTTGGAGTTGTGGGTTCATTATGTTCTTGTTCACCACTAGAGTTGGGTGGGTCTTGACCATCTTCTTGATCAATATTTGAGGTGGATGGCTCAACTTGAGTAGAACTTGTTCCTTCTTCTTGAGTATCATCAATGGGTCCTTCAATAGGAATTAGTTCTCCAATCCCCATAGTTCTTATGGCTTGAGATGGAGCATCATCACCTACATCATCATGATCAATATGCTCCGCTTGGGAGCCATTATCCTCGACAAACTCCACGTTCATAGATTCTTCAACACACCCGGTGGATATGTTGTAGACCCTATAAGCATGAGACTTTGCGGCATATCCAACAAATATACCATCAAAAGATCTAGATTCAAATTTAGCAATTTTGCAACCTTTAATGTAAACATGGCATTTGCATCCAAAGACTCGAAAGTAAGATACATTTGGCTTTTTACCGGTGAGGAGTTCATATGGTGTCATGTCCTTGAGAGGACGGAAGAAGAGCCGGTTTGAGTAATGACAAGCGGTGTTGATGGCTTCGGCCCAAAAGTTGTATGGGGAATTAAATTCGGCCATCATAGTTCTTGCCATATCAATAAGAGTGCGGTTCTTCCTTTCGGCAACACCATTTTGTTGGGGAGTATATGCAGCGGAATATTGGTGTTGAATGCCCTCCCCACTTAGGAAATCATCCATAGTGTAATTCTTGAACTCCGTACCATTGTCACTTCTAATTGCCAAAATCTTGGAGTCATATTGGCGTTGAACTAGGGTTGCAAAGTCAATGAATATCTTTTGAGTTTCACTCTTCTTCTTGATGTAGAAAGTCCAACAATATCTTGAATAATCATCCACAATCACCAAACAATATTTCTTGCCACCAAGACTATCATATGTGGGAGGCCCAAAAAGATCCATATGAAGGAGCTCCAAAGGCCTCTTAGTGGAGATAATGGTCTTCTTGGGGTGATTCTTTCATGCATCTTTCCGGCTATGCAAGCACTACAAGGACGATCTTTGGAAAAATTAACATCGGTTAGTCCTACCACGTGTCCACCCTTTACAAGAGTTTGTAAATTTCTCATACCGACATGGCCAAGTCGGCGATGCCAAAGCCACCCCTTGTCGCCTTTAGCCATTAAACATGTAGCGATTTGAGTGGTCTCTTTTGAGAAATCAACCACATACAAACCGTTTTCACGAAATCCAACAAAGGCGACATTGAGTGTTTGAGTGAAAAGGATGGTCACGTGGTATTTATTAAAAATAACGGTGTAACCGGCATTGCATAATTGACCAACGGAAAGTAAATTGTATGAAAGAGATTCAACAAGGGACCTTCTCAATGGATAACTCCGGAGTGATCACCACTTTACCAACTCCCACTACCTTGAGTCTTGCATTGTTGCCAACGGTGACATGAGAGAATGAGAGTAGTTGTTTCAATAAGTCCTTTACTAGTTCTTTGCTTCCGGTCATATGGGATGAGCATCCACTATCAATGAGCCATGAAGATCCACCGGAAGAGAAACCCTACAATAATCAAGTCTTTGATTTAGGTACCCATTTTGGAATGGGTCCTCTTTTGTTAGTCACAAGGGTCTTTGGAACCCAAATAGCATAGTGATAATCATCTCCATATGAAGAGCCAACATATTTAGCAAAAACACAACCATTTGTAGATTTCAAAAGAACATATGAGGGGTTGTATTTTCCCGCAAAGTTATTGTGAGTGGCATTGCCCCTAGTGACATTACCACTCCCAATAGAGTTGTCATTTGCTTTGGCTAACTCCCCCTCCTTCACAAAAACAATATCTTTGGAAGGGGGAGTCGCCTTCTTCTTCTTGTTGTTGACCTTCTTAGAGTTGGGTGTGAACCCAATTCCTTCTTTGCCAACCACTCCCTTTTGATTGCTCAAAAGATCATTGAGGTTCTTTTCCCCTTGGATACAAGTGGCTAGGCCCTTCTCAAGTTGGGCCTTCAACCTAGTGTTTTCCTCAATAAGAGATGCCTTGACACATAAAGGGTTAGTGGTACAAGAATTTGCATCTTTATCATTATGAGAAGTGGTGAAGCTAGCATAGATAAATTGAGCTTGTAGTTTGGCATATGACTCCTTGAGTGTAGTGAGCTCACTTGAGGTCACCTTGTGGGTTTCCCTAAGTTGCTCAAAACCCTCAAAGAGTTTGTTATGACTCTCTACAAGTTCCTCATTTTTACTTTTTAGATCAATAGCAATTTGAATAGAGGTTTCACGAGTTTCTTTTGCCTTGGAAAGATCCATGGCATGTGTCTCCTCAAGTTGCTCACGGAGCAATTGTTCCTCAACAAGTTGATCTTCTAGCTCACCAATTTTGTCGGCATGATCACATGCATGCCCTTCGAGCTCACAAATCCTAACATCCTTCTCATTAAGAAGATGCTTGGCTTCTCCATATTGATACATGAGGGCCTCAACCATTTTCTTGGTTGGACCTTGGAGCTTGCTAATGAAGATAGAAATTTTATCCTCTTCTTCAATTTTCCCTACATCCTCAACACAATCCAATAGTGATGGGTTAGAGGAGATAGTAATTTTTGGTGGGGAATTCACCTTTGTTTCCTTGGCCATGAGGCACATAGGCTTGGAGATCTTGTCGTCGTTTGGAGATGAGAAGAGGTTGGCCAATGATGGAGGAAGGGTGCCCATTGCAAGAGCCGCCATTCCTACTTCTTCACTTGGTTCTTTATCCTCCTCACCTCCGGACTCGTATTCCTCTTGATGGGATGCCACAAGAGCCTTTTGAGGTGATCTCTTCATGTAGGTAGGCTTGGGGTGGTACTTGTTCTTCTTTAGAATGAGTTGACCACCATTATCCTCTCTTCTTTCATAGGGGCAATCCTTCACAAGATGAGTGTCCTTTCCACAATTGAAGCACATTCTTTTTATTGGTGGAGGGTTGACGCTCTTGTTCTTCTTGTTCCAAAACCGGGTGGCGGCAAGTGCAAGAACTTCATTGAGCTCACCCTCCAAGTCTTCTTCACCTTCATAGACCGGGCTTTCTTCATATCTTGGATGGTCTACCACACGAGCCTTCAAAGCAAGAGTCTTTGGGCCACGGACTTGGTTGAAAGACTTGGATGTGGACTTCAATGTATCATAGGTGACAAATTGAGCCAAGATGTCATTGGGAGTCATTGTTGTGTAATCCGCTCTTGCATGGAGGTTCATCACCATAGTTTCACTATATGGCATAATTGCTTGAAGGAACTTGGCCTTGACCCATTCATCATCCATATCCTTCTTTCCATTTTCCCTACATGTCACCACAAGCTTGTAGAGTCTTCGGTAAAGTTCGGTCGGAGTCTCTTCGTCTAGCATGATGAAGTTGTCAACTTGATGTTGAAGGACGGCCGCATTGGAGCGTTGAATGCCCTCATTTCCTTCATACACGGTTTCAAGATAGAGCCAAGCCTCATTGCAAGTTTTGAGATTCCGCACATGATCTTCATCATTTGCGGTCATAGCACTCTCAAGAATGTACTTGGCATTTGCATCAAGTTGCTCATCAATCTCTTCTTGCTTGGTCAAGTTGTTGGGATCAACTGGGTTGAAACCATGTAGAACCACCCTCCAAAGATGCACCGATGAGCTGCGAAAATAAGACTCCATAGATTTCTTCCAAGTGAAATAACGAGTATTATCAAGCTTAGGAGGGGGTCTACCAAGGTTGGTTATATGAGGTTGAGTGAGTGCAACTTGAGTGAGATAAGAGCTAGGTGGAGCAAAGTTAAGAGAAGGCTTCTCAAGGTTTATCATTTTTATCCTTGTCACTAGCACCCTTAATAGGGCTAGCGGATGATGAGGAGCCATTTTGATTAGATACCCGAGTATACACCTCATCCACCATTTTGCCTTTCATGAACCCAAAAAGTTCAATCATGGACTTCATGGTGATTGGGGCATCACCCTCGGGAGGGATTATTCCCGCTTCGATTAGTTCTTTGTCAAGTTGTTCTCTATCAAATTTTTCTTGTTCCTTAGCAAGTCTTAACTCCTCATCTTTAGCACGTTGTACATCCTCCGCACTAGCCATCCTCCTCTTTAGGCGATTAAGCCCTTAATAAAGAGACCTTGCTCTGATACCAATTGAAAGGATCGAGTAGGTTGACTAGAGGGGGGGTGAATAGGCAACTACCAATTTTAATTTTCTTTTCAACAAGTTAAGGAATTGCTCAAATATAAGTTCTCTAGATATGCAACTAGATGAACAATCCTATATGATGAGCAATAAACAAGCTAGCAAGATATTCTACACAAGAAAGGCTAGCAATACAAGTAAAGGAAGGTTAAGAGATAACCACACGGTGACGCGGAGATGTTCTACCGAAGTTCACTTCCCAATGGAAGCTACGTCTCCGTTGGAGCGGTGCGGAGTCACAAAGTGAACTCCGAATAGCCTTGATATGGCACACCGTATCTCCCTCGTGTTATCCTCCGATGAGGAGATCCACGAGCCACTATATGATGCCCTCGAGGTCGGCAACAAACCTTTACAAGGATGAGGCACACTCCACAACCGAATTGGAGGCTCTCACCAAATTCCCGCGGCTCCCAAAGCCACAAGAATCACAAGGCCGGGTCGCGTCTCCACAACTTAATTGGAGGCTCCCGGCTAATCCTTGTGGCTACCAAAGCCACAAGAATCACAAGTATCTTCTAGGTATCCAATGTATCAAGTTACACAAGATCTACAAGTGACTAGGTCGATGTAGACAAATCGGCTCGGTGGAGATGCGGATCTAGGGCTCCTCCTTCACTCCTCAAAGTATCAACGTGTTTGAGTGGTTGGAGTGGGAGCTCTAGTAGATTGAAGCTTGCAACAATGGTGGAGAGAGAGTGAGGAATCAAGCTTAGTCTTCTAGAGAAGAAGACCCCTTTTTATACTCTCCAAATTCTGGCCGTTGGGGAGCCTTCTGCGCATGGCCGGAACTTCCGGTCAGATCGGCGGAACTTCCGGAGCACAGAGAACTCCAGTCTTCTCAGCGTGGGGCCGTAAACGCGCACGGCCGGAACTTCCGAGACGAATGGCGGAAGTTCCGCACCACCGGAACTTCCGGACCAACTTCCGAGCCAACTTCCGCTTATGAAAGTGAAAACACCCGAGAGCAATTTTGCTAAGCGGAACAAGGAGCGGAAGTTCGTCCGGAACTTCCGATGCCCGGAACTTCCGCAAATCCAGCCGGAACTTCCGGAAAACTGCTATTTTCAGAATTCAAAGCAGATTGCAGAATATTATTTAAACACTTTATATATGCAATCTTTCATACTGTCAAGGATGTGATAAAACCTGAAATCAATCAATGCACATTAGTGTGCAACTTATTGTTGTAATAAACCCCAAAAACCTTTAGAGAGAGACATGTCCTTTCAGCATCTACCGAGCAGTTTAAATCGCGTAAAAAGATAACAGATCAAACTAACTAACCTTGTGAACAAAAGTACCCTAGGTATGTCCAAAACACTCCTTGTACCCTCAGGAAAGTTGAGAAACCACCTGAAGCAGAACAAATGGCGAGTTTAAAGATCCATACAACATATGTGCATTCCCAGAATTTAACTGAATGTCTAAACCGATAGTTCAAATCAAACTATGCTAATAAAGTAATAAACATCCATCAATAATTTTATCTGCAGTACTACTGCGACCCGCTTTAGGCAACATTACAAAGCTAAAACATATTATATTTAGAAACGGAGGGAGTAGTTAAACTAAGGTCCATCCTATGCAAATAAACATGGACACGAATTGGTGATAATACTGCAAGAAGCCAGTTCAGTACGCGGAAATCCAATTCGGTGCCCGAGCACACCTGCACCTGATATCCTATCCCCACAATCTCATCAAGATCTGTATCCACGGTCCCTTCATATCGTTTCTACCATGGTAAAACCAGACTCGCGGGGTCGTGGCCCACTGTTGTGTACAGTTATTAAATGACGCAGATACTAGTACGCAGCAGCAGCAGTACACCCCATTTCGATTCCAGGGGGGAACTAGTAGAGACCGGCCTGCTGGTCGCCGACCCAGCCACCTGGATGCGCTGCTCGCCCACCGGCGGTGGCGCAGGAGACAGCCATGAGACGACGGCGACGTTGCAGACGAGCCCCCTGCCGGCGAGTGCCACTCACCGCCCCGCCTCCGCTCGCGAGCTCGCCGCCGGCCCGTTGCGGCACATGCGGCCGTCGCCCATGTCGCCGGCCTCCCAGGGGATGATGAGCAGCAGGACATCCCACCATCCGAGCGCGGACGTGATTACCGGCAGCAGCCAGCAATTGTAAGGTGCTCAGCCTCCACATGCGCATCTGAAATCGAAGGATTAGCCTCGTCTTCCTCATTAATCTATTGGTTTCTGTTCTCTTCTCCGGGTTGCAAACTTGCAATCGCCGGCGGTGGCCGGGTCAAAGAACTAGTGTCAGTACGTTAGAGTGGCTGGGTCAAAGAAACACAGCGAGTTGGACCGCTCCTCTTTCCCCATCGACAGTAGATCGAGGCGATTTTGTGAGAACCTCCGCTGCTCCCACCTTGCCGGCGTCGATCCGGTTCCTCACCCTCCGGCAGCCGCTCGGCGGCGGACCTGCTGCCCCTTGCGCGGCTGCGTCTCGTCGGAGCTACGGTGCGCGGTGTCCCCTTGCCGGAGGCCGAGAGATGGTTCCACGGACCAGTTGGACGCCGTCTCCTTTAGCAGACAGACGACGGACTGCGCGCGGAGGTAAATGCGGAGCGGGTGGAGGAAGGACTGCACGATGAGGTCGGGGAGGGAGCAGAGGATGTAGGCGTACGCCGTGGAGGCGATCTCCGGGTCCTGGCCGGTGGCGACGAGGATGCGGTGCATGGCGACCCAGAGCGCGCAGATGGAGACGGACGCGAGGAGCAGCAGCACGACGGTGCGCCGGAGCGCCGCGCGGAGGAGATCCGTGCGGCCTGCGCCGAAAGCCTGGCCGCAGACGGGGTCCATCCCTCCGGCGAGGCCGGAGAGCACGGAGTAGCCGGTGATGTTGGCGAAGCCGAGCGCGAGGGGAGCCGCCGGCGAGGGGGAGTTGGCCGAGACGACCGAGAAATACCATAGACACGAGGGAGCGCAGGTAGAGGAGGATCCCGGCGCCAACCATCAGCCCCGTGAGGCAGAGGATGGAGGCCACCTCGCCAAGAACGCCGCAGCCAGCAGAGACCGTCCTTCTCTTGCGGTCCTGCAGGCTGCAGCTTGGGGTAGCTTCAAGCACGGGCCCGCAGTACAGGACAGCCGAAAGTTACAGCACGTTCTGTAGATTTACCCTCACCCACACTTGCCGACAAACTCCCGCTGCACAGATCCCACTGGAACATGGTCGGTACAGATAACAGGTGCATTTGTGCTCGGGCACCAAAACGCCCTTCTCGTAGTACACATCTATCTGGGAACCTCGATGAGGGAGATTTGCGTATCCATCTGGACCCAGCCAGATTGGGCTCCATGGGGTCGTGGTCCAGGGCAAGGGCGACGGTGCCTCTGGCCAAAGCGCCTGTGCAGCGCGGCGACTTCTTCTCGGGGAATCTCCATTTGCTGCCTGGGCGCGCTTGCCGGCGGCCGTTGGTCAGGGAGTCAGAGGCGATGATGCAGGGCTCACGAGCGAGGAAGACGAGTAGCACACTCGCTAGTTGATTGAGTTAGAGCTTGTGCGCTAGGGAGGCTGGCTGGCCGTGGACGACGGAGGCTGCTCTGCCGGTAAGAATCTTGCCGTAATATAGAGGCTGCTGCTAGGATTCGTGTCTGGTTCGTCGCTGCGGTCTGCAGGGCATGGAAGAAGAGGAAGTACAACGCTTGGGCATAAAAACTACCGGGCATTTTGGTAATTTTGGCTTAAAATGTCAAACTTGCCGTTTTGGGCAATGCAGTGTGTTCTATCAAATATGCCACAAATTGTAATGGTACCCAGCAAAAACATATTCCGGCAGTGTGTTTTGGCAAATGCCGGGAAATAACGGTGTCCTGTGGCCAATTTTCCTAAGTAAAAAGACGCTTGGTTTACTATACGTATGTGATTGTGCTTGGTGTACGTGTGTTTTTCAACCTCTCTGCCACATTTGTTTCGCTTTCACCGTCGCCGCGAACTCTGCCACCGTTGTATGAGCTTCTGCTGCAACCTCCGCCACCGCCGTCCTACTCAACATCGATGTTAAAAGGGGTGTGTGGTACCATGTAAAAATAAGAGGTGGGCGTAACCATTAGTACACACGGCACACGGTTGCTAGGTGAGCGAAGAACCACGTGATACTTTATAGCACTAGCTAGCAAGTTAGCTGAGTGAAGCACGCGTGTTTTCTAACCGATGCAATGTTGCATGCTTGCTTACCGTCTGGCGCTTCATACACATGTGTCAAAGCGCTCCATCTCTTTTTTTAGTCCCAACTCGTCTAGAAAAAAGCACATCGGTCTCTTTCATATTTGACATACAATCATGCGTCGTGCAATGCTTCATATTAGTTAGCGAGGGGAAAATGGAATGGGAAATGGAAGGGGAGTTAAGGACACCAACTCCCGCATATCTCTTCCTGGGGTGGGGGTGGGGGGGGGGGGGGGGGGGGGGGGTTGAGGGTTGAGGGGGTGGCAGGTGAACCTACATGGCCAACTTCCCTTTTACGATAGATCGTTTCATATCCCTTTGCCAAGCCCTTGAATTGGGGACGCTCATTCTTATTGTGATTGTGGATGATAACAGACGCAACCATCAAAATGTCACCATCATCATTGGGCGAGTCATCGGACGATGATTCGATGAAGCGGTTGAAGAAAAACTCGTCGGAGCTATCCACCATGGTGAGAATGTACCTCATTCAATCGGTCAAACATGTTGTGGGCATCACAGCTCGTGGGCATGGGTGAAACTACGGACGACGAATGCGAGCTACCCTCGGTGAGCCTACAGATCCGGGAACACAGCTGGTCAGCCCGAACTCCTCTAGTGCGAGCAAGTGGTGAAGACAACTATGGCTAGAGGCCCGAATTCCTACGGGTAGCGGCGGCAGAGTGGCAGGATTGGCAAGCAGCGGTGGGGGCAACCAACATGTAGGTCAGGGAGAGACAAGATGCGGACGATGTCCGATTAAGCACATTTCTATCCCCCCTGACTATTTACGGTGCCACGTTGGGACATGGTTTCTCTCTGGCCTGATAGAAATGGATCCATACTGACCAAATGAGGGCTCGTTAGAGCTATCGTAATCTCTAATTCCCTCCTCTAAAGTCTAAACTCTCACCGGAAAGTGTATTTTGCTCCCGAGCACCAGTTATCCTGGTGTTTTCAAAAAATCGAAAAAAATATTTACAAGTTTCGAAAAAATCCGAAAAAAATTCTGGATGTAGACAATGATGTATCCCACAAACGTGCCAAATATCAACTTCAAATACTTTGTATTATGTGCCCTAGAAAAATGACAGAATCTGATAAATTTATAGATCCGAAAATATAAATATTCAAATCCACACTTTTGTCTTTTTATGTAGCCTAAAAAAAGTATTTGAAGTTTATGTTTTGCACGTTTATGGAATCCATCATTAGCTACATCCAAGAATTTTTTCTGATGTTTTTGAAACTTGTAAATCTTTTTTTATTATTTTTTTAAAACAGCAGGATCACAAAATCTCCTCCCCTCAAACTCTCACTCTCTTTCCCAAAAACACGCTGAGTCACGTCGTCCATGGACTGTTTTTTTTTCTTTTTTTGAGATACTCCCTGGACTGTGCTTGGTCACCGATTTTAAGGCCCTAAAAATAATGGCTGCTCTGTAGATGGGCTGATGGGCCGACGATGCTGCCCGCATACTGGCGACGGGGCCGCTCCAGCGTTAGCGATGAGGAAGCCGACGAGAGAGTACATTCGTTGGTTACAAAAAAAAAGGGCCCATGCACATCAGTTGAATTCTTTTTTTTTTGTACAAGGTTTGGGGTCCAAGGACCCAGTGCTGCAAATTTATAACTCAGGGGGGCAGGTACAAATTTTACATAGGCCTTTTGCATCTATTGCCCAGGAAGACCTAAAATTCGAAGAAAGGCCCTGCACTTTTACAAAACAGACCCTAGAACTAAAAAGAGGAATGCAATCAGGTCCTAGGTCTACTCCGCCGCCAGTCGCCGGCGATCTCCAGGCGCGCAAACGCCGAGATCGGAGCCCAGTGAGGCACTCGGTCTCTCCCTGCCAGCGAGCGATCAGACGCCGGCAACCTCGCCGCAGCCGGGGACGAACCACTTGGCTGCTTCGAGACGCCGAGCTCCGGCGCCAGATCGAGAAGGCCTCCGATGTGGAGGTTGAAGAACGGCCACCCTTCTGGCCAAAGATCGCGGCGACAAGCTTGGTCACCGCGTGAGGTGCTCGAAATTGCAGCAGAAACCTCCTCACGAAGCAGAAGAAGAGTAGCAGCTACTCTTCCGCCCTCGCCGCCACGGCCGGCCAGAGGAAGAAGCAGCCACCGCACCCCTCGCTCGAAGAAGAGGCATCAGCGCTTGATGACGGAGCTGACCTCGAACAACTCCTGCTTCTGCTTCCACCATGGAAGCCTGCGGAGATGTGTCGCAGTCATCGTCCCACGCCGCGCTCGAACGCAAGGACGCACCAGCTCCAGAGCCATTTCACCGATCTTGAAGTAGAGCAGCAACACGTCTTCCTCCCCTCGCCGCCACGACCGGTCAGAGAAAGGCAAGAACGCTCCATCTCTCGATCTGCAAAGCCAAAGGTACAGCAAGCGATATTATTGAACTGGCTTTGACCATCTCCTTCCCCGTGAGAGATCCACCATGGATCTGACAAGCAGAAGAGAAGAGGCCTGGCTCCGGCGTCGCTGTGAGTCGCCGGAGACCAGCCAGGGAGAGAGAAGAAAGCTAGAAGAAAGAAGAAACTAGAGAAGAAGAAACCTACAACTACTAGAAGCCAAACCACCCTCCAACCCATCGCCGGCCACCATGGCCGCCGGCAACGAGCAGGAGAGAGGCCGGCGGGAAGATCTGGAGGAGAGAGAGCAAGGAGAGGCGACACAGAGGTCGAATACGCCACAGGGGACCCAAATTAAAACATCAGCTATCAGTTCATCAGTTGAATTCAGGTTTCATTGAGTTGGCTCGTGTCTCACGAATCAAGGATCTATCTCCAAAAGAAAAGAAAAAACGAGTCAAGGATCCTCCTGATCCAAACACAACAGGTGTAGTACGTGATAATTTTACCGCATGAAGGATTAAGCAAGACCAGCGGGCAGCGGCGCTCCGAAATCCGAACAAGCTATATATCTGTGTCTGGAAGTGTGGGTCGTGGTGTCGCTGTGCCTTCCAGTTGGTGGATCGCTACGTGCCCTTCCCACGGTATAATCTGCTTATTATTTTTGCCGGGAAAGATCTCTCTTACTTTCTGGTGATCAGGAATTCAGGATGTCACCTCCAGTCACAGCGATCAACACGCTGAAAGCTACGGGACGGACGACAGGAAGAGACGACGGCTGGAGATTGCATGTCGATTCTTTCTGCGCAGAGAACTCATCGTGCTAAAAAGTCCCAGCAAATCAAGTAAAAGCGATTTAATTAGAACACAATGCCACATAAAACAATAGAACTGGAACAGTGCAGATGAGATAGTGAGATGAAGATTCGCCGTACAGAGAGGAGATGGAGTGAAGAGAGAGAGATTTTCCTCACCAACTTTTTCTTTGCTGGCCCCTCTAGCTAGCTAGTCCGGTTCGGCCATCCACCGGTTATTTACTTTTGGAATTTTGGTTAGACTTGGAGGACACCCGTTGCATGAATCATCACCTCTATCTTTTCAACCGATAAAAAGGTCATTTTCTCCTCTGCTTTGATAGCTAGTAGTACTACTTGTTTGGAAGCTTTCTGTTCTGGCTATTTCTTTTTCTTATTATACACATTTTTCCTTTGTTAGAATTATTGTTTTAAGAGAAAAGTGTGTCCCTTATTTCCTTGGTGGCGACTGGAGAGTGATCTCATCTCCTTTGTGTGTTCGGTTGTGTGTCTAGCTACTTCCACGGGTCCACTGGTGGGAGATCGATCGATGTGGACAATGTGAGCCATTTGCGAATGACAAGCATGCTTTGGGGAGTGCCATTGTTTTGGTGAACCTTTTAGGCCTATCTTATTAGAAGGGGAGTGGATCAAGGGTGTAATTTCATTGTTGGATTTCTCTTCCTTGCACTCACCTCCCTTATGATAAGGATACGTTTGATTGCGTATTGCTTCTCTAGATGTAGATGTAGGTGACATAACAATGTCACTTTTCTTGTCTTTTGACTTTGAGGAAAACAAGCAAGGTGTATACCATTTTCTTATTTTTAAGGAGGAAGGGAGTAGATATCGACTATACATCAACATGAAGTCTTGTTAATTTTCAAATTGTAATGGGGCGGTTGCACCCGTGAGGTAGTCGGTGGACCAACGGGACGAGGCTTCTGAGCTCGGCGAAGGCCTCCACCTCCTTGGTGGCTCCGACGTCGGCACGACGAAGCCTTATGTTGCCGTCAATGCGTATAGTAGCCGGTTGTGGGCCAAGGGGGAGAAGAGAGGAGGCGGGCGAGAGATTGATGGATTTTCGGGGGACGTATGGAGGTCTAGCTATAGACCCGCCATGCACATCAGTTGAATTCAGGTTTCATTGAGTTGGTTCGTGTATCATCGCACCAACTTAACGAATCAAGGATCTATCTCCAAAAGAAAAGAAAAAAACGAATCAAGGATCCTCCTGATCCAAACACGACAGGTGTAGTACGTGATAATTTTACTTTGGTGCGGGTCTGTGTCTGGAAGTGTGGGTCGTGGTGCGCACTGGTGGTCTGGTGCTTTGCTTTGGTGTCGCTGTGCCTTCCAGTTGGTGGATCGCTACGTGCCCTTCCCACGGTATAATCTGCTTATTATTTTTGCACGGAAAGATCTCTCTTACTTTCTGGTGATCAGGAATTCAGGATGTCACCTCCAGTCACAGCGATCAACACGCTGAAAGCTACGGGACGGACGACAGGAAGAGAACGGCTGGAGATTGCATCTCGATTCTTTCTGCGCAGAGAACTCCTCGTGCTAAAAAGTCCCAGCAAATCAAGTAAAAGCTTTTGCTTTGCTGGCCCCTCTAGCTAGTCCGGTTCGGCCATCCACCTGTTACTTTTGGAATTTTGGTTAAGACTTGGAGGACACCCGTTGCATGAATCACCACCTCTATCTTTTCAACTGATAAAAAGGTCATTTTCTCCTCTGCTTTGATAGCTAGTAGTACTACTAGTTTGGAAGCTTTCTGTTCTGCCTATTTCTTTTTCTTACTATACACATTTTTTCCTTTGTTAGGATTATTTTTTAAGAGAAAAGTGTGTCCCCTTATTTCCTTGGTGGCGACTGGAGAGTGATCTCATCTCCTTTGTGTGTTCCGTTGTGTGTCTAGCTACTTCCACGGATCCACTGGTGGGAGATCGATCGATGTGGACAATGTGAGCCATTTGCGAATGGCAAGCATGCTTTGGGGAGTGCCATTGTTATGGTGAACCTTTTAGAATAGAAGGCGGAATGGATCAAGGTGTAATTTCAATGTTGGATTTCTCCTCCTTGCACTCACCTCCCTTAAGATAAGGATACGTTTCATTGTGTATTGCTTCTCTAGATGTAGGTGACATAACAATGTCACTTTTCCTGTTTTTGACTTTGAGGAAAACAAGAAAGGTGTATATCATTTTCTTATTATTTTTTTAAGGAGGAAGGGAGTAGATATCAACAATGAATCAACATGAAGTCATGTTAATTTTTGACATGGAGGACACCCGTTGCATGAATCACCACCTTTATCTTTTCAACTGATAAAAAGGTCATTTTCTCCTCTGCTTTGATAGCTAGTAGTACTACTAGTTTGGAAGCTTTCTGTTCTGGCTATTTCTTTTTCTTATTATACTCATTTTTTCCTTTGTTAGAATTTATTTTAAGAGAAAAGTGTGTCCCCTTATTTCCTCGGTGGCGACTGGAGAGTGATCTCATCTCCTTTGTATGTTCGGTTGTGTGTCTAGCTACTTCCACGGGTCCACTGGTGGGATATCGATCGATGTGGACAATGTGAGCCATTTGCGAATGGCAAGCATGCTTTGGGGAGTGCCATTGTTTTGGTGAACCTTTTAGAATAGAAGGCGGAATGGATCAAGGTGTAATTTCAATGTTGGGTTTCTCCTCCTTGCACTCACCTCCTTAAGATAAGGATACGTTCGATTGCGTATTGCTTCTCTAGATGTAGATGTAGGTGACATAACAATGTCACTTTTCTTGTCTTTTGACTTTGAGGAAAACAAGCAAGGTGTATATCATTTCTTATTTTTTTTAAGGAGGAAGGGAGTAGATATCAACAATGAATCAACATGAAGTCATGTTAATTTTCAAGTTGTCATGGGGTGGTTGCTCCCGTGAGGTAGCCGGTGGACCAACGGGACGAGAATGCCGAGCTCGGCGAAGTCCTCCACCTCCTTGGTGGCTCCGGCGTTGGCACGACCAAGCCTCCTGTTGTCGCGATTGCGTTTAGTGGCCGGTTGTCGGCCAAGGGGGGAGAAGAGAGGAGGCGGGGCGAGAGATTGATGGATTTTCAGGGGACGTATGGGGGTCTAGCTATAGACCCGCCATAGCGCTATGTGAGGGACCCGCCATAGATATAGAAAATGACAAAAGTATGGATCTGAATATCCATATTTTCAAACTCCAAATGTATCGGATTTTGTCATTTTTGTGTAGCCCCGAATATTAATTATTTGAAATTAAATTTTTGCACGTTTTGTGGGGTACACCATTGGCTACATCGGGTTTTTTCAAAGTTTTTAAAAACTCGTAAATTTTTTTTTTTGATTTTTTTTCTTCAAAATACCAGGATCGTTGGAGGTTGGGAGTCAAAAATACTTTTCGAAAATGTTTTAGCTTTTTCTAATTGAGATGTGTGTAGACACGTTTTGGTGTGTAAACTCAATCATTTACGTGGTCCGTATTAAAATACCAGGAGCACTGGAGCTTGGGAGCCAAAAACACTTGTTGAAAATGTTTTACTCCCTTCGTTCATTAATATAAACACCGGACCCATCATGTCAATATTCTTGATTCAAATGTATCTAGACTTATTTTATACATAAATTCACTCATACTAGTATGTATGTACTCAAAATTAAAATGAGTCCAGTTTGGCTTATAGTATTAGTGAACATACGGAGTAGTTTTTTCAGATTCAGATGTGTCTAGACACGTTTTGGTGTGTAACCTCAATCATTTCAGTCTGTATGTAATCCATATTAAAATATCTAAAACGTCTTATAATAATATATTTATAATTGGGAAGGGAGTATAGTTTTTTGATTTGAAAAGATGGCACACAACTTGGCAGCAGACCCGGATGGCACACAACTTGGACTTGTGCCGTGCACGTGGCGCGGTCGTGGGAAAGCACACCAACACCATGATGAATCCGATTTTATATGCGTCCGACTTTTCTTCTCTCTCTTCCGTGCGATTCCGTAGTCCCATGGTACGGAAACGGAACGGAACCTCCCCGCTTTCTTTCGTTTCGCTCCCACCGACCTCCGTACCATACCAGCCCGTGGTGACACCTCGTCCTCGGTGCCCGCCACCACCGACTCCTCTGCTCCTTTTTCTCGCGATGATCACGACGCCGTGTCCCCTGCTAGGTTGGTGCACGCGGTCCAGTGGACCTCCTGTGCGTACCCGGTCGACACATCACCTATAGCTTTTTGTCTACCTAGTGTGAACGGGGCACTCCGTGGACCGATGCTCTCCATTTACAGCAACTGCTGCCAACAGCAACCGGTGTCGAGAATGGTTGCGTTTAGCCCTAGCCATACCGTAAACAGCACCGGCATGCATTTAGCCCTAGCCCTATAGGCAGAAGATGAACTGCACAAGAATATGTACTGCATAAGGTCTCACCGATCGATGGAATTGATGGCCTCCACCAAACCTACCCTGCCGATTGTATTTACGGATGCCGGCCATGTGACGGGTGCCGGCCGGGTGCAAATGTGGCCAACCACGGCAATAATCCGACTTGTTTTGTTCGGGTCTATATATATGATGCGGATTTACTCATCCTGCTATCGATATAGCTAGCTAGCTCTGCATGTGCTGTACCTCAGTCGATCACTGAACATTGGCATGTGCCATTCACTGTGTCATGGCGCGTGATGAGGTTTTCGCCTTCCTGTGCATCAACCCAAACTGCACGGAAGCATTCCAAATCTTTGCTTGGCATTATGATGGGTTAGTAGGACGAATGGATCGAAATATTATTTTGGTACCACAACTGATCCAACCAAGGTGGTCCATGCAGCGGGCGTGATCAATGCTCCTCTTGGTTCGTCTCGTCGTACCAATATCGGACTGATATTTATCGTCATTCGTTTAGTTAAGCTGATTCTGTGTGCAATCTGGCTTAGTAGTATTGAACTTTTGAGTTAAATGTCTTAGCCTTGACCCTAAACTGAAGTGTGGGTAGGATACATTATTTTTCTATGCAAATAATTTATGTGTTTCAATGTCTCTCTCTGCTCCGGTGAGCTCTTTTTCGGCTTCACCACGGTGGAGACGAGGGTGGTTTCGTCACCATGAAATTTTCGCTAGAATACGCCGCGAGATTTGAAAGGGAGGAATCGTGTGCCACAGGCAAGCCATGGAATCCTATGCGGACAGAACGGATGCAAGAACAAATGAAGTCGGTGTGTTGGAGTTGCCCAAACTTTTCGACAAGGCTCGAGGCATAGACCTTGTAGCTCCACTCTCCAAAAATAAATGAAAGAGTTTTCGTTGCAGCTTTGTGCCATAGAAGAGAAAATTGCACATAACACTATGGTTTGGTGCGTTTGTTGCACAAAACACAGAATCAAACAACTTGTTGCAGCAAACCCCAACTTCTTGTCTAATCAGTTGCAACCAACCCAAATTACTATTTAGAGAGACTAATACGTATATGACTTGTGGGCCTGGATTTTTAGACCGTATACCAAAAATTATACAACAAATTTTATACCGTATACCAAAAAATATACTAACAATTTTTTTGAGAATTACAAATTAAAAAATGGGCAGCATCACTGTACAAAATATATAGATTATACACATCAAAATGAGCAGTATAACTGTACACAAATTATAGAGAGCATCAACTAGTTCCAATATAACAACATATATATGATCATAAGAGATTACAAGTTCAGTTAAAAGCCTCACGACACTTCACAAATTCCATAGCACCTATAAAATTTGTCGTATAATTTTTGGTATATGGTCTAAAAATCTAGGCCACAAGTCAGATACGTATTAAGTCTCTAAAACAGTTATTTGGGCTGGTTGCAACTGATTAGACAAAAACCTGGGGTTTGCTGCAACAAGTGTTTTGTTTCTGTGTTTTGTGCAACAAACACACCAAACCATGGTGTTATGTGCAATTTTCTCGCCATAGAAAGGCAGTGGAGTGAAGAGCACATGCTGAGCGGAACGGAACGGCTAGGATGTGGCCGTAGGTTGTAGCTACGGATCCGTACTCCCACATGTACCTACCTGCCTCAACTTTGCCACGTCGCCTGCCAGGATCTTCTGTGGCAGTGTACACTGCAGTAGCTTTCGTGCTGATGAAAAAGAGTTCTCGGCGGATGCCTGAGAGTCGAGACGTACATAGGCAGCTAAGCCGATTAACTCTGCCACGCATGAACCACGATCTCCCTAACTTAAAAACAGTTTCAACGCGTGAGGTCACTCCCTGGCTCTAACGCGGACGGGAGTTGCAACTAACTAGTTGAATTTCAGCGCGGCGTCACGCCGTGCCCTTTGCAAAAAAAATTAGGCAGAGTGAAATAAAAAGGAGAAGCGCCCTTTGCGAGAATTTTAGGCAGAGTCATTCAAGGTTTTTAGATTGGGAAATCAATTAAATGTTGTAGATTAAAAAAACTATATATACTCCCTCAATTGGTTAATTATCTAGTATACTTTTTAAAGCAGATGGATACAACATTGAAAATGGTCTTAAAGTCAGCACGTGAAATGAAAACTCAATACTATAAAAGTAGAATCTTTTTTTGACTGAAACTTAAAAAAATGAGATATTTGTGCGTAGCTAAAAGTGACACAACTAACTTACAAAGAAAGGCATCATTGCAGTGTAGCTATATAGAACTAAAATCGTTAGCGCAAATATCTGAACTCAGTTTACCTTAAAAACACAATCATGAGTGGAGAGACTTGCTGATATAGGTAAGGAAGAAACAATTAGTTATCTAGAATTGGAAAATGAACCATTATTCGAGGGAAGAGAAGAAAAGCAGCATCTTGCACTTTGAATGACATGAAATCTTCAGTTGACTCCTGCAGGCATATACAGAGCAATGATCTGAAAATATGTAGAAGAAAATTCATGTGCAATCAGTTTAGTAGAAGAGAAAATATATGATCTGAAGACATGGAATACAAATCAATGAAAAGGTGTTAGCTTAGCTGCAGTTGAACAACGAAAGAGAGATCCTAAGGGTTTACCTCGATGCAAAGAGCATAAATCTTGTTGATGGCAAAACGATTTTTGGCACAGGAATGAAGAAATTGGGTATTCTATCATCTATCGACACAATTCTGGAGCGATTCGCCTATGGTAAGCTGACCAAGAAGCTGACATAGAAAAACAAACAGAACACTAATGAAATATGTAAAAAAAATGTGCAGTGTAAAAGGCGACCAAATAATGCCTCAAATCAGCATAACAAAGTTTATTAGTATATGATTAATCTGTAGTGAACACAAATTACGAAACATGTGACTGTATAGCTGCATGGAATTTCTATTGAACAAAAATAAAGATCCCCAACTTGCACTACGGTGCAAGACATGAAGGCCCATCCTTTACATGCCAAAGAGCAAGATTTTGGCCCAATCTTCTACTCATGGTGCTAAACTGATTCAAATAGGGAGCTAAAAAATAAACCTCATCTAGTCTGACCTTTAATGATTCCTTTACATAAGAGATAGATGATGTTTATTTCCAGAGCTGCGAGCAGATCCATCAGATACTATTCATGAACCTGCAAGAATCAAATACTTTAAGTAAATATTTTAACCAAATGAAGCAAATGTTTGACATCATACCTGATGTATTTAAGTGTCATACACCTATCAAAGCTAACTATACCATGAAGGAACATGAAAAGGGGCCAAATAAATTCTATTGCTCTCATATAGCAAAGATAACAAAGAACAAAATAGGGGAAATCATTTCAATCGGTCTTACTAATAGATTGATTTGTTAAATAAATTTCTTGGATATGATGAAAAAATCATAGTGAGATACCACCATTTATTCTTTATTCTAACAGGGTAACAATATTTTCGTGACCACCCATTAAGTCTTCATGCATATCCTTAAAAATAAATAAGCTGTAGCTAGTTCCAGCAATAATATGCACATCGGATTGTTCCATTGATCAAATAACCGTAGTATCATATATCATTAAATGGTTCAAACCTTCCACAAGCTTGGGACGATCTAATGCAAGCAAGCATTGAACAACAGCATATACAACAGGAGTTATAGAAATTTTCATTACGCTGCTGCTGGGGGAAGAGACGAAGAGAGAGAGAGAGAGAGAGAGAAGAAACCTGTATGGTAGGTCGTTCGGCCGGAGACAAACTGGCTAGCAGCCTCGCCCGGTTCTGTCACTGCCAATGATCTCCAACCCCTCCGCACCATGCTACTATGTATACACTTTGAGATCGCATATGTAAACACCTATCAGAAATCGGAATGGAAAGGGATTAGAAGAAAGAACTGAAGCAAAAAGAAGCTCACCTGAGTCAAAATGCTCCATATTGTTGCGATGTATTACATGCTAACAAAATCTGCAAAGAGAAAGGCCGCTTGCACAGAAATTAGTAAAGTTATTTCAACAAATAACCTGCAATGTTATTCGGATGAACTGATTCTTGATTCCGCATGTAACCGAAGGAAAAAGACATGGGTTGTCTCCAGCAGTTTCTCCATTTGGTGCTCAGACATCCAGTGACAACCTGTACAGAGGAACCAAATAGGCACAAAATTACAGGTTGAAAAGCTGGCATTGCTATGAACGTGAAGAAAAGGACATTAAGGCAGAAAATCACCTAGCAACGTGTGTCCCTGCTCGTTTTTACTGCTCAGCTGCTGCTCCTCTACCAAATGACAGGCGCGGATGGTACTCCTCTCCAGTATCCACCAAGAACACGCACACCTGCTGTCCATCGTCCCAAGCTATTGAAAATGGTTCAGAAGTGATTACACAGCTCATATGGATTTATAGATACTGAATGAATAACGTAGATATTAGGAAAATAAAACAGCAGCAGGGATCTACCAACAGCAGTAAACAGCAGAAGCGTTAACACACACAAACAGCACGCAGGACACAAGCAGCAGGAATTCGTCTCAGCACGCACTCGCTACCTCTCCGGCCGCCGCACTCTCCTCTGCCCCTCCCTTTCCCTGCGCCACCCCAAGCTCCCTTGCCGGCCACCGACCTCTCATCATCCCCTCCTCTCCCTAGCACCACCCCCAGCTCGCCGGTCGCTACGTAGGAGAGGGAGGAAGAGATCGAGCTGGCTCTTTCCCGCGTGCCCCTCGTCGCCGCCGCTCTTTTGCGGTACCGTGAGGCAGTGGAGAGAGGCTGAGAAGAGAGAGGGGCGGCCGAACGGGATGGAGCTCCAACTTCGGTCCGTCGCTTCCCCGCGTACTCCTCCGCCGCCAAGCCCCAAAGGGAAATCCGGCGACACGGAGCCGTCCTTGCGAGCTGGAGATCCGCCGGCGCAACAGCCGCCGACGCCGCGAGTGGGTGTATCCTCCCGGCACCGCCCTCCTGGCCGTGGCGGTCGTAGTCGAGGCCAGGGCAGAGCCCGCGGCTGGCGACCCTCGCGCCGTCGGCCGGCTCTCGCTCGTGGCCGCCCTGATTGCTCGCGGCCGGGGTGGAGACGGCCGTCCGTCGCGGCGCCGCCCTCGCGTCCGTGGCGGTCGTGGTCGCCGGCCGGCCCTCGCACGTCGCCTCCGCCTCGCGCCGTCGGACGGCCCTCGCTCGTGGTCGCCCTGGTTGCTCGCGGCCGTGGTGGGCGGCCGCGGCGGTCCTGGTCGCCAGCCGGACCTCAACCGTCGCCTCCGCCGCGAGCAAAATCAGCGCGATGCGCTGCAGCTGGATCGAGTGGAGAGGCAAGCTCGATTCCCGCGCGCGTGCGGCCTCCCGGCAGCTTATTTCCGGCGAGGAAGGAGAGCCTACGGCGGCGGACCTAGCTGCGACCTTCGATCTGCGTGGGGAGGGCCGGAGCGGCGTGGCGACGCGTCGGCGGCGCCGGCGACTTCGCCGTCGCGCGCGGGAGAGAGAAGGGGAAGGCAGGGATCTGTGGTCGTTTTTCAATTAAGTCCGTCATGTTTTTGCAAATTGCAAGTTGGTCCATCGCTTCGTGGTTCAGTGGACCGCGGGTTCGATGTCTGTTTTTGGGAGGGTCGTTTTTGTAAAACCGTCACGGACGCGTTGCGTGGAACGTCCGATCGCCGACGGACGACCGAGATCGTTACTGTAGAACACTGTAGCAGACTGTAGCTGCTACAGTCGCAGGGCCTCCCACAAATCGCGATTTATTCCAACTTTTATATACTTAGGATCTTCGCAGGATCTGTACAATCTGTACCGATATCCAGTTTTCTATTTGCAAATCAATGTCCGGCCGGCCTGCACGATGCTGAACTTGTGCAGCTGTACTGTACCATATACCAGGACAGAGCTTTATTTAGCGACCGATTAGTCGGACTGATCCCACCAGATGTGACCGTTTGGACTTTGGAGCATACTCACTCTGTTTTTTAATATAAGATGTTTTAGCATTTGTTCACATTCACATATATCTAAATATGTGCACTCATATTAGTAACAACATGTTGGATAGCTAAAACTAAAACGGCTTATATTCATGCACGGAGAAAGTAGTTATGTACTGCTTGAAGTTTTTCTGTCCGAAGCTGATCTGTAATGCTAATTAATGTGATGCTGGTAATCCAGATATAGCTGGCTGTGCAAATGGATCCTCACAAAGAGCATAACACTAGTAGGAAAAGGCCTACCGCTGGCGGACGGAAATGGCCTACCACTGGCGTGCGCCCGCCAGCGATCATTACGCCAGTGGTAATAATTACCGCTGGCGGCGGGTGGCCGTCCGCCAACGCTAAGGCTGGTTACCTCTGGCGTGGATCCCTAGCGCCCGCCAGCGGTATATGACACAGCGCTGACGGGCAAGCTTCCGCCAGCGGTAATCCACCACGCCTGCCAGCGGTACATTTTCTGGGATTTTTTTTCTGGAAAATCGTATTCCAGCAATATATCCAGTATAAATACAGTAAATTCAAGTACATGCGCCAAATAAACAACAGAAATATAGACGACCACATACAAATGATCAAAGTGTCATACACAGATTCATTAGTTCATCACACATGCATTACAAATCTAAAACAAGTAAACAACATGAACTTAAGCTAAATTTCGATAAGCTAAACAACATGCGTTAGTTCATCACTTAAGCTAACTTGAAATTAACCTAAAACTACTCAAGGTCCCCAGCATGAACTTAAGTCGGACGATGAGTCCGAGCTATCATCCCAGAAGCTCGAATCCGAATCGTCGCCGGTCTTCTGGCACGGCGGCGTTGCACTGGAGGGTCCAACGACGTCGGAGCTCGCCTGCCTCTTCTTGTTCCTCGAGGCGTAGAAGTCCAGCTCCGCCTGCACCAGATCGGGGCGGGCGCGGCGCAGCGCGTCCATCCGCCACTCGTCGATCTCGGCAGCGCGGCGAGCTATCCCCTGGCGGCGGTTACGCCGCGCCTCGTCTACGTCGACGATCTCCATCGGCGGCGCGAGGAACTCAGCCTCCTCCCGGTCCTTAACGTCAGGGAAGTTGAGCTCAGAACGCGGCCGTCCAAACCTCCAGACTGCCGCGTCGAACTAAAAAACATTTTAATCATGCTCATATATACAACATTTATATACAACATTTTAAAATATGCTCATATATACAAAAAGATGTGAATTAGACACAAATAAATTAGGGCCAACTAAAAAACATCCTCATATATACAACATTTTAATCATCGGCGCCATTCTAAAAAAATATGACTCATATACTTGATTGAACACAAATTCAGGAATGGAGTAAGCGAAACTAGTAAGATGCTGATGCATGTAAAATGCATACATGAACTTTGCATTATATTACTTATATTTCAATCATATTTGCATCATATAAGGGTTATATCATTGATTTATATTGATTTTGTGAATATTTCATTGTTTCCCTATTTTTCTGGAATTAACCCTGCACAGGCAGAAAACCCTATTTTCTATATTTTGATGTTTCAGGGACCCACACGACGTCCAAATGACCTAATAATTTGCGAGCATCAGTTTTTGGAAGGAACGAAGCGTGGGAGCGAAGGAAGCGAACAAACAGAGGCCCGAGGGGCAGAAGAGGGTGGCCCACGCGGCCAGATTCCCTGGCCACGTGGGACCCACCATCTGGGGCCTCGAGGCTCCTTTGCCGTCGATCTTTTTTCCCGAGCCTCCGTCTTGACCTAAAAACGACTATAAAATAGTCCCCCGACGGCTTTTGAAAGGGCATATCCTTCCCCAAAGTGTTTTGATGTTTGTTGACAACACATTTAGATGTCTAATGTGTGTGCTAAAAGTGTGCAGGATTGTATCAATTAATATTGCACAGGTTTTGTCTCAAGAAAAGGAAGAAAGCAGTCTTCATTGCGTCAGCCGGTACTACCGGGTTCACCCCGGTACTACCGGGTGTTCTGCCATGCGGAACTACCGGGCCCAGTACCGGGCCCAGTACCGGATCTCCAAAAGCTCTCTGGACTCGCTCGATTTAATCCGGTAGTAGCCCCGGTAGTAGCGCGGTACTACCGGGTGGGGAGCACTACCGGACCAGGCGGTCCGGTACTACCGATGCGCGCTGGAGAGGCGTTGACCAGTCTGGCGCCAGGCCGTCAGTTCCCTGTCAGCCGGTACTACCGGGCGAGGCCCGGTACTACCGCTGCGGGCTGTTTACAGCTCCAACGGCCAGATTTCTGGGAGGGGTATTTATACCCCTCCACCTACCTCCGGTACTAAGCTTGATTCCTCACTCTCTCTCCACCATTGTTGCAAGCTTCAATCTACTAGAGCTCCCACTCCAACCACTCAAACACGTTGATACTTTGAGGAGTGAAGGAGGAGCCCTAGATCCGCATCTCCACCGAGCCGATTTGTCTACATCGACCTAGTCACTTGTAGATCTTGTGTAACTTGATACATTGGATACCTAGAAGATACTTGTGATTCTTGTGGCTTTGGTAGCCACAAGGATTAGCCGGGAGCCTCCAATTAAGTTGTGGAGACGCGACCCGGCCTTGTGATTCTTGTGGCTTTGGGAGCCGCGGGAATTTGGTGAGAGCCTCCAATTCGGTTGTGGAGTGTGCCTCATCCTTGTAAAGGTTTGTTGCCGACCTCGAGGGCATCATATAGTGGCTCGTGGATCTCCTCATCGGAGGATAACACGAGGGAGATACGGTGTGCCATATCAAGGCTATTCGGAGTTCACTTTGTGACTCCGCACCGCTCCAACGGAGACGTAGCTTCCATTGGGAAGTGAACTTCGGTAGAACATCTCCGCGTCACCGTGTGGTTATCTCTTAACCTTCCTTTACTGTATTGCTAGCTTATCTTGTGTAGAATATCTTGCTAGCTTGTTTATTGCTCATCATATAGGATTGTTCATCTAGTTGCATATCTAGAGAACTTATATTTGAGCAATTCCGAATTTGTTAAAAGAAAAAAAAATTTGTAGTTGCCTATTCACCCCCCCCCTCTAGTCAACCTACTCGATCCTTTCAATTGGTATCAGAGCAAGGTCTCTTTATTAAGGGCTTAATCGCCTAAAGAGGAGGATGGCTAGTGCGGAGGATGTACAACGTGCTAAAGATGAGGAGTTAAGACTTGCTAAGGAACAAGAAAAATTTGATAGAGAACAACTTGACAAAGAACTAATCGAAGCGGGAATAATCCCTCCCGAGGGTGATGCCCCAATCACCATGAAGTCCATGATTGAACTTTTTGGGTTCATGAAAGGCAAAATGGTGGATGAGGTGTATACTCGGGTATCTAATCAAAATGGCTCCTCATCATCCGCTAGCCCTATTAAGGGTGCTAGTGACAAGGATAAAAATGATAAACCTAATGAGAAGCCTTCTCTTAACTTTGCTCCACCTAGCTCTTATCTCACTCAAGTTTCACTCACTCAACCTCATATAACCAACCTTGGTAGACCCCCTCCTAAGCTTGATAATACTCGTTATTTCACTTGGAAGAAATCTATGGAGTCTTATTTTCGCAGCTCATCGGTGCATCTTTGGAGGGTGGTTCTACATGGTTTCAACCCAGTTGATCCCAACAACTTGACCAAGCAAGAAGAGATTGATGAGCAACTTGATGCAAATGCCAAGTACATTCTTGAGAGTGCTATGACCGCAAATGATGAAGATCATGTGCGGAATCTCAAAACTTGCAATGAGGCTTGGCTCTATCTTGAAACCGTGTATGAAGGAAATGAGGGCATTCAACGCTCCAATGCGGCCGTCCTTCAACATCAAGTTGACAACTTCATCATGCTAGACGAAGAGACTCCGACCGAACTTTACCGAAGACTCTACAAGCTTGTGGTGACATGTAGGGAAAATGGAAAGAAGGATATGGATGATGAATGGGTCAAGGCCAAGTTCCTTCAAGCAATTATGCCATATAGTGAAACTATGGTGATGAACCTCCATGCAAGAGCGGATTACACAACAATGACTCCCAATGACATCTTGGCTCAATTTGTCACATATGATACATTGAAGTCCACATCCAAGTCTTTCAACCAAGTCCGTGGCCCAAAGACTCTTGCTTTGAAGGCTCGTGTGGTAGACCATCCAAGATATGAAGAAAGCCCGGTCTATGAAGGTGAAGAAGACTTGGAGGGTGAGCTCAATGAAGTTCTTGCACTTGCCGCCACCCGGTTTTGGAACAAGAAGAACAAGAGCGTCAACCCTTCACCAATAAAAAGAATGTGCTTCAATTGTGGAAAGGACACTCATCTTGTGAAGGATTGCCCCTATGAAAGAAGAGAGGATAATGGTGGTCAACTCATTCTAAAGAAGAACAAGTACCACCCCAAGCCTACCTACATGAAGAGATCACCTCAAAAGGCTCTTGTGGCATCCCATGAAGAGGAATACGAGTCCGGAGGTGAGGAGGATAAAGAACCAAGTGAAGAAGTAGGAATGGCGGCTCTTGCAATGGGCACCCTTCCTCCATCATTGGCCAACCTCTTCTCATCTCCAAACGACGACAAGATCTCCAAGCCCATGTGCCTCATGGCCAAGGAAACAAAGGTGAATTCCCCACCAAAAATTACTATCTCCTCTAACCCATCACTATTGGATTGTGTTGAGGATGTAGGGAAAATTGAAGAAGAGGATAAAATTTCTATCTTCATTAGCAAGCTCCAAGGTCCAACCAAGAAAATGGTTGAGGCCCTCATGTATCAATATGGAGAAGCCAAGCATCTTCTTAATGAGAAGGATGTTAGGATTTGTGAGCTCGAAGGGCATGCATGTGATCATGCCGACAAATTGGTGAGCTAGAAGATCAACTTGTTGAGGAACAATTGCTCCGTGAGCAACTTGAGGAGACACATGCCATGGATCTTTCCAAGGCAAAAGAAACTCGTGAAACCTCTATTCAAATTGCTATTGATCTAAAAAGTAAAAATGAGGAACTTGTAGAGAGTCATAACAAACTCTTTGAGGGTTTTGAGCAACTTAGGGAAACCCACAAGGTGACCTCAAGTGAGCTCACTACACTCAAGGAGTCATATGCCAAACTACAAGCTCAATTTATCTATGCTAGCTTCACCACTTCTCATAATGATAAAGATGCAAATTCTTGTACCACTAACCCTTTATGTGTCAAGGCATCTCTTATTGAGGAAAACACTAGGTTGAAGGCCCAACTTGAGAAGGGCCTAGCCACTTGTATCCAAGGGGAAAAGAACCTCAATGATCTTTTGAGCAATCAAAAGGGAGTGGTTGGCAAAGAAGGAATTGGGTTCACACCCAACTCTAAGAAGGTCAACAACAAGAAGAAGAAGGCGACTCCCCCTTCCAAAGATATTGTTTTTGTGAAGGAGGGGGAGTTAGCCAAAGCAAATGACAACTCTATTGGGAGTGGTAATGTCACTAGGGGCAATGCCACTCACAATAACTTTGCGGGAAAATACAACCCCTCATATGTTCTTTTGAAATCTACAAATGGTTGTGTTTTTGCTAAATATGTTGGCTCTTCATATGGAGATGATTATCACTATGCTATTTGGGTTCCAAAGACCCTTGTGACTAACAAAAGAGGACCCATTCCAAAATGGGTACCTAAATCAAAGACTTGATTTATTGTAGGGTTTCTCTTCCGGTGGATCTTCATGGCTCATTGATAGTGGATGCTCATCCCATATGACCGGAAGCAAAGAACTAGTAAAGGACTTATTGAAACAACTACTCTCATTCTCTCATGTCACCGTTGGCAACAATGCAAGACTCAAGGTAGTGGGAGTTGGTAAAGTGGTGATCACTCCGGAGTTATCCATTGAGAAGGTCCTCCTTGTGAATCTCTTTCATACAATTTACTTTCCGTTGGTCAATTATGCAATGCCGGTTACACCGTTATTTTTAATAAATACCACGTGACCATCCTTTTCACTCAAACACTCAATGTCGCCTTTGTTGGATTTCGTGAAAACGGTTTGTATGTGGTTGATTTCTCAAAAGAGACCACTCAAATCGCTACATGTTTAATGGCTAAAGGCGACAAGGGGTGGCTTTGGCATCGCCGACTTGGCCATGTCGGTATGAGAAATTTACAAACTCTTGTAAAGGGTGGACACGTGGTAGGACTAACCGATGTTAATTTTTCCAAAGATCGTCCTTGTAGTGCTTGCATAGCCGGAAAGATGCATGAAAAGAATCACCCCAAGAAGACCATTATCTCCACTAAGAGGCCTTTGGAGCTCCTTCATATGGATCTTTTGGGCCTCCCACATATGATAGTCTTGGTGGCAAGAAATATTGTTTGGTGATTGTGGATGATTACTCAAGATATTGTTGGACTTTCTACATCAAGAAGAAGAGTGAAACTCAAAAGATATTCATTGACTTTGCAACCCTAGTTCAACGCCAATATGACTCCAAGATTTTGGCAATTAGAAGTGACAATGGTACGGAGTTCAAGAATTACACTATGGATGATTTCCTAAGTGGGGAGGGCATTCAACACCAATATTCCGCTGCATATACTCCCCAACAAAATGGTGTTGCCGAAAGGAAGAACCGCACTCTTATTGATATGGCAAGAACTATGATGGCCGAATTTAATTCCCCATACAACTTTTGGGCCGAAGCCATCAACACCGCTTGTCATTACTCAAACCGGCTCTTCTTCCGTCCTCTCAAGGACATGACACCATATGAACTCCTCACCGGTAAAAAGCCAAATGTATCTTACTTTCGAGTCTTTGGATGCAAATGCCATGTTTACATTAAAGGTTGCAAAATTGCTAAATTTGAATCTAGATCTTTTGATGGTATATTTGTTGGATATGCCGCAAAGTCTCATGCTTATAGGGTCTACAACATATCCACCGGGTGTGTTGAAGAATCTATGAACGTGGAGTTTGTCGAGGATAATGGCTCCCAAGCGGAGCATATTGATCATGATGATGTAGGTGATGATGATCCATCTCAAGCCATAAGAACTATGGGGATTGGAGAACTAATTCCTATTGAAGGACCCATTGATGATACTCAAGAAGAAGGAACAAGTTCTACTCAAGTTGAGCCATCCACCTCAAATATTGATCAAGAAGATGGTCAAGACCCACCCAACTCTAGTGGTGAACAAGAACATAATGAACCCACAACTCCAAGAACTCCACTTCGGGTTGACCATGAGCAAGATAAAGGCAATGATGAAGATATTTGTGTTGGTGAAACAATTGGTCAAGCCTCGGAACGCCGGGTCATCCGGCGTGCATCAAAATTGGATTACCAACAACACTTCAAAGAAAATATCCTTGGGAGTATCCGTAGAGGTGTGTCCACACGCAATCAATTATCTAACTTTTGTGGTCATGTCTCTTGTTTGTCTAGCTTAGAACCTCTCAAGGTATATGATGCTCTTGAAGACATGGATTGGGTTGCGGCTATGCATGAAGAGTTGAACAACTTCGAGCGCAACAAAGTATGGTCATTAGTGGAAAGACCCAATGACTCCTCCCATAATGTCATTGGAACCAAGTGGATATTTAAGAACAAGCAAGACTCACATGGTCAAGTCATTCGCAACAAAGCAAGATTGGTTGCACAAGGCTACACCCAAATCGAAGGAGTCGACTACGGTGAAACCTATGCCCCCGTTGCTAGACTTGAATCCATTCGCTTACTAATTGCTTATGCATCTACTCATAATATTGTCTTATATCAAATGGATGTTAAAAGTGCTTTCTTAAATGGTCCACTAAATGAATTGGTGTATGTTAAACAACCACCGGGTTTCGAAGACCCTAAATTTCCTAACCACGTCTACTTACTACATAAGGCTCTTTATGGGCTCAAGCAAGCTCCACGTGCTTGGTATGATCATCTCAAGGAGTTCTTAGTAGACCGTGGCTTTGAAATTGGGGTAATAGATCCCACTCTTTTTACAAAAAGGGTAAATGGAGATTTTTTCGTATGCCAAATATATGTTGATGATATTATCTTTGGTTCCACTAACCGTGAATTTAGTGATCAATTTGGCAAGCTAATGACCAAGGAATTTGAGATGTCCATGATGGGAAAATTGAATTATTTTCTTGGCTTTGAAATCCACCAATTTCGAGAAGGAACATTCTTATGTCAAGCCAAGTATATTAAGGACATGCTCAAGAAATTTGATATGAACAATGCCAAGCCATATAAGTTTCCCATGGACTCCAAGGCGGATCTTCACTTAGATCCGGATGGTAAGGAAGTTGATCAAAAGCTTTATCGTTCTATGATTGGATCTTTGCTTTACCTTTGTGCATCTAGACCGGATATTATGTTTAGTGTGGGTATGTGTGCAAGATTCCAATCAAGTCCTAGGGAAAGTCATGAAACCGCGGTCAAAAGGATTCTAAGATATTTGTTGGATACTCCCAACTATGGTCTTTGGTATCCCCATGGTACAAGCTTTGATCTTGTTGGTTATTCGGATGCGGATTGGGCGGGTTGCAAAATGGATAGAAAATCAACTTCGGGTACATGCCAATTCCTTGGTAGGTCCCTTGTGAGTTGGTCTTCCAAGAAGCAAAATTGTGTGGCCTCGTCATCCACCGAAGCCGAATACATCGCCGCCGGTAGTTGTTGTGCACAATTATTATGGATGAGGCAAACTTTAAAGGATTATGGTGTCATTTGTGACAAAGTGCCTCTTTTATGTGACAATGAAAGTGCTATTAAAATTGCACACAACCCGGTTCTTCATGGCAAGACCAAGCACATTGAGATTCGGTATCATTTTATTCGAGACCATGTTGAGAAGGGTGATATTGCAATCAAGTATGTCAACACCAAGCATCAACTCGCCGATATGTTCACGAAGCCTCTTGGTGAAGCAAGATTCAAGGAGTTGAGAGGAGAACTAAATGTGGTGGACATATCCAATTGGATTTAGTGGATTTCTTGCATACCTACCCATATTAGACGATACTTATTTGGTTTAGATGTAGGCATGGACATAGGGGGAGTGCGGTCCTAATCCATTGGACCATCCCTCCCCCCATTATGCCGATAGTAAGAATTCATTTGCATCTCTATATTCGTTCTATGAATTGTGAGCTTAAATGACGAGTAGTGGCCGTGGACCAAGATATATCTTCGCGGTATCACACCACATACTCATACATGGTGGCCTCGGCCACCGCCCTCTTCCTTGTGAAGAGTTGGTTTCATTTGGATTTTATTGGTTTTCTAGTGCTCCTATGGAAAACATGCTCAATTTGGTTTTTTGTGTGTGTTTGATTCTTGCAAATTGAGTATGAAGTACCATCTCCAGTGTGTTGATCTAATCCTATGCCTTTCATCTATCTCAAAACAACTTCCATCTTGCACAAGTTCAAATTCCTTACACAAAAAGAGAAAACTGGGGTTTCTTAGGAGGCCCCGGTAGTACCGCCTGGTGGGATCCGGTAGTACCGGGCTCTGAATCTAAGCAGTTCTGCTGCTCGCAAAGATTCAGGCCCCGGTAGTACCGGATGTCCGCCCCGGTACTACCGGGAATCACGGGTATCTAATATTTACCGTGCGGGCAGGGTGGGGGTTATTCCCCATTTTCCCCACCCGCACGAACCACCCCGTCGCCTCCTCTGTCCTGCTCCGGCCGCCGCCCTAGGCCGCCGGTCTCCGCCATCTCCGGCCAGATCTGCTCCGTGGGAGCGATCCCCTCGTCGATCTCCTCCATGGCCTCCGGTATTTCCCCGTTCTTTGCATTCTTTGTTTCTAGATCTTGAAACCTAGATGTATGGAGAGGAAATGTTGGTAGCTCCGTTGGCAACGGTTAAAGTTGGATGGATGATCACCTAGGCCTTGTTAGCTAGCATCTAGTGTAATGTATGGTTGAATCTCTCGATTTTGTGCCATTCAGTCTTGAATCGGCTCAGCCGGTACTACCGGGCTACCCGGTACTACCGGGTTTTCCAAATTTGCTCGATTCAACCATTCTTTACATCTATTGGCTAGTTTTTGATTCCTTATCCGTGAACTTGTGCACTCATCTATTCCCTGCCCTACCTATATGCTGTTTCACAGGTAGCCGCCGTGGTACCAAGAAGCCACGTCTGTGGAGGATGAGATTGAGAAGAAGAAGAAGAGGAAGTTTGCCTGCTCGCACCACAGCCAGAACTCAAGCAAGAGGAAGAACATCAGCTGCTGCTCGTACCACCACTGCTCCCCCGAGAGCCCGCAAAGCACTTCACTTATGGAAGAATGAGACTATCAGAAGCTCAGAGAAGAGAATCCCTATGCTGAGGAGAGGTCACCCTTGTGCGGAATCCGCACTTTTACACAAATGATCAAGAAGCCATCTACAAGGAAATCTATCTCCACAAGGATTACTCCGTGGTTGTCCAACACACTCTTGATATTCCTTACATGAAAACTCGAAGCACAAGGGCTATTTTGATGAGACACTTGCTATGTGTGAAGAGTTTGGGCTGATTGACATCATGAAGGAGAACCATCCCTACATTGAGTACTACATCATTCAGTTCTTTGCCACCGTCTACCTTGACCATGATGAAGCCCGGACCCTATGGTGGATGACCAAGGACACCTTGCTTTCTGCCACCTTGGCGGAGTTTGGAGAGCTTCTAGGCTATGAAGACAAGGGTGAAGTGTTGCTAGTGGATGGAGATGCCATGACAATGATCGATCCAGCTCCAAGGATGTTCTTGGACCAATCACTATGGAAAGAGGCACCACCGGTAAAACTGCTCATCTTGTGCGTCCTTTTGAGATTCTCCACCGTGTCTATAGGAAACATTGCTCCCGTGTGGGAAATTGGGATGAGGTTCATGGCTTCATGTTTGACCTTCTCAAGCTCTCATATGAAAATCAAGGCAAAGGCAAGAAGCTTGATGTGATGGATTGGATGTGGAATGACTTGTGGTCCACAATCATTGATAGAAGGGCCCCCATCTATGGCCCATACATTATGAAGCTCATTCGCCGCAAGTGGGCTCTCAAGAAGAATGGAGAAGATATCATGAAGGATGGCAGCCCGTTGTGGCTCATCTGTGAAGGAACTGCGTATCAAGCCTCATGCTCCTCCCAAAACCAAGCCCATTGATCCGAGGCTGCTGCTGAAGCTGAGAGAGCTAGTGGGAGTGCACCTCCTCTTGAGGAACCTTCATGGTTCAAGAAGCTGCAGATTAAGGCCAAGAGGGCCTTTTGCCTCAAACTGGATTTGGAAGACCGTCTGTATGAAGCTCATGTGTATCACAAGAAGGCAGCTCAGCGACACAAAGCAATGATGAGGCATATGCAGATTCCGTCTCCGATGGTTCTGAAGAAGTAATCACTCCAAAGGAGGAATGGGTGTCCAAGCATGGTTTCTGGAGTGATGAAGATGCTCCTCCACATGGTGATCGCTTTCAGGCCTCCTCTTCGACCCACCACGGCGCGGGTGGAGCTTGATGCTCCTAGGGACGTGTTAGCATCGCGCTTCTCCCTTTTTGGCATTTCGATGACAAAGGGGGAGAATGTGTTCTATTTAGGATGAGCCGTGGGATTTGCATGGGTGGAAACACAAGCTTGCACTTCGTTTGATCTTTATGCTTGTGTTTCATCTTTATTTGGATATTTGCTTTGAACTTCTCTATGCATGATGTAAGACATGCCTTGAACTTATGGTATTGTAATAAGACCTATCTAGTATGTTACTTGCTTATTGTTGCTTATATTGTGCAAGTTGTTTTAATTGTTATCCATATGAACTTGCTTGGTTTGTAAAATATAGGGGGAGCTCCGCCCATTTTATATGGTGTGTTTTTGCATTCAAAAGCAAATTCCTAATAAACACACAATTTGGAGAGCCCCGTCTATCTTTTGCAAATCATTTGTTTCTCCTAAGTGTGTTGTCATCAAACACCAAAAAGGGGGAGATTGAAAGGACATATCCTTCCCCACAGTGTTTTGATGTTTGTTGACAACACACTTAGATGTCTAATGTGTGTGCTAAAAGTGTGCAGGATTGTATCAATTAATATTGCACAGGTTTTGTCTCAAGAAAAGGAAGAGAAGCAGTCTTCATTGCGTCAGCCGGTACTACCGGGTTCACCCCGGTACTACCGGGTGTTCTGCCATGCGGAACTACCGGGCCCAGTACCGGATCTCCAAAAGCTCTCTGGACTCGCTCGATTTAATCCGGTAGTAGCCCCGGTAGTAGCGCGGTACTACCGGGTGGGGAGCACTACCGGACCAGGCGGTCCGGTACTACCGATGCGCGCGTGGAGGAGGCGTTGACCAGTCTGGCGCCAGGCCGTCGTTCCCTGTCAGCCGGTACTACCGGGCGAGGCCCGGTACTACCGCTGCGGGCTGTTTACAGCTCCAACGGCCAGATTTCTGGGAGGGGTATTTATACCCCTCCACCTACCTCCGGTACAAGCTTGATTCCTCACTCTCTCTCCACCATTGTTGCAAGCTTCAATCTACTAGAGCTCCCACTCCAACCACTCAAACACGTTGATACTTTGAGGAGTGAAGGAGGAGCCCTAGATCCGCATCTCCACCGAGCCGATTTGTCTACATCGACCTAGTCACTTGTAGATCTTGTGTAACTTGATACATTGGATACCTAGAAGATACTTGTGATTCTTGTGGCTTTGGTAGCCACAAGGATTAGCCGGGAGCCTCCAATTAAGTTGTGGAGACGCGACCCGGCCTTGTGATTCTTGTGGCTTTGGGAGCCGCGGGAATTTGGTGAGAGCCTCCAATTCGGTTGTGGAGTGTGCCTCATCCTTGTAAAGGTTTGTTGCCGACCTCGAGGGCATCATATAGTGGCTCGTGGATCTCCTCATCGGAGGATAACACGAGGGAGATACGGTGTGCCATATCAAGGCTATTCGGAGTTCACTTTGTGACTCCGCACCGCTCCAACGGAGACGTAGCTTCCATTGGGAAGTGAACTTCGGTAGAACATCTCCGCGTCACCGTGTGGTTATCTCTTAACCTTCCTTTACTGTATTGCTAGCTTATCTTGTGTAGAATATCTTGCTAGCTTGTTTATTGCTCATCATATAGGATTGTTCATCTAGTTGCATATCTAGAGAACTTATATTTGAGCAATTCCCGAATTTGTATTAAAAGAAAAAGAAAATTTGTAGTTGCCTATTCACCCCCCCCCCCTCTAGTCAACCTACTCGATCCTTTCAGCTTTCGGAAGGGAGGACCGCAGAAACACAAAACTACGAAACAGAAGACTTGGAGCTGCAGATTGGAGGGGGAAAACTCCGGCGGGGCGCTGCCGGGGTGGTCTCCATCTTCTCCAACATCTCCACCATCATCACCATGATGAAGGGGGGAGTAGTCCACCCCCAGGACTTTGGGTTTGTGGTGGTAACTTGATCTAATCTCTCTATGTATGATCATTGTTGAAGTCCATATGATGTGACTTGCATAAGTATGGATCTATCTATGTAATTCCTATGGTGGATATTGTGGTATGAGATGATATTTGTTATGCATTTACCGTTGTGTTGGATCTTTTATGACTTGTCATACTTTGGAAATATTCTATGATGCATGTGATGGTTCGATTTATGCATAATGTCTTGTTATCCATGTCATGAGGTGATTGACACCACCAAGTGTAGATAGATGCGAGAGATGTGGTCATGCACACGAAATATGAATCATTGCACTAGTGTTTAGAATATTATCCATTATGAAGTATGATGTATGTAGGTACGGGATGGCCGCTGTGACAACGGCATATGTATTGAGTGACACAATACAGCCCAACATCCTTTATCTGGGGGTAAAAAGGAAGAAGTATGATGTGGGAGTGACAACAAACCACGCTAGCCTTACGAGGGTGACCTAGCAACACAAATGATTATTTTCTTTCAACTATGTGTTTTAGGACTTGTAGCCGTCTGATGCATGTAAAATGCATACATGAACTTTGCAATTTAATTGCTTATATTCCAATCATATTTGCATCATATAAGGGTTATATCAATGTTTTATAATGATTTTTGGAAATATTCATTTATTTCCTATTTTTATGGAATTAACCCTGCACAGGCAGAAAACCCCGTTTTCTTATTTTAATGTTTCAGGGACCCAAACGTCAACGAAATCACCTGGAAATTTACGGGCGTCAATATTTGGAAGGAAGAAGACCTGTGGGCGAAGGAAGCGAGCAAACGGAGGCTCGAGGGCCAAACGAGGGGGGCCCACGCGGCCAGGTACTGTAGCCGCGTGGGACCCACCCATTTGGGCCTCGTGGCTCCGTTGCCATCGATCTTTCGTCCACCGACTCCGTCTTGACCTAAAAACGCCTATAAAAAAAGGTTCCCTGGCGTTTCGCGAAAGGAGACGGCGGAGAAACAGAAAACCACGAAACAGAGAGTCAGAAGGCTGCCGCCGGAGAAGATCGGAGGGGGGAAACGCCGCCGGAATCACCTCCGGAGGGCTCCACCCCCCTTCGGCGTGTTCATCATCAACATCTACAGCAAGATCATCTCCATCTCCCCACTATAAACTCTTGGCAAACATGATGTATGATGCACTATACTTTTCCCTTGATCTATTGTGTCTCTCCATCTATGTTTGAGAAGTGATTTGTTCATGGCAATAGTGAAATAGTTCGTTGTTTGGTTGCATACAAGTTTTGTTATCTTTTATGATTGTCTTGATGTACAATATATGAGTGCACACATATGTTGGGGAATGCATGTAAGGTGATCACCGGTAAGGTAATGGAGTGAGGGTGACTTGGGAGGACATGTAAACCTGAGACCGAATCATGAAGTTACTTTATTGGGGATATATATAGGGGACCTTAGAACTTAAGGCTATGGTGGGACTTCTATGTCTTAATAACTCTTGTGCAGTCATTTACTTGGCCATAAGAACCATCATAAGGGGTTTAGTTCATTTACTTGGCTACACCTATTTATGGCTCCTTCCTAGAAGAAACAATTAAGACTGAAACATGTGCTTCACTAATTGTGACAACCACACGAATGAAATAACAATTGCTAGAACATTTGCTCCCTTGAGATATTTGCTACTTGAGATCTTTGCTACTTACTATTTTGAGAAATTTGCTTGAGAAAACTGCTGAGAGAAACTTGCTCTAAGAAACTTGCTACTAGATAAACCCATTCCGCGTCACTTGCTTCCATTAGTTAGATCCTTTCATATTTATTGCTTTGCATAAAAGGCCATATAAGAGGGTTATAGGGCTTTAGAGAATAGATAGTTTACCTTCAGCTCCTCGTGGGTTCGACACTCAAATACTTATCGAATAGTGCTACAGTGATTCCTTGCTCTTGGGGATTATCAAGTACTTTTCTGGCGCCGTTGCCGGGGAGCGTTGTGCTAAACTTTTATTCTTGTTTGCATTGCATACTAACATATAAATCTAAAACACAAAAAAAAAATTATAAAATGGAAAACAACAAAACAATCCTAGAATTGTATAATATCTATCTTGAGTTAGGACATGAAGTGTTTGAGGAGAAAATTAAAATTTATTTGCATAACAATCATGTCTGTGGTAGTACTAATTCTTTTAACAACTTTATTGCCAATACTGAGGAAAACCTTAAGCTTGGGGAAATTTGTTTTGATGAATATGACATTTTTAGTCCCCCTACTATTGAGGATGAAATTGATTGTGAGTTTGATGATCCAATATGCTCATTAGATGATAAGTCTTTATGTGGTGATTCTATTCAAAATCATGTGGGAATATTTAACTCCAATGCTTGCAACTATTATGAGAGAGGAAGAGATAAGAATCCTCTCTATGTTTCTATGTTATTTAAAATGCAAGTTATTGATCATTATATGCATTGGTTACCTCAAATGGGGTGTTCTTTATTCATATATAAAATGCCAATGCATAGGAACCATTGCAAAATCTCTATCATTTAAACTTTTCCCAAAGCTAAAACCAAATAAAAAGAGTGATAATAGTAATTCGCTGTCCAGTTTTTGACATATCCTGTCTTTATTCTGCATTACTCTCATTACTTGCGTTTTGTGCGGTTCTTTTGATCAAGGAGCATTACATAACCATAGTAACAGTAGCTAATGTTTAAAATCAATTCATGATATGTCTTTGCTGTGCCTATGTGGATTTAATTTATGAAGGCACTAACCCCTCTAATCAAGTTTGTGACGAGTGTTGTGTAAAGAGAATTTTAAGGTGGAAGAATTGAGGGTGATGAACAAGATCAAGAGGGACAAAAACTCAAGCTTGGGGATGTACCCCTAGGCTCACCCTACATATATCAAATAAGTACAAGAATTTAAGCTTGGGGATGCCAAGCCACCTCACTTCAACCATCTTGATACCAAGTAAGTAAGCCTAGCTATATGGCTATAAAGAAAGCGCTTTGCGGGAGACAACCCGGTTATTTTTGTGTGTGATTTTTCTTTGTGTCCTCTTGCTGTAACAAGAGATATTGTGTCTCGTTTAGTTCAGGAGTTTTTAATAAAGTGCCAAGTTTCACCCATGTTGGTCTTGAAAAGTTGCTATTTGAGTTCGGAGATTTTATTCCTGCACGAATCTGTACACGGTATGATTTTTAATTCTTATTCTGTAGCTCCGAATGAGCTCATATTTGAACTGTAGTTGCAACTTTTCATCCTATGTATGCATGAATTTTTTCGGAATTGTTCAATAAAGTTTGGTAGGGTAGAAAAATACGTTTTGCTGCTGCTGTTTTTCTGGACAGATTCTGTCCCATTTTGTTTGATGCATGCTTTGAGCTTTTAAGTTGAATCTTTTGATCCAATTGAGTTTATGAGTAGGCATACAACATTATACACTTTCTGGACATCTCATATGAATTTTTGTTCAAGAATTATATGCAGCAAGAAACCTATTTGTTTATCACTATTAATGCACCCACAGAAAAGAAATGGGAGAAACGGTGTTTTGAAGTTTTTTCACAGGGATTGGAGGAGATGCACCAAGAGTTATCCAAGGATGGTGAAGACCATAAGCTTGGGGATGTGAAGACAACCCCGCTGGACCTACACACTCTCGGTTTGCGCACGTCCAACTTCTGTTTTTCGATCGAAACACTTTATCGCATAAACTTGGAGCGTCTTTTGTTTTGTTTTGGTTTGATTTGTTTTGAGAGACCACCACACTATCATTTATATATGGGAGAGCTACTGGAAATATGGGTTGAAATATGTTGGATGCTTTTATAAGATTGGGAAAAGGGATGTTTGAGTTGATTTTTAATGATACATATAGGTGCATGATTCATGAGCTTGTTTATGAGTAATAGTTTGCAAATCCTTTTTGAAGAGCTATCACTTATTCATGTTTTGGTGCTGATTGTTATTTTACTTGGTTTAACATGGATTAGTTAGTTCTATGGACACTCATGCATGCATCTAGATGGTCAACTTTCTCCCTTTTTGCTAGCCCAAACATTTCAACAAGTCAAAACTTGTTTCCAACACCTTCAACCAAAGTTATTCCAGTGAGTCCACCATATCTACCTACTAGCTATATGCTATTCCGAGTATGTTCATCATGATATTTGTGTTATCTATACCTCTGAATGAAAATGATTATGTTATTGATTGCCATGAAAAAAATTGGTTATATAGCTCTCACGAACTTGATGCACAATGTTCTTTTATTTGCATAATAAAACTTGACCCATTGTGATTAAGATTATGATGTTTGCGGCTTGATGAATGTTTTGGGTTGCTGTCACATGGCAAGCTTTCAACACGCTCTTCATCTCATTTAGTTGATATCATGTGCTTTTGTCTATGATGCTTATCATGTTGAAATAAATGTGGAAATAGAGTGAGTTTAAATGAGTTTGTGTAAATGGTTAGAGAGACGCCTGGGCCGCTAATCTAAGCCATGCATCATTCATGGTGGAAATTTACTTACATACTATGGTGAACCTTCTGTGATACACTTGCAATAAAAAACTATTCCAAATGGTAAATAAAAAGGGTGTTGAGATTGTTCATTTTGTTTGTTTGTCTTGTCATTTTGATATGGGCTTGTTCCATATCTTGGGACAAGAGGTACCCCAGTTGACGCTCTTGATGATACTATTATGCTTATAATGATATTTAATTGAACTTGCTTTGTTTCCCAAGTTGAGTAACACATGGTGTAAGTACTTGTATTCAAGGGGCATGAGACATTCAACCCATTCTTTATCAAGCACACTACTCATATTTGCTTTCACTTTAACCTTAATCATTCAAGATGCTATGATAGGGGCAATGAGAGCTTGACACCAATGAATACCTTATTGCAATCATTAACTTAAGTAGGAGAGTTTGGAGGTTAGATGAAACTTATGCATGCTTTACCTCTACTCACATATACATCTTTCCAAAGTGTACACCTATCATATTCAGATTTTCATCTACACTCTATGACCATTGTAGGATGTTCTACTTATCATTATGCATACATGTGTTCCATATTACTTGCTACCATGTTACACTTTGTGAACTATCAATGAACATCCTTGTCTTGAATACTTGATATCACTTCATAAACTATTTGCATATTGCTACTCCTTTGAAGAATGAATCATTTGACTATATGTAGCAATAGTAATCATTTTTTATATTCATTGTTAAGTATTAAATTGCAAAGTCCATGTTAGTTTTATCATCTTCATACTCGAGGACGAGCATGGATTAAGCTTGGGGATGTTGATGCATGTAAAATGCATACATGAACTTTGCACTTTAATTGCTTATATTCCAATCATATTTGCATCATATAAGGGTTATATCAATGTTTTATAATGATTTTTGGGAATATTCATTTATTTCCTATTTTTATGGAATTAACCCTGCACAGGCAGAAAACCCCGTTTTCTTATTTTAATGTTTCAGGGACCCAAACGTCAACGAAATCACCTGGAAATTTACGGGCGTCAATATTTGGAAGGAAGAAGACCTGTGGGCGAAGGAAGCGAGCAAACGGAGGCTCGAGGGCCAAACGAGGGGGCCCACGCGGCCAGGTACTGTAGCCGCGTGGGACCCACCCATTTGGGCCTCGTGGCTCCGTTGCCATCGATCTTTCGTCCACCGACTCCGTCTTGACCTAAAAACGCCTATAAAAAAAGGTCCCCTGACGTTTCGCGAAAGGAGGCGGCGGAGAAACAGAAAACCACGAAACAGAGAGTCAGAAGGCTGCCGCCGGAGAAGATCGGAGGGGGGAAACGCCGCCGGAATCACCTCCGGAGGGCTCCACCCCCTCCGGCGTGTTCATCATCAACATCTACAGCAAGATCATCTCCATCTCCCCACTGTAATCTCTTGGCAAACATGATGTATGATGCAATATACTTTTCCCTTGATCTATTGTGTCTCTCCATCTATGTTTGAGAAGTGATTTGTTCATGGTAATAGTGAAATAGTTCGTTGTTTGGTTGCATACAAGTTTTGTTATCTTTTATGATTGTCTTGATGTACAATATATGAGTGCACGCATATGTTGGGGAATGCATGTAAGGTGATCACCGGTAAGGTAATGGAGTGAGGGTGACTTGGGAGGACATGTAAACCTGAGACCGAATCATGAAGTTACTTTATTGGGGATATATATAGGGGACCTTAGAACTTAAGGCTATGGTGGGACTTCTATGTCTTAATAACTCTTGTGCAGTCATTTACTTGGCCATAAGAACCATCATAAGGGGTTTAGTTCATTTACTTGGCTACACCTATTTATGGCTCCTTCCTAAAAGAAACAATTAAGACTGAAACATGTGCTTCACTAATTGTGACAACCACACGAATGAAATAACAATTGCTAGAACATTTGCTCCCTTGAGATATTTGCTACTTGAGATCTTTGCTACTTACTACTTTGAGAAACTTGCTTGAGAAAACTGCTGAGAGAAACTTGCTCTAAGAAACTTGCTACTAGATAAACCCATTCCACGTCACTTGCTTCCATTAGTTAGATCCTTTCATATTTATTGCTTTGCATAAAAGGCCATATAAGAGGGTTATAGGGCTTTAGAGAATAGATAGTTTACCTTCAGCTCCTCATGGGTTCGACACTCAAATACTTATCGAATAGTGCTACAGTGATTCCTTGCTCTTGGGGATTATCACCGTCATAGAAGTTTACCATTAAAGCATGAAAATTGTGTGTACTTTTTATCTATAACATGATAATCACCATAGATGGGAGAGAGGATTCAGTGAACCCATGAACCCATGTCCATTGTTCCTATAAGAGAAAACCTTTGTCTTGTCCTCTTGCATTGAAGAGGATTGGGACACTTTTACATTCTTGTTTTGTTACATTAAACTTCCATCCATTAAATCAACCATCTTGTTCTTTAAACTTGTTTAGTGCATAATCAACTAAAACCTGTGACACTTTAGTTGTAGGGAATAGATAACTTTTCCTTCTTGCTCCTGCGGATCGATACCTACTTCCACATTGAGAGGTGCTACAGTGATCCCCTGCTCTTGGGGGTTATCAAGTACTTTTCTGGCGCCGTTGCCGGGGAGCGTAGCGCTTAAGTTTCTATTCTTGTGTGCACTAGACTTTAGATTTATTTATCTTGTTTTATATCTTACAATCACCTAAGCTTGGGGAGGTTGCACCTATGTGAGCATCATCTTATCCATCTTTACATTCAAATCATTTTATTTTGTTTTGTTATTGTCTTGCATTTTTCGGTTTGCATATTTTATTTTCAGTTTTGCATTTTGTGTTGCATTGGTTATTTCGGTTTGCATTGTTCAGTATCATTTTATTTTCAGTTTTCATCTAAAAACTTAAAATCCATAAAAATTAAGTGTTGCTTTTGATATATGTTTCAAGCTATGGAGGAAGGTTATGTCAAAACAATTGGAGCTTACTATGAATATCGATCTACCAAAGAAAGAAATAGAATGCTTGAATTGCTTGAACATCTCGATGATATGGCTATTGAGTTTTGTGAATTACATGATGTAACTTGCTGCTTTAGAAAAGACTATAAACACTCTCCCTATCAATGTAAGCACAACAGTGATCCTCTAATTGCTTGTTATCGTGAAAATAAATTTTCATGCCCTGATATAGAACAAGTTGAGAAATATATTGCTTATGTTGCAGCCCATGAAATAGACTTTCTTATTGATAAATTTTTTGCAACTAGTCATGAAGCTCGTGTAATGAAAGGACACATTTCTATTCTTCTCCAACTTTGCAAAAAAGAGTTTAGTGATAATGTTTATGTTAAAGAAAGAATTCTTGCTGCCATGGAAAGTACTAATATTTTGCAGGAAAAGGATAATGAAAACATAAGCTTGGAAGAGGAAGTATGTGAAGAGGAGATTGAAATGGATGTGTTCCAACCTAAGCTTGGGGAAGAATTAGATCTCCCGACTTCACCATCAACATTTGATAGTAGCACTCAAACTCAAAAGTCTTTTGTTATTTATGAAAACCCATGTTATGATGAGTGTCAAACTAAAAATTCTATGGTCCTATATGATAACTCATGCTATTATGATGAAACTAATAATGCTCCTTTACTTTCTATTAATGCTACTCGTGAACTTATTGAAGATAATGAGGAGTATTGCTTAAATATGCTATATGATAATGCTTTAGATGATGGTCCTATGCTTATTGATAAACCTCTATGTTTAGTTGTTACTAAATTATGTGAGGATAAAAACAATATACTTGATGTTTGTGATGTTACTCTTACTCATGAGAGTCCTACTTTGTTTCTGGATTCTCCTAATTACACCATAGAGGAGAAATTTGCTTATGTTGAGAAATACTTATGTGGTTTGCAATTACCTTTAGTTTCAAATCTTTGTTGCAACCATGATATTAAACTTGATATTGATCTTAATAACTATTTTGAAAGAGGGAAGCATGCTAATGAATTCCATAATAAATTTAATGATCCTCTTTATGTACCTAAATTATCTAAGTTGGATGAGTCTAATGGTTATATGGGTGAATTTACTTTTACTTCTTGCAACTATTATGAAAGAGGAGGTGATAAGAGCCCTCTTTATGTTGCTAATAACTATAGGTTGCAAGTATCTACTGTTAATATGCATTGGAAAATTTCTATTATTGTGCTTCATTCATATACAAAATGCCAATGCATAGAAAGAAAGTTAGACTTTGTTGTTATTACTTTTGTGTTTTGTTTTTCTCTCTACTAGGTCTCAACTTGAATATTATTTTGATTGGATTGATAACACCATGGGACCCTAGTATTATGCGTGAACACTTCTCAAGGAAGAGGGACACACCAAAGAACAAGCTCCCTCATGAGCTTCAACCTTCATGATCACCAAAGTAAGAAGCCTAGCTACATGGCTATAAAGAAAGCGCTTTACGGGAGGCAACCCGGTTGTTTTTATTTTTGATTTTCTTTGTGTCCTCTTGCTGTAACAAGATGCTTAGTTTTTAGTTTTGTTTCTGGAATTTTTAATAAAGTGCCAAGTTTTACCTATTTTGGCTTGAAAAAGTTGATTTTTGCATTCGGAGATTTTATTCCAGCACGAATCTGTGCACGGTATGATTTTTCATTCCTATTATGTGACTTCGAATGAGCTGAAATTTGAACTGTAGTTGCAACTTTTCATCCTCTCTAATCATGATTTTTTTCAGATTTTTTGACATATTTAAGTAGGGTAGAAAAATACGTTTTGCTGCTGCTGCTTTTCTGGACAGATTATGTCCCATTTTGTTTGATGCATTCTTTGAACTTTTAACTTGAATCTTTTTGATCCAATTGAGTTTATAAGTAGGCATACAACATTATACACTTTCTGGGCATTCATATGAATTTTTGTTTAAGGATTTTATGCAGCAAGTAATTAATTTGTCTATCACTACTAATGTCACCCCACAGAAAAGAAATGGGAGAAACGGTGTTTTGAAGTTTTTTCACAGGGATTAGAGGAGATGCACCAAGAGCTATCCAAGGATGGTGAAGACCATAAGCTTGGGGATGTGAAGACAACCCCACTGGACCAACACACTCTCAGTTTGCACACATCTAACTTCTGTTTTTCGATCAATGCACTTTATCGCATAAACTTGGAGCGTCTTTTATTTGCTTTTTATTTCGGTTTGATTTTTGTTTGTCTTGAGACCACCACTATCATTTATATATGAGAGAGCTACTGGAATTTGGGTTGAATTAAGTTGGATGCTATTAAAAAGATTGGGAAAGGGATGTTTGAGTTGATTCAAAAAGATATACATAGATGCATGATTCATGTGCTTTTAATGAATATTAATTTGCAAGTGTTTTATCAAGAGCTATCTTTATTCATGTTTTGATGTTGAATATTACTTTACTTTTTTAACATAGATTGGTTAGTTCTATGGACGCTTATGCATGCATTTAGACGGTCAACTTTCTCCCTCTTGCTAGCCCAAAAATTCCAACAAGTAAAAACTTGTTTTCCAACACCTTCAACCAAAGTTTTTTCCAGTGAGTCCACCATATCTACCTATTAGCTTTATGCTATTCCGAGTATGTTTATCATTTTATTTTGTATTATCTATACTTCTGAATTAAAATGCTTATGTTATTGATTGTTATGGGAAAAGTTGGTTAAAGAGCTCTCACGAACTTGATGCACACCTTACTTTTATTGCACTTAATAAACATGACCCATTGTGATTAAAATTATGAAGTTGTGAGCTTGACAAGAGTCTTGGTTGGGAGTTAGCTCATATGTGCTGTCACATGGCAAGCTTTCAATGTGCTCTTTATATTTTGTTGATATCATGTACTTTTGTTTATGGATGCTTATCATGGTGCCAAATAAATGTGGAAACTTAGAAAGTTTAATGAGTTTGTATAAATGGCTAGAGAGATGACTGGGCCGCTAATCTAAGCCATGCATCATTCATGGTGGAAATTTACTTACATGCTATGGTGAACCTTCAGTGATGCACCCCACAATAAAAAGCTATACCAATAGTAAATAAAAAGGGTGTGGAGATTGTTCATTTTGTTTGTTTGTCTTGTCATTTTGACATGGGCTTGTTCCATGTCCTGGGACAAGAGGTACCCCAGTTGACGCTCTTGATGACGCTATTATATTACTTACAATGACCTTAACTTGAACTTGCTTTTGTGCCCCAAGTTGAGTAACACCGTGGTGTAGGTACTCGTATTCACGGGGCATGAGACATTCAACCCATACTTTGTCAAGCATACTACTCATATTTGCTTTCACTTTAAACTTTAACCATTCAAGATGCTATGATAGGGGTAATGAGAGCTTGACACCAATGAATACCACATTGCAAAAATTAACTTAAGTAGAAGCGTTTGGAAGTTAGATGAAACTTATTCATGTTTTACCTCTACTCATTTATATATCTTTCCAAAGTGTCCACCTTTTATATTCAGATTTACAAGAATACTCTATCACCATTATGGGATGTTTTTACTTTTCATTATGCATACATTTGGTCCATAGTACTTTCTTCTATGTTACACTTTGTGAATTATCATTGAACATCCTTACATTGAATATTTGATATCACTTCATAATCTATCTTGTATATTGCTACTCCTTTGAAGAATGAATCATTTGACTCTGTGTAGCAATAGTAATCATCTTTGATATCCTTTGATAGTATTAAATTGCAAAGTCCATGTTAGTTTTATCACCTTCATACTCGAGGACGAGTATAGGTTAAGCTTGGGGATGTTGATGCATGTAAAATGCATACATGAACTTTGCATTATATTACTTATATTTCAATCATATTTGCATCATATAAGGGTTATATCATTGATTTATATTGATTTTGGGAATATTTCATTGTTTCCCTATTTTTCTGGAATTAACCCTGCACAGGCAGAAAACCCTATTTTCTATATTTTGATGTTTCAGGGAACCAAGCGACGTCCAAATGACCTAATAATTTACGAGCATCAATTTTTGGAAGGAACGAAGCGCGGGATCGAAGGAAGCGAACAAACGGAGGCCCGAGGGCCAGAAGAGGGTGGCCCACGCGGCCAGATTCCCTGTCCGCGTGGGACCCACCATCTGGGGCCTCGAGGCTCCGTTGTCGTCGATCTTTTTTCCCGAGCCTCCGTCTTGACCTAAGAACGACTATAAAAATAGTCCCCCGACGGCTTTCGGAAGGGAGCGCCGCGGAAACACAAAACCACGAAACAGAAGACCTGGAGCTGCAGATTGGAGGGGAAAAACTCCGGCGGGGCGCTGCCGGGGTGGTCTCCATCTTCTCCAACATCTCCACCATCATCACCATGATGAAGGGGGAGTAGTACACCCCTGGACTTTGGGTTTGTGGTGGTAACTTGATCTAATCTCTCTATGTATGATCATTGTTGAATTCCATATGATGTGCCTTGCATAAGTATGGATCTATCTATGTAATTCCTATGGTCGATATTGTGGTATGAGATGATATTTGTTATGCATTTACCGTTGTGTTGGATCTTTTATGACTTGTCATACTTTGGAGATATTCTATGATGCATGTGATGGTTCGATTTATGCATAATGCCTTGTTATCCATGTCATGAGGTGATTGACAACACCAAGTGTAGATAGATGAGAGAGATGTGGTCATGCACACGAAATATGAATCATTGCACTAGTGTTTAGAATATTGTCCATTATGAAGTATGATGTATGTAGGTACGGGATGGCCGATGTGACAACGGCATATGTATTGAGTGACACAATACAGCCCAACATCCTTTATCTGGGGGTAAAAAGGAAGAAGTATGATGTGGGAGCGACAACAAACCACGCTAGCCTTACGAGGGTGACCTAGCAACACAAATGATTATTTTCTTTCAACTATGTGTTTTAGGACTTGTAGTCGTCATAGAAGTTTACCATTAAAGCATGACAATTCTGTGTACTTTTTATCTATAACATGATAATCACCATAGATGGGAGAGAGGATTGAGTGAACCCATGAACCCATGTCCATTGTTCCTATAAGAGAAAGCCTTTGTCTTGTCCTCTTGCATTGAAGAGGATTGGGACACTTTTACATTCTTGTTTTGTTACATTAAACTTCCATCCATTAAATCAACCATCTTGTTCTTTAAACTTGTTTAGTGCATAATCAACTAAAACTTGTGACACTTTAGTTGTAGGGAATAGATAACTTTTCCTTCTTGCTCCTGCGGATCGATACCCTACTTCCACATTGAGAGGTGCTACAGTGATCCCCTGCTCTTGGGGGTTATCAGATGCAGAATCTCTATATTCTTGCATATTACAAGTTTCGCTTACACCACCCCTGAATAACATAGTGTCATCTCATTTTAATCATCGGCATTGTAAAAAAATGAAGTAGGGTAAACTCAAAAGCATTCATGCCTCATACTTAGAAGTGACACAACATTTTAATCATCGGCATTTAAAAGTAGATGAAACGAAACAAGTTCAAATGAAGCAAGAGTTATAAGAAAGATCAAATCAAACGGAAATGATTCGGATTTGTGCCTCATATTTAGGTCGGACACACACAAGCAACACTCAAATCTCCGTTGAGCCAAGTAGGATGCACACAACTTATACTTGTGCATATCACAAGGCTCAACGGAGCTTGAGGGTATCACGTAGTGGGTCACAACATTTTAATCATCGACATTCTAAAAACGAACACATATTACAGAGATGGTGCCTCACACTTAGAAGTGACGCACACAGGCTTCAGAGACGGAGCCAGTGAGCCAAGTAGGATGCACGAGATGTGTCTACTCGTGCATATCACAAGGCTCACTAGCCCCGCCCCTGGATCACATTGTGTCACAACATTTTTAATCATCGGCATTCTAGATAATACAGAACTATAAACAATAATATGGTGCCTCATACTTAGAAGTGACACACATGCTTCAGGGATGGAGCCAGCGAGCCAAGTAGGATGCACGAGATGTGTGTACTCGTGCATATCACAAGGCTCGCTAGCCCCACCCCTGGATCACACGGTGTCACAACAGTTTAATCATCGGCATATCAAAAGACGGTAACATAAAGTCATATTTCAAATTCATAAAAAATATGTCATATTTTTAGCCAAAGTCATGCCAAAATTCACGAGAAATTTCGGCATGACTTTGGCTAAAAATAAGACATATGAGTACCCGAATTTGTCGGAATGGAAGTTAATCAACATTCCGGCAATCTCAAGGGTCTCTAGGGGTACCTGCACACATTTCATATCACAAATTCATCACAACCACCACCATAAATTCATCGACAAATTGTACAACTATAAATAGTACAGAGAGCATCGACAGAGCTAAGACAATTACTAACACACTAACCAAATATAAATTTCTTACACACTAAAATTGCTACACAATTCTATCCTACAATTTCTAACACACTAACCTAATATAAATTTCTTACACACTAAAATTGCTACACAGTTCTGTCCTACAATTTCTAACACACTAACCTAATATAAATTTCTTACACACTAAAATTGCTATACAATTCTATACGAAATTTCTTGCTACACAATTCTATATAAATTTCTTGCTACACTAAAATTGCTACACAATTCTAAATTTATAGATGCAACTTGGACAAGAAATTGAGAAAAATTAAGAAAGAAATTGGGAGGGGAGGCGACGGTGGCAGCACCTCGGGCGCGGGGGAGGGGCGGCGTCGGGGCTCCGTGCGAGGGTTACCACGTCGGGGGCGGCGTGGGGGCGGCGGCGTCGACGGCGGCAGCACCTCGGGCGCGGGGAGGGGCGGCGTCGGGGCGGACGGCGTGGCGGCTGCGTCGGGGACGGCATGGGGGCGGCGGCTGCGTCGGGCGCGGGGGAGGGGCGGCGTCGGGGCGGACGGCGTGGCGGCGGCGTGGGGGCGGCGTCGACGGCGACAGCACCTCGGCGTGGGGGTGATGGCCCTTCACGTAGTTACCCCACAACGGCGCCAGAAAACGGTCTTGACGGCCCTTCGTGCGGTTCCCTTGGTGAAAAGTAAATGGGTTAGGTTGAGACTCCAAGTGCAGAGTGTATGTAGTAGTGGAAGACAGTTTTCCCCACGAGGGTGACTCGAGGGTTTAATATCGAACTCTCGGGGAAACAGTATTTCAGGTGTTATCTCCTTATCCTTCTCTTGAGAACCTGCAACAAAATAAATTGTTTTGTGCCCTCAACCTCACCAAGTGGTTGTCAAGCACAAGGTGTGAGAATGATAATAAAATAAATATGCAAACAGTAGTAAATATGCAATGATGGTAAAATAAATATGCAAGGATGATGGTGGTAATGATAAATGATATTTTTGGGTTTTTTATAATGAATGCAAGATGTAAAAGTGTTTTTGTATTTTCGGATTTAATAATGGCAGCAAACAAAAGTGATGATAAAAGTGTTGGAAAGGTGTTTCTTATGATTAAAAATGGACCGGGGTTCATGGTTTCACAGATGCACTCTCTCTTGATAACGTGGTAGACAATGGAACACTAAAAATTAACATGAAAGATGGCAAGACATGGTTTGACAAGTTATTAATAATATGGGCATCACGTCCTAACATAGAGATCTCAAGTATAAGTTGTTCTCTCTCTTATGCTCCACCAAGATGCGAACTAAATCATAACACCTTAGTAATTAAGATAAATCAGAGCATAGCAATAAGTTCAATGACATGAAGTTAAAATAAGAACATGCTAGATCTAGTCATGGAGGTAGTGGCCAAGGTCACATCCACTCTCCGGTAGCATGGTATTTTTGTTTATCCTAGTGAGGCAACAAAGTAAGGTAGAAAACCCAAGTGGATCGCAGAACTTTCTCTCACGTTCACTGCACTAGCCACCCCCGTTACTCCAACTAATGCACACGTTCCCCCTCACATGCTCTCATAAACATGCTTGATCATGACAAGTAAATAAGAACGGGGTACATAATATGCATCTAATTTCATAACTGAAACAAAACCATTGCAATCTCAAACATGTATTAATTCATAATAAAGATCCACCACAAAGGAATTACATAGATGACCGTAATCATGTTCAGCAGCTCATACGGTACTAATTAGTGAAGCTCATAGAGAGGAGAGATACATAAGTTACTTCCACAAACCCATAGTCCAGAGGTGGACTACTCCCTCTTCATCATGGTGTCGGTGGAGATGTTGTTGGAGGGGGAGGAGACCACGCCGGCAGCGCCCCGTGATACGTCCAAAACGTATCTATAATTTTCGATTGTTTCATGCCATTTTTATGCTTTTAGCACTTGTTTTTATATTAAGTTTATTATTTATTTGGACTAACCTACTAATAGTTGCAAAAGTGCACAATGTTCATGTTTTACTCTTTGATGTGTAGAAATTATCAAGAATACAAGAGGAAACCTTGTTGGAGTCGAATTGGGACTTTCCTGAAATCTGTCTGAGAACTTTTTACGAAGTTTGCCAGTTTGACCCTCGAAGATGACGTCAAATGGAGACCTGGCTGTTACGAAAGTTGTCACAATTTTCCATACGAAGATTTTAAGCCCGAGATCATCCCAATCGGAGTTCGGACGCGGCCTGTAGGCCCGTTTTGGTGGAACCCTAAAAGGGGGTGACGGAAATCCGAAAAGATATGTAAAGGGAGGAAACCTAATTCGTGGAGGACTCCTCCACCCACGAATTTCAGCCACCAAAAGCCACGTTTTTGCCTCCCCCATGGATCCCATCTCCATGGGGGAGGGCTCCCAAGAAGCCATGAAGGAGGGAGGCTAAGGGGCGGCGCTCCCCCATGATGCCGGCGGCGGGGAAGGAGTTCCCCGCACCGCCGGCGCCGTCGCCGCCCTGCGCCGCCGCACTGCCCCTCTCCGCCGTCTTCACCGCCATCTCCATCACCATCTCCTCCTTGTATTCAGTGGTTCATCCTCCCACAAACCTCTGTACCGTCCTATGTAAACATGGTGTTTGATGCTATAATATTTATCTTATGATTTACATCATGTTTCCGTAGTTTATTTGTCTTTTGATTGCTTAATTGAATGCATGAGGTTCATTAGAGTTGTATGTCTATATGGTGCTGTCCTTTGGTGTCCATTATAATTGTGCGCGCATGGATCAAACACCCTAGGGTTGGTAGTATTTGTAACGAAGCGGGGGAAGTTCTGCCGGAGTGACAGAAACCTGAGAACGCGAACCGATTAGTTGCACGTATGGGAGTAAGAGGACCTTGAACTTAAGGCTATGGTTGGGGAAACCTTAATGCATTGTTAGTATTTGCGGATGCTTTCTAACAATCCAATCATATAGAACTTGTAATCCCAAGTAGTGGAGTGCATGTATATTTAGCCTTTCCCACATAGAAAACTGCATCGAAGACAATGAACCAAGTACCTTCACTAATTAATCTTGGACAAAGCAACCACAATTACCACCACTTTTCCACACTCATGAAACTGTTAGTATATGGTTACTTAGTGTACGTTATTGCTGCAGCACTAACATTTACTTTCTTGCATTTATTATCTCGCCAAGCTATCTCTCATACCCGCATAATAGTCTAGTATTATTTCCTAGATAAAGTAAACGTTTAATGTGCGTAGAGTTGTATCAGCGGTTGATAGAACTTGAGAGAATACTTATCCTACCTTTAGCTCCTCGTTGGGTTCGACACTCTTACTTATCGAAAAGGCTACACGTTATCCCTATACTTGTGGGTTATCACCCCGCCGGAGTTTTCCCCTCCAATCTTCAGCTCCAGGTCTCTGTTTCGTGGTTTCTGTGTTTCGGCGGCGCTCCCTTTCGCGAAAGCCCTGGGGGGGTCTATATATAGTCATTTTTAGGTCAAGACGAAGCTTCGGGAAGAAGGATCGACATCAGCGGAGGCCCGAGGGCCAGGATGGGGGACCCCACGTGGTCAGGGAATCTGGCCGCGTGGGCCCACCCCTTTCTGTCTTCTGGTCTCCGTTTCTTCGATTCCTTTGCGCCTACGTTTCGTTCCTTCCAAAAAAATGATCCCCGTAAAGTTTTAGGTCATTTGGACGTCGTTTGGGTCCCTGAAACATCAAAATATAGAAAAAGGGGTTTTCTGACAGCACAGGGTTAATTCCAGAAAAATGGGGGAGTTGTTAATTATCCCCAAAACTCAATATAAATTATGAATATAACCCTTATATGATGCAAATAACATGGAATAAATGTAAAGTTCATGTATGCATTTTACATGCATCAGGGGGCGGCGTCGACGACGGCCGTCGGGCGGGAGCGGGGGCGTGTGCGCGCGTGGGAGAAAGAGGGCGGTGGGGGACGGCGGCGGCGGCGGGTGGGTGGCCGGGTGGGAGAGAGAGGGCGGTGGGGGGCGGCGGCGGCGGCGGGTGGGTGGCCGGATGGGAGAGAGGGCGCGAGCGAGTGGATAAGGGCGGCCGCGCGTGGGTGGGGATAAGGTGTGGTGGGCCCGCGTGCGAGGGTTACCGCTGGCGGACAGCGTGTGCCGTCCGCCAGCGGTAAGGTCAAGATTTTTTTTATGTTTTTGTTTTTTTTTCTTTTAATTTTTCCTTATATAAGGCCAGGCCAGGGAGACCTGAGCCTGCCCCTACTCCGCGCCGCCGCCGCCCTCCTCCGCGCCCGACGCCGCCCCAGCGCCCGTCGTGTCCTCCGCCGGCGCCGCACTATACTCCACACCGCCGTGGACCTCCCCTCCGTCCCCATGCCAATGTGCTGCCCTCTCCCTCCCCTACCTCCCCTACCTAGGTTGCATGCACCTTAGGTGTTTGATCAAATTCCCCACTCATTTTTTCAGATCTCGGGGATTGACGTCGACGATGTCCCTGTTGGACAATAGGGGCAATGTCCGGGACTGGGCTCCGCCGGGCTGGCACTGGGAGGTGGTATCTTCCGGAACGCGTAGCTTGGTGAGGAATCCGGGTGACGCTCGGTGCAGAGGGAGCCGGCCCCCGAGGAGGTGGTACGTCGCCGTATCAGGGAGGAGGACGAGCACGCCCGTCGCTACATGCATATGTTGGATACGCCAGCAGTGTATGATAGTAGATGGCAGATGTTTCATAGGGTTCCTTCTCATGTGAGTATTGACCCTGTGATGGTTCCTGCTCTTTGGGTGCTGAGCGTCGACCGTGATGCACCCCGCGGCTTAGGACCTGGCAGAAGTTAGTGATATTATTCGTGATGTATTAGGGTTAAATAAAAATGGACTCCAGCTATGTAACTGGATTAAATAAAGGTGTATGCGTGATACTTTTGCATATTGATCAATGCTGCTTTTGTTAAAGTGAGGAAAATAATGTTCCCTACTTTGAATTATTCTGCAATGCAGACATTGTTTTATATTTGTTTTGTACTATTTAAACAATGGATAATCAACCAAGTATTAGGATTTTTCTTCATTTCTATCTAATTTCTCCTAGTTAAATGATTATGTTGATTTTCCGAAATTAATCCAAATTTGAACTACAAGTGTTTTATAGTTTGCTCTCCAATTTTTAAAATAATCATTTTAATTAAGGTACACAACCAGTGGTTATATCATAGAAACATCAATAGTTTTAGAGAATTCGACCTCTTTCGGTGAATAATCCCGGTGGCGGCCGTTTTCGATCGACAGTTTTTCGTAAAAGAAACAAATAGAGTGAAAAAACACTCAAAAAGATATATCCTCTTGCATGAAGTCCTTTTATGTGTACTTAGTTGCTATGTAAAATGATAAACTTGATTTTTGACATAGTTTCAGAAACATTCTTCACAAAAAGCACACACACATGAGAGAAGACACAACGGGAGCACACACACTATATAGCTAGTCTACTCATCAGCGACGTTAAGACGATCGCCATTGGTATTATAGCCACGTAAACTATCCCACTTCCGCGCAATCTCGAAGCCGAGGCGAGCGTCAAGAGCGGCATACTCGACTTGATCGTAGCTCAATGGAACGTTCTCCCATCCGCAAATCCGGAGTTCTTCTTCGTCGTCGTCGTCCTTGCCCTTCTTCTTGTCCTTCTTATTGTTGTTCTTCTTCTTCTCTAGTTTTGTCCCAATGATAGCATTGGAGAGAGCAACGAGACTCGGAGTAGGATTGCCGGTTGGGTTCCGCCTATCCCTCTGGAGGTCGACCGTGGACGGAATTTCAATTCCGTAGTAGCGCAGCATCCGCAAGTCCTTGTGGATAGCCACGCCGTAGAACTTGATGGTCTTGTCACCTAAGAAATCAACGAGGACCTGTGGCACCCCATCAGCCTTGCAGATCTGGAAGACAAGAGTCTCGGACGCCACCGAGAGTTGAAGGACGGCGGCGCCGCCTTTTCTCGTATGGAAGATCCCTCTGTCGACCCGGGAGAGGGTCGGTGAACTCGCAGTTGAGTCCAACGCACTTGATCGGTGCGGCGTCGAGAAAGAACTTCTTCACGTCGCGGATCCACCTCTCCACGCGTGATGCACGAAGGGTGACCTATACCTTGAAGTGCATATCTTCTTTGGTCAAGTAGTACAACCGAGACGGAGGAACGCGCGCGAGTCGTGGCTCCATTGGAATAGAAGAGAGGGCTCGAGAGAGAGCTTTTGCAAGGATTAGAGAGAGATTGTGTGTGCTTAAGGCCATGGGATTAGTGGCCTTTTATATAGGGTGGAGAGGGAGGTCGGCGGCCGGGCAGCAATCAAAACGGCGGCGGGCTGATCATCTTCCAATGCACAATTAAAATGGCGGGCTGATCATCTTCCTAAGCATATGCACAATCAAAACGGTGGCTGCTGATCAACTTCCAATGCACAATCAAAACGGCGGCGGGCTGATCATCTTCCAATGCACAATTAAAATGGCTGGCGGCTGATCATCTTCCAAAGCACAATCAAAACGGTGGCTGCTGAACTTCCAAAGCGACGGTTACCCCTGGCGGACGGTGTGGGGTGCCCGCCAGCGGTATTTTGCTAGTTTTTGGGCTAAGCCGAGGCAACTACCGCTGGCGGGCACTATATAGCGTCCGCCAGTGGTACGTTTAGTACCTCTGGCGGGCACGGATTCTGCCCGCCAGCGGTAGTTTGTCCCACCTCCTCGCAAATTCCTGCTACTACCGCTGACGGGCATAGTGGGCGCCCGCCAGCGGTACGTGCAAAACCAGTGACGGGTTCCGAAACTAGCCCGCCAGCGGTAGTAACGCTGACGGACGGAAATGACGTCCGCCAGCGGTAGGCTGGTGGCTATAAGCCTTTTCCTACTAGTGTAATATAACCTTGAGATTGACCGTACCATACTAAACACAAACACTGCGATTACCTGAGATCGACCGTGTTGCTTTCTTATATTAGTTTATACACACTGCGATTGCATGAGATCGACAGTGTTGCTTTCTTATGTTACTAGTAATGAGGAGAGAAAAGATAGTCCGTTCGACTCGGTCGTGTATTCGTGTCGCTGTTTTATGTGATGACCACGCAGAGCAACCAGAGGCCTCCTTCCATGTGCCACTGATTGGCGGGTCCGCAACGTGGATGAACCACAAGCCAGAAATTCTAGGGAGTTTAGATCCTTGAGGGGATACTTCAGACTGGCTGTCTGATACATCATGCAGCACTAAGGTGAAGGATACGGTTCTGGCAGTATGTCATATTTGTATTTTCTTCTTTGTTGAACGCCTCAATTATACGGAGATGATTCATTTTTCTTTTAATATTATGATTTTGGTGCTGTAGTAAACAACTATAGGTTGCTAATCATGTCCCCCACTGTGTGAGGGCGTCGACATCGTGCCGTGCGGACGACGAGGTTGCCCTCAATGCTAATCGTCGACGTCGCGTTGGCGCAGCTCCTTGGAGGGTTAGCGTCATCTATGTTGGAGTGTCCCGTCTCTCCTCCTCTCATATCAGTCACGACGTCTTCTCCACAAGAGTGGTGTGAAGCCATCTGGTCTTGGCGGAATGGTCTTTTGAGCATGGATCAAACTGTTTTTGGGTTGGGCTTGGTCCCGTGGTGTTGGTATATAGTTTTTGTCTGGTTTTTCTCTAATTAATTGGGCACCTTCTTCTTAATTAATGGCCAAAGTTTTGCCTTCGCTTTTTCAAAATTTGCCCACTCCAAGTTAGGCCAGAAAATTAAGGCTCGTAAGGAATTTGATTTAAGTCTCGTATCTATATGAAAAGAAAAATTTACATTGCGAATAAATGCCCAATAGTCCTTTGAATCATTAAAAAAACATATTTTATTACACCCATGGCAAGTTTGCAACGCCTTTTAGTAAAATTATGCTTAGTAAGTAAGACTTTCTTATTTTGTAACCACATAAAAATCTTTATCTTAACAAAAATTCCAATTGGCTCCGGGCTCACCTGCTCCTAGCTGAATAAAATAATGGAAAAAGAGTAAAACATTTCAAAACATTCTTGAAAAAATAGGTGAGTAACGTATAAAAGTTTTTTACAAGCGTGCAAAGTTTCGTGTGTTAAAATGAAATTCGTAGTGCTCTGTGCAAAACCAACACAATCAGTGGCCAAAACGAGATTTCAAAATATATATTTTTTAGACCACACTGATATTTTTTTGCACATAGCACTACGAATGTCATTTCACCACGAAACTTGGCGCGTATGTGGAAAACTCGTATATGTTCATCACTAATTTTCTTCAGATTTTTGAAATGTTTACTATTTTTTTGATTTTTTATTCAGCCAGTAATAGGCGAGCTCGGGAGCCAAAATGCCTTCCTCATCTTAAGAGGTACTTTGAAACTTCACAAACATTTTTCTAAGAATCTAGTGTGACTATTCATAAAGTAAGAAAATTAGTGGTGGCTAGCTTCCATTTAAAGTTATCCGGTCCATCACATAGGTGCACCCCCATCAGCCTTTTTACTAGGTGCAACCATGTTGCCCACTTATCATTCGTCGCATAAAACCTACGCGTAGCGGGTCTTCTGAGAAAACATCCACAATAGTCAAGTGTTTGTGTTGATTCATATTATAAAGGGATGTGTATTATTGACATAGAGGGATTTCCTCCAACCAAGAGTCTATCCCAAACCGAGTACTCATTTCATCCCGAATGAAAAAAGAGCCACAGTAAAAGGAACCTTTAACTCCCATGACCCCCTTTCAGAAGGGAGAATCCGTAGATTTAGCCAGTATTTGAGATCACGTTTTATCACGTAGTTACTTATTATGTAGCAGCTCCTGCCACACCCCATCCTAGTGAAGCAATTTCATCAACACTTGCTAAGTGAAAACTTGTTCTTTATGTTAAGCACATCAATTCCTAAACCTCAAAGCCAAATACCGATAGGTCCGGAGGACTAGTACCGCCTTGCATCCCCAGTTATCCCAAGCATATTACAGAGAATAACAAAACGAAGCCATCAAGATTTTACGATACAAGTTAGTGCTTAAAGATCATCTGTTATTGTTGGTTAATTATATATCTGTTGTTCACGTTGTCCGTTGGCGATAAACGACATGTTTCGTGATGTACATTTTCGTAAATAATCCTCTTACATTGAGGAATAATTATGAATCAGCATCATACATTAGAACCATTAATATGTTAGTTGCACCACTTGATTTTTCTTTAGCTAAACATTTACGAGGTAGGACCAACTTTATAGTCATTAATCGTCAAAATTAATCTTGATCGGAAGTTATAGCACGTTTTATTGTCAAAAATTAGAATATTTACAACAGTTTCTCCCTTCATAGTGACCGATGTATTGTTCTCTTCTGGAAAGCTACAACCTTGGAGGGGAAAACATATTTACATTTAGGCGTCATCACGAGAAACAAGATAAGCGGGAACTAAAGCCCAATTATCAGTCGAACCCTCAAAAGGCTCTCATGTTCGACTTCGCCCCCTCGACGACCCTACCACACAATTTCTTGGTGGTTGCCTCCGCTAGTGACACCACATCATCAGGTTCTTGGCCTTCTACACTCCCGCCTGCCTTGAGAGCATGTGCTTGGCGAGTTCCCACATCTTGGCTGGTAGTGGGGGATGGCCTAATGCCGCATGCGGCGACTCATTTTGTGCAACAAATTGATTTGAGTTATTGGTGGTATGGTGGCGATTTTCTTCTCTCCATGCATGTATTGAACAAACCGTTTCCATCTTAGTGCTTAGATTTAGATTGGATGGTTCTGGTGTCATGGTGGATGAGCCATCATCATCGCCAATATAAACCTTAATAGTAAAGAAGATTTCCTCTCACATTTTGAAAGGATCGAGTAGGTTGACTAGAGGGGGAGGGGGTGAATAGGCAACTACCAATTTTAATTTTCTTTTCAACAAGTTAAGGAATTGCTCAAATATAAGTTCTCTAGATATGCAACTAGATGAACAATCCTATATGATGAGCAATAAACAAGCTAGCAAGATATTCTACACAAGAAAGCTAGCAATACAAGTAAAGGAAGGTTAAGAGATAACCACACGGTGACGCGGAGATGTTCTACCGAAGTTCACTTCCCAATGGAAGCTACGTCTCCGTTGGAGCGGTGCGGAGTCACAAAGTGAACTCCGAATAGCCTTGATATGGCACACCGTATCTCCCTCGTGTTATCCTCCGATGAGGAGATCCACGAGCCACTATATGATGCCCTCGAGGTCGGCAACAAACCTTTACAAGGATGAGGCACACTCCACAACCGAATTGGAGGCTCTCACCAAATTCCCGCGGCTCCCAAAGCCACAAGAATCACAAGGCCGGGTCGCGTCTCCACAACTTAATTGGAGGCTCCCGGCTAATCCTTGTGGCTACCAAAGCCACAAGAATCACAAGTATCTTCTAGGTATCCAATGTATCAAGTTACACAAGATCTACAAGTGACTAGGTCGATGTAGACAAATCGGCTCGGTGGAGATGCGGATCTAGGGCTCCTCCTTCACTCCTCAAAGTATCAACGTGTTTGAGTGGTTGGAGTGGGAGCTCTAGTAGATTGAAGCTTGCAACAATGGTGGAGAGAGAGTGAGGAATCAAGCTTGTCCACCGGAGGTAGGTGGAGGGGTATAAATACCCCTCCCAGAAATCTGGCCGTTGGAGCTGTAAACAGCCCGCAGCGGTAGTACCGGGCCTCGCCCGGTAGTACCGGCTGACAGGGAACTGACGGCCTGGCGCCAGACTGGTCAACGCTCACTCCACGCGCGCATCGGTAGTACCGGACCGCCTGGTCCGGTAGTGCTCCCCACCCGGTAGTACCGCGCTACTACCGGGGCTACTACCGGATTAAATCGAGCGAGTCCAGAGAGCTTTTGGAGATCCGGTACTGGGCCCGGTAGTTCCGCATGGCAGAACACCCGGTAGTACCGGGGTGAACCCGGTAGTACCGGCTGACGCAATGAAGACTGCTTTCTTCCTTTTCTTGAGACAAAACCTGTGCAATATTAATTGATACAATCCTGCACACTTTTAGCACACACATTAGACATCTAAGTGTGTTGTCAACAAACATCAAAACACTTTTTGGTGTTTGATGACAACATACTTAGGAGAAACAAATGATTTGCAAAAGATAGACGGGGCTCTCCAAATTGTGTGTTTATTAGGAATTTGCTTTTGAATGCAAAAACACACCATATAAAATGGGCGGAGCTCCCCCTATATTTTACGAACCAAGCAAGTTCATATGGATAACAATTAATAACAATTAAAACAACTTGCACAATATAAGCAACAATAAGCAAGTAACATACTAGATAGGTCTTATTACAATACCATAAGTTCAAGGCATGTCTTACATCATGCATAGGAAGTTCAAAGCAAATATCCAAATAAAGATAAAAGATGAAACACAAGCATAAAGATCAAACGAAGTGCAAGCTTGTGTTTCCACCCATGCAAATCCCACGGCTCATCCTAAATAGAACACATTCTCCCCCTTTGTCATCGAAATGCCAAAAAGGGAGAAGCGCGATGCTAACACGTCCCTAGGAGCATCAAGCTCCACCCGCGCCGTGGTGGGTCGAAGAGGAGGCCTGAAAGCGATCACCATGTGGAGGAGCATCTTCATCACTCCAGAAACCATGCTTGGACACCCATTCCTCCTTTGGAGTGATATCATCTTCAGAACCATCGGAGACGTAATCTGCATATGCCTCATCATTGCTTTGTGTCGCTGAGCTGCCTTCTTGTGATACACATGAGCTTCATACAGACGGTCTTCCAAATCCAGTTTGAGGCAAAAGGCCCTCTTGGCCTTAATCTGCAGCTTCTTGAACCATGAAGGTTCCTCAAGAGGAGGTGCACTCCCACTAGCTCTCTCAGCTTCAGCAGCAGCCTCGGGATCAATGGGCTGGGTTTTGGGAGGAGCATGAGGCTTGATACGCAGTTCCTTCACTAGATGAGCCACAACGGGCTGCCATCCTTCATGATATCTTCTCCATTCTTCTTGAGAGCCCACTTGCGGCGAATGAGCTTCATAATGTATGGGCCATAGATGGGGGCCCTTCTATCAATGATTGTGGACCACAAGTCATTCCACATCCAATCCATCACATCAAGCTTCTTGCCTTTGCCTTGATTTTCATATGAGAGCTTGAGAAGGTCAAACATGAAGCCATGAACCTCATCCCAATTTCCCACACGAGGAGCAATGGTTTCCCTATAGACACGGTGGAGAATCTCAAATGGACGCACAAGATGAGCAGTTTTACCGGTGGTGCCTCTTTCCATAGTGATTGGTCCAAGAACATCCTTGGAGCTTGATCGATCATTGTCATGGCATCTCCATCCACTAGCAACACTTTCACCCTTGTCTTCATAGCCTAGAAGCTCTCCAAACTCCGCCAAGGTGGCAGAAAGCAAGGTGTCCTTAGTCATCCAATATAGGGTCCGGGCTTCATCATGGTCAAGGTAGACGGTGGCAAAGAACTGAATGATGTAGTACTCAATGTAGGGATGGTTCTCCTTCATGATGTCAATCAGCCCAAACTCTTCACACATAGCAAGTGTCTCATCAAAATAGCCCTTGTGCTTCGAGTTTCTCATGTAAGGAATATCAAGAGTGTGTTGGACAACCACGGAGTAATCCTTGTGGAGATAGATTTCCTTGTAGATGGCTTCTTGATCATTTGTGTAAAAGTGCGGATTCCGCACAAGGGTGACCTCTCCTCAGCATAGGGATTCTCTTCTCTGAGCTTCTGATAGTCCTCATTCTTCCATAAGTGAAGTGCTTTGCGGGCTCTCGTGGGGGGCAGTGGTGGTACGAGCAGCAGCTGATGTTCTTCCTCTTGCTTGAGTTCTGGCTGTGGTGCGAGCAGGCAAACTTCCTCTTCTTCTTCTTCAATCTCATCCTCCACAAGACGTGGCTTCTTGGTACCACGGCGGCTACCTGTGAAACAGCATATAGGTAGGGCAGGGAATAGATGAGTGCACAAGTTCACGGATAAGGAATCAAAAACTAGCCAATAGATGTAAAGAATGGTTGAATCGAGCAAATTTGGAAAACCCGGTAGTACCGGCTGAGCCGATTCAAGACTGAAATGGCACAAACTCGAGAGATTCAACCATACATTACACATATATGCTAGCTAACAAGGCCTAGGTGATCATCCATCCAACTTTAACCGTTGCCAACGGAGCTACCAACATTTCCTCTCCATACATCTAGGTTTCAAGATCTAGAAACAAAGAATGCAAAGAACGGGGAAATACCGGAGGCCATGGAGGAGATCGACGAGGGGATCGCTCCCACGGAGCAGATCTGGCCGGAGATGGCGGAGTCCGGCGGCCTAGGGCGGCGGCCGGAGCTGAGGAGCAGAGGAGGCGACGGGGTGGCTTCGTGCGGGTGGGGAAAATGGGGAATAACCCCCACCCTGCCCGCACGGTGAAATATCTAGATACCCGTGATTCCCGGTAGTACCGGGGCGGACATCCGGTACTACCGGGGCCTGAATCTTTGCGAGCAGCAGAACTGCTTAGATTCAGAGCCCGGTACTACCGGATCCCACCGGCGGTACTACCGGGGCCTCCTAAGAAACCCCAGTTTTCTCTTTTTGTGTAAGGAATTTGAACTTGTGCAAGATGGAAGTTGTTTTGAGATAGATGAAAGGCATAGGATTAGATCAACACACTGGAGATGGTACTTCATACTCAATTTGCAAGAATCAAACACACACAAAAACACCAAATTGAGCATGTTTTCCATAGGAGCACTAGAAAACCAATAAAATCCAAATGAAACCAACTCTTCACAAGGAAGAGGGTGGTGGCCGAGGCCACCATGTATGAGTATGTGGTGTGATACCGCGAAGATATATCTTGAGTCCACGGCCACTACTCGTCATTTAAGCTCACAATTCATAGAACGAATATAGAGATGCAAATGAATTCTTACTATCGGCATAATGGGGGGAGGGATGGTCCAATGGATTAGGACCGCACTCCCCCTATGTCCATGCCTACATCTAAACCAAATAAGTATCGTCTAATATGGGTAGGTATGCAAGAAATCCACTAAATCCAATTGGATATGTCCACCACATTTAGTTCTCCTCTCAACTCCTTGAATCTTGCTTCACCAAGAGGCTTCGTGAACATATCGGCGAGTTGATGCTTGGTGTTGACATACTTGATTGCAATATCACCCTTCTCAACATGGTCTCGAATAAAATGATACCGAATCTCAATGTGCTTGGTCTTGCCATGAAGAACCGGGTTGTGTGCAATTTTAATAGCACTTTCATTGTCACATAAAAGAGGCACTTTGTCACAAATGACACCATAATCCTTTAAAGTTTGCCTCATCCATAATAATTGTGCACAACAACTACCGGCGGCGATGTATTCGGCTTCGGTGGATGACGAGGCCACACAATTTTGCTTCTTGGAAGACCAACTCACAAGGGACCTACCAAGGAATTGGCATGTACCCGAAGTTGATTTTCTATCCATTTTGCAACCCGCCCAATCCGCATCCGAATAACCAACAAGATCAAAGCTTGTACCATGGGGATACCAAAGACCATAGTTGGGAGTATCCAACAAATATCTTAGAATCCTTTTGACCGCGGTTTCATGACTTTCCCTAGGACTTGATTGGAATCTTGCACACATACCCACACTAAACATAATATCCGGTCTAGATGCACAAAGGTAAAGCAAAGATCCAATCATAGAACGATAAAGCTTTTGATCAACTTCCTTACCATCCGGATCTAAGTGAAGATCCGCCTTGGAGTCCATGGGAAACTTATATGGCTTGGCATTGTTCATATCAAATTTCTTGAGCATGTCCTTAATATACTTGGCTTGACATAAGAATGTTCCTTCTCGAAATTGGTGGATTTCAAAGCCAAGAAAATAATTCAATTTTCCCATCATGGACATCTCAAATTCCTTGGTCATTAGCTTGCCAAATTGATCACTAAATTCACGGTTAGTGGAACCAAAGATAATATCATCAACATATATTTGGCATACGAAAAAATCTCCATTTACCCTTTTTGTAAAAAGAGTGGGATCTATTACCCCAATTTCAAAGCCACGGTCTACTAAGAACTCCTTGAGATGATCATACCAAGCACGTGGAGCTTGCTTGAGCCCATAAAGAGCCTTATGTAGTAAGTAGACGTGGTTAGGAAATTTAGGGTCTTCGAAACCCGGTGGTTGTTTAACATACACCAATTCATTTAGTGGACCATTTAAGAAAGCACTTTTAACATCCATTTGATATAAGACAATATTATGAGTAGATGCATAAGCAATTAGTAAGCGAATGGATTCAAGTCTAGCAACGGGGGCATAGGTTTCACCGTAGTCGACTCCTTCGATTTGGGTGTAGCCTTGTGCAACCAATCTTGCTTTGTTGCGAATGACTTGACCATGTGAGTCTTGCTTGTTCTTAAATATCCACTTGGTTCCAATGACATTATGGGAGGAGTCATTGGGTCTTTCCACTAATGACCATACTTTGTTGCGCTCGAAGTTGTTCAACTCTTCATGCATAGCCGCAACCCAATCCATGTCTTCAAGAGCATCATATACCTTGAGAGGTTCTAAGCTAGACAAACAAGAGACATGACCACAAAAGTTAGATAATTGATTGCGTGTGGACACACCTCTACGGATACTCCCAAGGATATTTTCTTTGAAGTGTTGTTGGTAATCCAATTTTGATGCACGCCGGATGACCCGGCGTTCCGAGGCTTGACCAATTGTTTCACCAACACAAATATCTTCATCATTGCCTTTATCTTGCTCATGGTCAACCCGAAGTGGAGTTCTTGGAGTTGTGGGTTCATTATGTTCTTGTTCACCACTAGAGTTGGGTGGGTCTTGACCATCTTCTTGATCAATATTTGAGGTGGATGGCTCAACTTGAGTTTGTTCCTTCTTCTTGAGTATCATCAATGGGTCCTTCAATAGGAATTAGTTCTCCAATCCCCATAGTTCTTATGGCTTGAGATGGAGCATCATCACCTACATCATCATGATCAATATGCTCCGCTTGGGAGCCATTATCCTCGACAAACTCCACGTTCATAGATTCTTCAACACACCCGGTGGATATGTTGTAGACCCTATAAGCATGAGACTTTGCGGCATATCCAACAAATATACCATCAAAAGATCTAGATTCAAATTTAGCAATTTTGCAACCTTTAATGTAAACATGGCATTTGCATCCAAAGACTCGAAAGTAAGATACATTTGGCTTTTTACCGGTGAGGAGTTCATATGGTGTCATGTCCTTGAGAGGACGGAAGAAGAGCCGGTTTGAGTAATGACAAGCGGTGTTGATGGCTTCGGCCCAAAAGTTGTATGGGGAATTAAACTCGGCCATCATAGTTCTTGCCATATCAATAAGAGTGCGGTTCTTCCTTTCGGCAACACCATTTTGTTGGGGAGTATATGCAGCGGAATATTGGTGTTGAATGCCCTCCCCACTTAGGAAATCATCCATAGTGTAATTCTTGAACTCCGTACCATTGTCACTTCTAATTGCCAAAATCTTGGAGTCATATTGGCGTTGAACTAGGGTTGCAAAGTCAATGAATATCTTTTGAGTTTCACTCTTCTTCTTGATGTAGAAAGTCCAACAATATCTTGAGTAATCATCCACAATCACCAAACAATATTTCTTGCCACCAAGACTATCATATGTGGGAGGCCCAAAGAGATCCATATGAAGGAGCTCCAAAGGCCTCTTAGTGGAGATAATGGTCTTCTTGGGGTGATTCTTTTCATGCATCTTTCCGGCTATGCAAGCACTACAAGGACGATCTTTGGAAAAATTAACATCGGTTAGTCCTACCACGTGTCCACCCTTTACAAGAGTTTGTAAATTTCTCATACCGACATGGCCAAGTCGGCGATGCCAAAGCCACCCCTTGTCGCCTTTAGCCATTAAACATGTAGCGATTTGAGTGGTCTCTTTTGAGAAATCAACCACATACAAACCGTTTTCACGAAATCCAACAAAGGCGACATTGAGTGTTTGAGTGAAAAGGATGGTCACGTGGTATTTATTAAAAATAACGGTGTAACCGGCATTGCATAATTGACCAACGGAAAGTAAATTGTATGAAAGAGATTCAACAAGGAGGACCTTCTCAATGGATAACTCCGGAGTGATCACCACTTTACCAACTCCCACTACCTTGAGTCTTGCATTGTTGCCAACGGTGACATGAGAGAATGAGAGTAGTTGTTTCAATAAGTCCTTTACTAGTTCTTTGCTTCCGGTCATATGGGATGAGCATCCACTATCAATGAGCCATGAAGATCCACCGGAAGAGAAACCCTACAATAAATCAAGTCTTTGATTTAGGTACCCATTTTGGAATGGGTCCTCTTTTGTTAGTCACAAGGGTCTTTGGAACCCAAATAGCATAGTGATAATCATCTCCATATGAAGAATTTCAAAAGAACATATGAGGGGTTGTATTTTCCCGCAAAGTTATTGTGAGTGGCATTGCCCCTAGTGACATTACCACTCCCAATAGAGTTGTCATTTGCTTTGGCTAACTCCCCCTCCTTCACAAAAACAATATCTTTGGAAGGGGGAGTCGCCTTCTTCTTCTTGTTGTTGACCTTCTTAGAGTTGGGTGTGAACCCAATTCCTTCTTTGCCAACCACTCCCTTTTGATTGCTCAAAAGATCATTGAGGTTCTTTTCCCCTTGGATACAAGTGGCTAGGCCCTTCTCAAGTTGGGCCTTCAACCTAGTGTTTTCCTCAATAAGAGATGCCTTGACACATAAAGGGTTAGTGGTACAAGAATTTGCATCTTTATCATTGTGAGAAGTGGTGAAGCTAGCATAGATAAATTGAGCTTGTAGTTTGGCATATGACTCCTTGAGTGTAGTGAGCTCACTTGAGGTCACCTTGTGGGTTTCCCTAAGTTGCTCAAAACCCTCAAAGAGTTTGTTATGACTCTCTACAAGTTCCTCATTTTTACTTTTTAGATCAATAGCAATTTGAATAGAGGTTTCACGAGTTTCTTTTGCCTTGGAAAGATCCATGGCATGTGTCTCCTCAAGTTGCTCACGGAGCAATTGTTCCTCAACAAGTTGATCTTCTAGCTCACCAATTTGTCGGCATGATCACATGCATGCCCTTCGAGCTCACAAATCCTAACATCCTTCACATCAAGAAGATGCTTGGCTTCTCCATATTGATACATGAGGGCCTCAACCATTTTCTTGGTTGGACCTTGGAGCTTGCTAATGAAGATAGAAATTTTATCCTCTTCTTCAATTTTCCCTACATCCTCAACACAATCCAATAGTGATGGGTTAGAGGAGATAGTAATTTTTGGTGGGGAATTCACCTTTGTTTCCTTGGCCATGAGGCACATGGGCTTGGAGATCTTGTCGTCGTTTGGAGATGAGAAGAGGTTGGCCAATGATGGAGGAAGGGTGCCCATTGCAAGAGCCGCCATTCCTACTTCTTCACTTGGTTCTTTATCCTCCTCACCTCCGGACTCGTATTCCTCTTCATGGGATGCCACAAGAGCCTTTTGAGGTGATCTCTTCATGTAGGTAGGCTTGGGGTGGTACTTGTTCTTCTTTAGAATGAGTTGACCACCATTATCCTCTCTTCTTTCATAGGGGCAATCCTTCACAAGATGAGTGTCCTTTCCACAATTGAAGCACATTCTTTTTATTGGTGAAGGGTTGACGCTCTTGTTCTTCTTGTTCCAAAACCGGGTGGCGGCAAGTGCAAGAACTTCATTGAGCTCACCCTCCAAGTCTTCTTCACCTTCATAGACCGGGCTTTCTTCATATCTTGGATGGTCTACCACACGAGCCTTCAAAGCAAGAGTCTTTGGGCCACGGACTTGGTTGAAAGACTTGGATGTGGACTTCAATGTATCATATGTGACAAATTGAGCCAAGATGTCATTGGGAGTCATTGTTGTGTAATCCGCTCTTGCATGGAGGTTCATCACCATAGTTTCACTATATGGCATAATTGCTTGAAGGAACTTGGCCTTGACCCATTCATCATCCATATCCTTCTTTCCATTTTCCCTACATGTCACCACAAGCTTGTAGAGTCTTCGGTAAAGTTCGGTCGGAGTCTCTTCGTCTAGCATGATGAAGTTGTCAACTTGATGTTGAAGGACGGCCGCATTGGAGCGTTGAATGCCCTCATTTCCTTCATACACGGTTTCAAGATAGAGCCAAGCCTCATTGCAAGTTTTGAGATTCCGCACATGATCTTCATCATTTGCGGTCATAGCACTCTCAAGAATGTACTTGGCATTTGCATCAAGTTGCTCATCAATCTCTTCTTGCTTGGTCAAGTTGTTGGGATCAACTGGGTTGAAACCATGTAGAACCACCCTCCAAAGATGCACCGATGAGCTGCGAAAATAAGACTCCATAGATTTCTTCCAAGTGAAATAACGAGTATTATCAAGCTTAGGAGGGGGTCTACCAAGGTTGGTTATATGAGGTTGAGTGAGTGAAACTTGAGTGAGATAAGAGCTAGGTGGAGCAAAGTTAAGAGAAGGCTTCTCATTAGGTTTATCATTTTTATCCTTGTCACTAGCACCCTTAATAGGGCTAGCGGATGATGAGGAGCCATTTTGATTAGATACCCGAGTATACACCTCATCCACCATTTTGCCTTTCATGAACCCAAAAAGTTCAATCATGGACTTCATGGTGATTGGGGCATCACCCTCGGGAGGGATTATTCCCGCTTCGATTAGTTCTCTATCAAGTTGTTCTCTATCAAATTTTTCTTGTTCCTTAGCAAGTCTTAACTCCTCATCTTTAGCACGTTGTACCTCCTCCGCACTAGCCATCCTCCTCTTTAGGCGATTAAGCCCTTAATAAAGAGACCTTGCTCTGATACCAATTGAAAGGATCGAGTAGGTTGACTAGAGGGGGGGGGGTGAATAGGCAACTACCAATTTTAATTTTCTTTTCAACAAGTTAAGGAATTGCTCAAATATAAGTTCTCTAGATATGCAACTAGATGAACAATCCTATATGATGAGCAATAAACAAGCTAGCAAGATATTCTACACAAGAAAGCTAGCAATACAAGTAAAGGAAGGTTAAGAGATAACCACACGGTGACGCGGAGATGTTCTACCGAAGTTCACTTCCCAATGGAAGCTACGTCTCCGTTGGAGCGGTGCGGAGTCACAAAGTGAACTCCGAATAGCCTTGATATGGCACACCGTATCTCCCTCGTGTTATCCTCCGATGAGGAGATCCACGAGCCACTATATGATGCCCTCGAGGTCGGCAACAAACCTTTACAAGGATGAGGCACACTCCACAACCGAATTGGAGGCTCTCACCAAATTCCCGCGGCTCCCAAAGCCACAAGAATCACAAGGCCGGGTCGCGTCTCCACAACTTAATTGGAGGCTCCCGGCTAATCCTTGTGGCTACCAAAGCCACAAGAATCACAAGTATCTTCTAGGTATCCAATGTATCAAGTTACACAAGATCTACAAGTGACTAGGTCGATGTAGACAAATCGGCTCGGTGGAGATGCGGATCTAGGGCTCCTCCTTCACTCCTCAAAGTATCAACGTGTTTGAGTGGTTGGAGTGGGAGCTCTAGTAGATTGAAGCTTGCAACAATGGTGGAGAGAGAGTGAGGAATCAAGCTTGGTCCACCGGAGGTAGGTGGAGGGGTATAAATACCCCTCCCAGAAATCTGGCCGTTGGAGCTGTAAACAGCCCGCAGCGGTAGTACCGGGCCTCGCCCGGTAGTACCGGCTGACGGGAAACTGAAGGCCTGGCGCCAGACTGGTCAACGCTCACTCCACGCGCGCATCGGTAGTACCGGACCGCCTGGTCCGGTAGTGCTCCCCACCCGGTAGTACCGCGCTTACTACCGGGGCTACTACCGGATTAAATCGAGCGAGTCCAGAGAGCTTTTGGAGATCCGGTACTGGGCCCGGTACTGGGCCCGGTAGTTCCGCATGGCAGAACACCCGGTAGTACCGGGGTGAACCCGGTAGTACCGGCTGACGCATGAAGACTGCTTTCTTCCTTTTCTTGAGACAAAACCTGTGCAATATTAATTGATACAATCCTGCACACTTTTAGCACACACATTAGACATCTAAGTGTGTTGTCAACAAACATCAAAACACTGTGGGGAAGGATATGTCCTTTCACATTTCATGTAACCAATTTAGTCTTGACCATTCCGGTTCCAGACTTTAAAGAGACCGATTAATTGTTATGACCCAAATAACCACTCTAAGCCACTTATGCCAAGTTAGGGTCTTCTTCTCTCGCACACATCTCGTGGTTCTCAAAGTACAGATCTTTGTGTGGATCTTCTCGCTCCTGCTAGTAATCTTAGCAAAATATATTTTGTGGTGAAGCACCCTTAGGGCACGTACAATGCAAAGTTCTTATAGCGGTGCTTACAAAAAAAATCGGTTTTTTATTAAACACTAGTGTTTATTGAAACAAGACAAATGCTTAACCAGCCACCTCTCTTAGGCTATGTACAATGCAAGGTGCTTAGATAGGTGCTTACAAAAATAAACCAAGCTTTTTCATAAGCACCGGTGCTTATTCCTATAGGAGGGGTGTCTAGTTAAGCATTTGTCTAGTACAAATAAGCACTGGTGCTAAGACAAAAACCGGTTTATTTTTCTAAACACCTTCATAAGCACCTTGCATTGTACATGCCCTTATAGAAATAACAAATAAGTATTATACTTGTGAAAAAGTTTATTTATTTTTGTAAACATCTCACCAAGCACCTTGCATTGTACTGTACTAGATGGGTATTTCGGATATTTAGGGTTACCCCCAAAACGGAACCGCTTGTTAACCATCATGGTCCTGCTAATTTTGTCACTATTCTTTGGACAAACCAAACAAAAAGTTAAACCGGAATAGCCACCCCGAGGTACACGGACAGACGGACGCATGGGGTGGCACACGATTGGCGACGCGCTGGATTTCCAACCCACCCACGCCACGATAAAATTTCCTTTCCATCATTTTCTCCCTTTTCCGCTGCTGGCAGTATATAGCCGTGTGCCGCCCCCAAACCCAGCCACTGCCCACTGCTCTGCTCCCTCCGGTGACTGGAGCCCGGACTCCGGGCTCTTCCCTCTGCCTCCCTTCCCCACCCTAGCACACACAGAGAAACCAATCTTGCGAGCGCGGAGGAGCGGGGGAGCGATGGACGACGACAAGGCGTCCAACCTGGACGCCGTGCTCAAGGAGTCCGTTGATCTCGTACGCGCTCCTCCTCGGTTCTTGTTCTGAATCTCCCCGTTTTCGACGTGCTCCCGTGTTTTTTTGCCCTCCCGAGGTTTGGATTTGGTGCCGTTCTGCTCGGTTCGTCTTGGTATTTCGTTTCTTCATTGAGTCTAGAGGGTTCTTTGGGCGGCGGTTCTTGGTGCGGTGCTAGTAACTAGTACTCCAACTCCCTCTTCTTGTTTTCCATCTACTTTCGCTGCCTCTTGGTTGGTCTCTGCGCCGTCACGCGATTTGTTTTGCGTAGCGCATTTCTCGTCGACTTGGGGGCGTTTGCCATCACGCGATTCGGTTTCGCTTGGGTTCCTGCGGCGGCCGTTTTTTTTTCCAATTTTTTTTTCTTTTTTTTGTTAGATTTCTCTTCGCTTTTAATTCCACAAACTCGTCTCCTTTTCCGCTGATGAACTATCCCCAAATTTGCGTTCACGAAAAGATAGTTTTTACATTTCTGTGGCCGCGGTATGACGGGTTCTTGTTCTTGCGCAGGAGAACATACCGTTGGAGGAGGTGTTCGAGAACCTGAGATGCAGCCGCGAGGGCCTCTCCTCCAGCCAGGCCGAGCAGCGCCTCGACATCTTCGGCCCCAACAAGCTCGAGGAGAAGAAGGTAAACAAACAAATCTTGCTGAATCCATGGCCTACACATACTTTTGTTTGCACCCATCATGAGTTTTGATACGATGTACTGATGTATTGCAGGAGAGCAAGTTCCTGAAGTTCCTGGGGTTCATGTGGAACCCACTGTCATGGGTCATGGAGATGGCCGCCATCATGGCCATCGCCCTTGCCAATGGAGGAGTAAGTTCTTAATTCTTGAGACCATGTGGGGATATGGTATCTGAGATGCATTCTGATAACTGTGGATTGAAAGAAATTCTTGATGTGTTTTTTGCAGGGGAAGCCGCCGGACTGGCAGGACTTCGTGGGGATTATCACCCTGCTCATCATCAACTCCACAATCAGCTTCATTGAGGAGAACAATGCCGGCAACGCTGCTGCTGCTCTCATGGCCCGGCTTGCCCCCAAGGCAAAGGTATTGGCTGGCATCGTGCTTGCTGTAATGCTGGTGTCGTCTGCTCGAGTACTGATTTGGATGTTTTGTGGTGGTGAAGGTTCTTAGGAATGGTAGGTGGGCCGAGGAGGAATCGGCCATCCTTGTCCCAGGAGACATCATCAGTGTAAAGCTTGGGGATATCATCCCGGCCGATGCCCGTCTCCTTGAGGGCGATCCCCTCAAGATCGACCAGGTCATTTAAACTATCTCTTACCACGCAGAATAGCTGATTCGTTTGGTCATGCAGGTTTAAGCTTCTGCCTACTGACCTATGATTTGGTTTTTTCTCGTGCAGTCTTCGCTCACTGGGGAGTCCCTGCCAGTGACCAAAGGCCCTGGTGATGGGGTTTACTCTGGCTCGACTTGCAAGCAGGGTGAGCTCGAAGCTGTTGTCATTGCCACAGGTGTGCACACTTTCTTCGGCAAGGCCGCGCATCTTGTTGATTCAACAAATCAGGTTGGCCATTTCCAGAAGGTATGCTTCTAGTCTTTTTTTCCAGAACTGATTTACTGTACTGCATTGTCAAATTTGATGTGATAGGCGTTTTTCTTGCTATCCAGGTTCTGACTGCCATTGGGAACTTCTGCATCTGTTCCATTGCTGTTGGAATGGTTATTGAGATTATTGTCATGTACCCCATCCAACATAGGGCTTACCGACCTGGAATTGACAACCTTTTGGTGCTTCTGATTGGAGGAATTCCCATTGCCATGCCCACTGTTCTTTCTGTGACTATGGCGATAGGGTCACACCGCCTGGCTCAACAGGTATTCATGTGTTTGTTGCTAATGTAATCTGTTGTGGGACTGGAGTGTAATTGTTTTTCTTGCGTATTGTTATAGGGAGCAATTACAAAGAGGATGACAGCAATTGAGGAAATGGCTGGCATGGATGTTCTCTGCAGTGACAAGACAGGGACACTAACCTTGAACAAATTGACTGTGGACAAGAACCTGATAGAGGTCAGTTTTTTTTTTTGCCATAAAATGGTTAACCGTTTTGCCTTTTATTGATATGGATCATCTTGTTTGACATATTCTTACCTGAATCAGGTTGTACAAAGGGGTATTGATCAGGATACTGTGATACTAATGGCTGCCAGAGCTTCACGTACAGAAAATCAGGATGCTATAGATGCCACGATGGTTGGTATGCTTGCTGATCCAAAGGAGGTATATAAGATATTTTTTTCAGTTTGCGCGTTATATGGCTATTTTGTTCTTCATTCCTCATCTTACTTTGCTTGTTTGACAAACAGGCTCGTGCTGGTATCCAAGAGCTTCATTTTCTGCCATTCAATCCAACCGACAAAAGAACTGCTTTAACCTACCTTGATGGAGAAGGGAAAATGCATCGTGTTAGCAAGGGAGCACCAGAACAGGTACTAATTTATGTGCACATGTGGGATCCTTAGTTTTGTCCATATGCCACTATTCATTGCACTTATTAATCATATAACCTAAACAGATTCTAGAGCTTGCACACAATAAATCAGAGATTGAAAGAAGAGTCAGGATTGTGATTGACAAATTTGCTGAGCGCGGCCTGCGATCACTTGGTGTGGCGTACCAGGTTTGAGACCCCCCCCCCCCCCCACCTTGCAGTAGCTGAACACTGTTACCTTATTTCACACGTGACTGAAAATGCTTATACAGGAAGTACCAGAGGGCAGGAAAGAAAGTCCTGGAGGACCATGGCAGTTCATTGGACTCTTGCCACTTTTTGACCCCCCTCGACATGATAGTGCAGAAACAATTAGGAGGGCACTTAATCTTGGTGTCAATGTTAAAATGATTACAGGTTTGTCCTACTTCATCTGTCACATTCTCTATGTTGACTAAGTAGAATATTTTGATATCTAGAGTTACAGCATCTTAACAGACATTTTCAGATTAGGGAACTGCCGATGAAGTGTAGTTACATGAGCTAAGCGATCTGTTCTGAACTTTTTTCAGGTGATCAACTTGCAATTGGGAAGGAAACAGCACGCCGTCTTGGAATGGGCACTAATATGTATCCGTCATCTGCTTTACTGGGACAACACAAGGATGAGTCAATTGTTTCTTTGCCAGTTGATGAATTGATTGAGAAAGCTGATGGCTTTGCTGGTGTCTTTCCAGGTAAACAAATTCATGAGTATTATTAGTATTGCTTCGTAGGCTCCACATCCATTGGCAGTACTAGTGCAGTCATGCTTACTTCGGTTTTAACTATCACTTTACAGAGCACAAATATGAGATTGTGAAACGCTTGCAAGCAAGAAAACATATATGTGGTATGACTGGAGATGGTGTAAATGATGCTCCAGCTTTGAAAAAGGCTGATATTGGCATTGCAGTGGATGACTCGACCGATGCAGCTCGTAGTGCTTCAGACATTGTCTTAACTGAGCCAGGCCTTAGTGTGATTATTAGTGCGGTGTTAACAAGTCGAGCAATTTTCCAGCGGATGAAGAATTACACAGTAAGTCATTTCTGCAAATCATTTCCAGTTTTTAAATCCACTTATGTTTTCAATTAATTTGAAGTTTTTATGATTGCAGATTTATGCAGTGTCAATTACAATCCGTATTGTGGTAAGATTTTGTTCCTTTATATTTTCTGTTTTCTGATGAATCATGCTTATATATTTATTGACTGACTGAACAAATTAACTGAATTTATCACACCTTTTGGTTGTAACAGCTTGGCTTTATGCTTCTTGCGCTGATATGGCAGTTTGACTTCCCACCATTTATGGTCTTGATCATTGCGGTTCTCAATGATGGTATGCCAAATTTTAGCTAATTCATGACAAGAGTGAACACTATAGTTGATCATTTCTGTACATACATCTCAAGTATATTTAGAATACTGCATTGCCTAAAAATTATTACATTTTGATATGAACAGGTACCATAATGACTATCTCTAAGGACAGAGTAAAACCATCTCCACAACCTGATAGCTGGAAGTTATCTGAGATTTTTGCAACTGGGGTTGTCCTTGGTAGTTATTTAGCCATGATGACAGTCATTTTCTTCTGGGCAGCATACAAAACAGACTTCTTTCCGGTATGTCCAGTGGTTTCTTAAGCATTGTACAGTTACGAGTGATTTAATGCATGGGCCATACATGTGTTAATATATGCTCATCCTTGACATTGTTTGCTAATTTGCAGCGCGTGTTTCATGTCGAAAGTCTTGAGAAAACTGCCCAGGATGACTTCCAGAAGCTAGCTTCTGCTGTCTACCTGCAAGTCAGCACAATCAGCCAAGCCCTCATCTTTGTAACACGGTCTCGCAGCTGGTCATTTATGGAGCGTCCTGGAATTTTGCTGGTCTCCGCTTTCTTGGTGGCTCAGCTGGTAAGTGCCACCCCAATCCAATCCATGCCCTGTTGCCTAAAGCGATGCTTAGCATTTGGTTGCAGCTTACTGTTACCGCTCTCTCACATTTTCCTTGCTTACAGATTGCTACTCTAATTGCGGTGTACGCCGACTGGGGATTTGCCGCGATCAAAGGCATTGGATGGGGCTGGGCTGGTGTCATCTGGCTTTACAACATCGTCTTCTACTTGCCACTGGATGTCATCAAGTTCCTCATTCGTTACGCGATGAGCGGGAGAGCCTGGGATCTTGTCCTTGATCAAAGGGTAAGAACACGCATATCGTATACCTCTCGACATCCACCAGCATTTAGTTGCCTGTCAGGTGGTGTGTACTCATATTTTCCTGCATGGCGGGGCAATGCAGATCGCCTTCACGAGGAAGAAGGATTTCGGTCGGGAAGAACGTGAGCTCAAGTGGGCGACCGCTCAGAGGACGCTACATGGGCTTCAGCCAGCAGAGTCGACCACTTTCCAGGGCATGAACAGCTACAGCGAACTGAACCAGCTTGCGGAGGAGGCCCGCAGGAGGCTGAAATTGCAAGGTACAGCTCGGAGACGATGATATATCACCATGTACAACCATCCTCTCGTATATATCTAGTATAATCTGTGATTTTTTTTATTGCAGGCTGAGGGAGCTGAACACCCTGAAGGGGCGGATGGAGTCGGTGGTGAGGCAGAAGGGGTTGGACCTTGAGACCATCCAGCAGTCGTACACTGTGTGATTGGTTATACAGTAGAGGCTTCCGATGATATATGCTAGGAAACAATAACGACTATGGTGGTTTGCGAGCGTGTTTCCGGTGTTGGTGCTATTACAATATGTGGATTAGATCACCCCAGGCAGATTGACTGCGTTGATCTAGTAGTGGTACAATCTATGAGTAGTTAATTACTTATATAGGGTCTATATTTTGGTTAGTTATCTCTGGTTTGGGTCACCTGGTGCTTATTCTGAATCCTGGGTGGTAACGGCAGCACGGGCACGTGCTATGTGATCAGATAGGCATGTGTAGCAGCATCAATGGCCTCACATGGACTTGAAGGAACATGTGTATGAGGCTGCTGCAATCTGCATTGGTTAGGGAATCTGATGCGTTCTTGGCATGTGAGGGCTTGTTTCATAGGACCTGTTGATGTCCGCTGTAGCCACATGTGGTGTGCCGTGTGCCATGTGGGTGCTTATCAACTGGCAACTAGGCAAACCATTGATTCATCCTTGGGATACTATGGCGGCGAGGACAAGGTTATGCTTCAGCCTTGGCTGCTCTGTGTTAAGCACCGAGTCTCCCTCTTCACTATCACGGCGGACAGCAGACTCACTAGAACTCGAATTACACACGCATGATTCTTTTAGCAGCAACATGTCGAACAGCTTTAGAGCATACACACACATACACCAATAAGACCTGTGAGATTTTCTAGTCGCTTTGCTATTTTCAGAGTAGCAACTCCATCAGCTCGATCACTATAGAGGTAGGAGTAGGTACACAACATCGCCGTACTCCAGGTTGTGCGAGTTGCCTCGCCGACCTATCTTCTTCTACCGTGTTCACTCGCTCCTCTCCCATACTTGTCTGCTGAACGATATGCAATCCAAGCAGTGGGCTAGAGCTGAGCATGGTCGCGGCAGAGGCTTTGTCGGTATGTCCGCAAGCTAATCACCAGCCCTTACAATCCCGAATAAAATGGTATCGAGTCTGCATATGTTTGCTGCGAACATGATAAACTGGATTGTTACGCAAATAGATGGCAGATTGGTTGCTAAATTTCAACTTCACACACTGCACCTCCTTGCAACCGGGCTAGCCAAATTGCCTGGCAAGCTGTTGTTGATGGAGGGATATATTCTGCTTTACAAGATGAAAGATCAACTTTCTGTGATACCCAAGAGGCCAAGAGATGAGATTTGAACCAAAGAAGAACACAATGCCACCCGTTCTCTTTATGTCATTGATGTCTCCAGCTAAATCACTATCACTTCGTCCTATCCACTGTAATGACAGCCCAGCGAAGTTTATGTACCGCAAGATCTGCTTTATTGCCGTCATATGGGATACGGTAGGTTCATCCATGAATCTACTTACCATTCCACAGCATAAGCAAGGTCTGGCCTGGTGTTGATGAAGAACGTCAGGCTGCCTGCTAGGCTTCTCTTAGTTCTCTAATTGTAGGATCCACTTTTTCTTCATCAATTGATTTGTACTATAACTTCAGCTTTGGTTCCATTGGAACTTGACTTGCATTGCACTCACTCATTCCTTCCTTTTCAAGTATCTTCAAAGTGTATCCTTCCTGACAGAGTGTAATGCCATTTAGACCTTGAGCTACTTTTGTGCCAGAGTAGTATGACAAAAGTCCAATGTCGCTCATCTTGAACAAGTCTTTCAAACAACCTCCTGGGTTTTAAAATTTGCAAATTCTTTGTCACTGAAGCCCCTGATGACCAATGATCAACATATACTCCCACAAGTAACCGGTCTGCACCTGAATTTCTAGCATAAACTCTATGCTCTAGAGGAAATCTTACAAAACCCAGAGACACCAGACTTGCATCAAGTTTCGAGTTCCAGGCCCTCGGTGCCTGTTTTAAGCCATATAAGGCTTTTTTCAATTTCAGGAGGTTGTTTCAAATAGACATTTTCTTGCAGATAACCTTGTAGGACGGTTGATTTAACATCCATGTGGTGAATGCTCCATGCTTCCTGTGCTTCTAAGGCGACAAATAGCTGTACTGTTTCAATACGAGCTACAAGAGCGACGACTTCCTCATAATCTATTATTTTATTCCGCACTTACCATTTAGCTACTAGCCGAGGTTTGTGCTTCACAATTTCTCCACTTGCGCCCTTCTTTACTTTGAACACCTACTTCAGACCAATAGCCTTCTGATCAGCTGGAGGATCTACCATGATCCATGTCACATTGTCAGTAATATGTTCAGTTCAGTCTCAAGTCTCTCAGGGCATTTGGAATATTCAGTTACTTCAACCCCTGTCAGCAACAGCGGAACTGCAGCTTCAGGAGCTCATGGACATCATCAATCAGATTAGCACAACTAATGTAGGGAAGGAAAGAGAACAACGATCTACGGTGGTACTCACCCCACTACTGTTATTTTGTGGTGATCCAAATTCGTTTATACTGATGAAGACCAACTTGTGACGAAGGAGAGCGGAGCGCCCCGGTTGCGGTACGGATCGTTTCCGGGTCGGACTGCAGCCGACCTAGGGTTTTATGCCACCATATATTCATCTTGTAAGCCGCCGGTTGGGGTAAGCCATACATTGTAAACCCACGGCGTTTGAACCTCACCCGATATAGTGAAGTATTGCTGGCTGGCGCCCGTGGTTTTTTCCTCTCCTTTGTTTGGAGAGGTTTTCCACGTTAAAATCTCGTGTCCCCTTTGGTTGGATCGTTCCGCTCTTCGTCGTTTATTTGCTATCGTTTATAACAACTACTAAATCCTACTACCGGCTACTCTCTGAACATGGCTTACGAATTAAGATGGCAGCCAGCTAAGTGGATTTGGCTTACCCATATACCAAACAAACACCGTTTCTTCCTCTGGCTAGCTTTCCGTGGAAGGTTGAATACAAAGGATAATACTACTGCAAAGACCTGGACATCGTACGCTGGATGCGACATCTGCCCAGCACTTGAAAGCATTGATCACATCATCCTGCATTGTCGCCCAGCCCAGTGGGTATGGGAACGTCTAGACATGGCACAAACTGCAGCTAAATCAAACAACGTCTCACAATGCCTCATGCAAGTGCAGGAACTGCCATCTTCTGAAGCATGGCCAATTTGTTTTGCTGCATGTGCAGTCACTCTTTGGCGAGCCAGAAATAGAAGGGTGTTTGACAAACAGAGTTGCTCACGGCATTTTCTCCTAACTCGAATTGCAGATGAGCTAAGACTATGGACTCACAGATCGACAAAACTGCGTCAGCAAATCTCTACGTGGGCTAACCTGATCAATGTTATTTTGTGGTGATCCAAATTTGTATATACTGATAAAGGCCGACTTGTGACGAGGAGAGCGGAGCGTCCCGGCGTTTGTAACCTCACCCGATATATGTACGGTACGAGTTGTTACCGACCTACATTAGGTCAGGGCACCTATAAATACATCTTGTAAGCCGCCGTCATGGGATAAGTCGCATTGTGTAAATTTCCGACGTTTGTAACCTCACCCGATATAGTGAAGTATTGCTGGCTGGCGCCCGTGGTTTTTTCTCCTCCATTGTTGGAGGGATTTTCCACGTTAAATCTCGTGTCCTCGTTGGTTGATCTTTCCGCTACTTCGTTGTTTTCTTGCTATCATTTATAACAATCAATCCTTAATCTTTTTATCTCTCCTGTTTTTAGGGCTTTTGCCCCTTTCATCTTTGTACAGAAAACAGTTAATGATAATAAGGTAGAGAAATCCTCTATCTTTTGCTTAAAAGAAAACATTGTCAGTAATGGACGACATTTCCTAATCCAGTTCTCTTCGCTGGCATGCCTCCTTTTGTGCTTTTTCTAGAGATGCAGGCTCGTCTTCTCCCAACATACATTCATTACTAAGATCTACCTCACAAGGAGTTGTATTGGTCTAGCAAAAAAAAAAGATTTTTTCAGTACCCTTTAGGCCCAACGCTTGATGATTGCACTGAAGTCTCTGGACTCACATCATCACCACCACCTAGCACTTCAGGTTGTGGCATGACTATGGTTGATGGTGCAGGAAGCGTCTCTGTGGCTTTATCACATAATACAACAAAAACTCGGTTGCCCTTCTTTCCATTTCCATGCATGAAACAGAACTCCAGTCCCACTGTTTGTTTTCATCAAACACCACATCCCTAGAGATGATGACTTGCTTCCTTGTAGGACTGAATAATCTGTATGCTTTAGTCAGTGGTTCATATCCGAGTAACACAGCACGGATGCTTCTATGTTCCAGCTTTGGTTGTTTTGCCTTTGTCAGGCTGAGTAAATGTAAATATACACACCCAAGCTTTCTTAGGTGATATATTTTTGTCTTTTTCTCATACCAAGCCTCATAAGGTGTCATGTTCTTCAGATTTTTTGTACGACCACAGTTGAGTAAATGTACAGTAGTACTAGCAGCCTCTTCCCAAAATATACCAGGTACACTCACCGACTCACGCAATGTTTTATGCCATATTCATCGCAATATGCAGTGTACTTTTAAGAGGTAAGCTCTCAACCTCTATCAGTTGTCAGAGCTTCCAGCCGAAGATCAACTTCGTTCTCTGCTCTCTTCTTAATTTTCTGCAACTCACTGAGGGCTTGATCTTTACTCTTCAACAAGATTAATCTCATGTGTCTACTGTAATCATTATCAACTACTAGCAAGAAGTACCGGTTACCTGCAGGATTTGGAGGAGATATTCGACCACACAGATATGCATATACCAGGGCTAATGGCTTAGTCTGCTCTGAAAGTCGCAGCACATGGAAAAGAAATGTGCCGCTTCTTTCCCACAAGACAACCATCATAGAGTTGATCAACAGTGTGATCAATCTGAGGCAGTCCATGGACCATCTCTTTACCAGCTAACTTACGAGGTGCATTGAGATTTAGATGCCCGTATCTTGCATGCCAAATCCATGTTATATCCCTTGCATGGCTTTGTCAGGCTGAGAATCAAGTATATACAACAAGTTCTTGCTTCTCTTCACATTGGCCAGCAAATTTCTCTCAGGTACAAATGCAAATAATCATCCTCAGTTACTACTTTGCTGTCTTTCCTGGATGTTCTGCAAACAGTTAGCGTCTGTTAGGCTGGTAGTTGATCTCGTTTTTGGTTGCTGTCTTTCCCGCCATCGGTTGCTTCTGTGTTGAAGGATGGTTGAGGGTTATTGTAAATATAACTAGAATCCTGCCACTGAAAACTCAGACGAGGTCTGAGACGCTGTTCCGTTATTGTGATGATAATGGAACCCAGGCCCTTTCTGGGTACCGTATGGAAAAAAAGTTACTACTTTGCATCCTCTCTCATAGCATCTCCACCGGGGGCCTCCAAGTGACCCCCAAAGGCCCAATGGGGGTCCGGACAGGAAAATCGCCCATCAGCGGCACCCCCCAAAGGGTCGCCCCGAGCGAATTCGTGTCCGGCACCCCCGAAAGGGTCTCCAAGTTTGGAGGCCCTCTCGGGGGTGCCGGACATGGGGCGGACATGGGCTCTGACAGGGGTGGCCCGCCCGTCATAGAGACAGCGCGTTCAGGTGTCATTTAACGCGCCGTGCAGGAAGCAGGTTTGGCCGCGTTAATGGCGCAGTCGTCGGCGGTTTCCAACGCGATGCGACTGGACGCCGGTGCGCCTGCACACACGCATGCCATTAACGGCGGCCAGTCGACGCGACGGCTCCCCAGGCCACGCGGCCGGTGTTGCGGATTCCCCACGCGTCGCATTTACGCCAGCCGCACCGCTCATCGCCACGATTTAAGCCGGCGCCCCGCCGTTCTTATCCACCCCGTCCTCTCTTTCGCCTCCACTCTCCTCGCCCTCAATCCCCTCGCCCTATCCTAGCCATGGCGTACTGCAGGCGCACCGGTACGGTCCTGAGCGACGACGCCTGGGAGCTGCACCGGTACGGGCTCCTCGCCCCTCCGGACTGCCGCTTGCCCAAGCAGTGGACCATCTCGGCCGGTGGCCTTCCCGTGCCACCGCTGCCCGACACGGCCGAGCTGATGGCGCGATTCATCGCTCGCTGACGGAGCTGGATGATGCCGGCCGAGTGACGCCTCCCCGAGAACGACGACGGCCAGGCCAACTGGGGCCGTTGGATGGAGCGCTTCGAGCGGGAGGCGGTCATCGCCACCAACGACGGCCCCAAATCGCGCGAGACGCGATATAACACCGGCGGCCGCAAAGACTGGTGGGGGGCAACCGGCCACACGGTTGCCTCCGCGATCGAAGCCGGGCGCCGACACGCTGCCACGGGCAGCGCTATCCCCTTTCGCCTCCTGCCTCCGGTGCCGCGCGTCCCTCCACGGCGCCGCTCACCGCCGCATGGTGGAGGCGGCATCACCTTCCGCGAATGCCGCCAGCCAGCTCGTTCGCCACCACGCCCGCGCGGGCGCCTCTTCCTCCGTCGCCCCAGGGCGGAGGCAATGCCGGTGGAGGTCATCCCGGCGGGCTACGACGTGCCGTCCGAGATGTGGAACGAGCACGACGGCGACTGCCCGGGCTTGCTGGCGGCGCTCTCCGAGTCGGTGGTCGACATCGAGCACGACTCGCCGGGCCTCATGGCGACCCTGGCGATGTCAGCCTCCTCCTCCTCCGGCGGCCCCTCCACCAGCCGTGCGCCGGAGTACGGCGCCTCCTCCAGCCGCGCGCCGCGCCACGGCGGAGCCTCCACCAGCCGTGCTACCTCCTCCGCCACGGTGGTGAAGATCGAGGACGACAGTGACGACGACTCGTGGTGGGACAGAGAGTAGGCTAGGTGGCGGTTAGGGTTTATGTTTTTCAAATTTCGTTCAAATATTTTGTAATTTGCACCGAATATGAATGAAATTTGAAATTCCTTTAAATTTGTTTGAATTCAATATTTTTTTTTGGCTTTGGGGTGCGCCGCTGTGGGCTGCACCCCCAATTGACCGGACACATGTCCGGCACCCCCAATTGGGCCTCAATTGGGGGGTGCCGGACACGAATTTGGAGGCCCCCGATGGAGATGCTCTCAGACAATTGCCCGATTCTATTGCTGCTACTCTTCATTTAGAGGAACACAACTGGTCCTCTTTCTAGGATCATGTACCACAACTTTCGGGCAACACCATAAACAAGCTAAGAAAACACATAATGAAATTACTGGAAATAAAATCTGATACTACAAGCTAATAAAGTACATTAAACACAATAATAAATTAACAAGAATCCATAGATCCATTAAGAGGGATAAAACAAATTTGGCATTCAATCACCAGTAGGCGCTCATCCAGGATGGCAGAAAGGTTGGTGTGTTTTCAGCGATTGACAGCCACAGGGTACGTGCTCATCACCGTCTAGAGTATCGGAACAAGATAAGTGCATCGCCCCTCAGCTGGCAGGGCGGCGGGGCTACCCAGTGGCCATCACCAGGCTTGGCACAGATGATGAGCCAGGAGGACCCATTGTTGACACAGAGCTGGAGGGTGGGCGGAGAGGTGGAGTCGTCAACAAAGGCGAAGTCAATGACGGCGCTCAGGGCAGGGTAGCCAAACTTATAGGCATCTGTGGCGAGGTAGGCATCCGGTTCAGAGCCGAGGCCAGGGAAGCATGCCTTGAAGCCGTCCATGGCAAGGCGGGCATTTGGTTCTGCGCCAACGTAGGGCCGTACGTCAGTGATGTCTGGGAACTCGACGAAGGTGCCGGCGAGCGGGTGAAGGAGGCGTACGACGTTGGTTGCCTTGTCGCACATGACGAGCAGGCCGGCTGCCACGCTGAGGAGGTGGCTGGTGGAGAATATCTGGAGGTCGAGCCTGAGGCGGATGCCGTGGAGTTCGTGGTAGATGAGCCACCGCGATGGGGGCTCCCCCTTCTTGGACAGCGGCAACCAGTCGCGGGGCCGGAAACGGGGGTCCAGGCCGCCGCGCCGACGCGGGTCCTCGGCGAGCTCCCGCCACGGCTTGCACACGGTTCGGAAGCGGATGTACTCCGACACGTCGAAGGAAAGGAGCCGCGCGGCGACTTCGTCCATGAGCTCGGTTGTCATGTTAGCCCAGTCCCTCCATTCCGGATGGCCGGTGGCCGACCGTAGAGGAGCGTAAACCCAGCCGCCGTTGCCGGTTCTTCGGGTGGCCAGATCCGGCGAAAGGCAGATCAGCAGGGCCCCAGAGACGTCGACGCCTAGGCCACCTGCTCCGGAGACCGGAGGGAGATCCGCAAGTCTCCGGCTCCGCGACCGTGTCCTCATGTCCTCCTCTGTTCCGAAAGATTGGGCCGATTGATTGTTTTTGCAGAAAACACTACAAAGGCCCCTTCTTTTCAGCTTGTGATTTTGGATAAGCTAGCTTTTGGAAAATCATGGAAAGAAGCTGCGGTGGGGAAAATCTACTAGAATCAGTTCCTACCCTTCTTTTTAGCTTTTGGGGATTTTGGGGATTTTGGGGAAAATCTCAAAAAAAAAAAAGAAATCACAAATCCACCACCACAACGAGCTAGAGACGAGCTCAGATTCGATGCGCGCTGATGTCGATGTAGGGCAAGAGGAGGAGGTCGTCTCCCACGTGAGCCGAGCTCGCGTTGGGCGGCGGCCGTGGGTCAGCGGTGAGGCGGCGGTCGGCGGCGGCCGTCGGTCAACGGCGAGGCGGCAGACGCGGCGGTTGAGCGGCGAGTCGGGGACGGCGGTGGAGCGGCGAGCCGGGGCCGCGCGCGGGTTCCTGGACGCGGGAGAGAGGCCGCCGGTCGGGACGAAGGCGCTCGGGGACGCGCCGGCGTAGCACTGGTCGGGGCGCCGTCGAGGGGCACACCTGCGAGGCCGGCGGAGAGCTTGGGGAGGCGGGGAAGATCTTGGCGGCGAGGGGCTCCGCGGCGGTGGGGAGCAGCCAGATCGAGCGGGAGGCCGGTCGCCATCGCCGGAGAGGAGGGCGCCGTCGGGATCGAGCGGGCAGGAGACGAGCTCGCTTTTCTTTTGTCTATCGGTGGCAATCTCTGTAATTAGTACCAACACGGAGGGCACGCGTGTAGACCGTTTCGGGCCAGGCCGGAGAATCCCGGGAATCTGGCCAGAAGCTGCTCCCGGCCCGATTCTGATTTCACGTGTAAACTGAGATTCTCGGTGGAAATAAGCTGGGCACAATCTGGACCCTTCTTTTGGGCTTTTGGGGATTTTGGGCCAGAATCCATTCTAGAAGCTGAAAAGAAGGGGGCCAAAAGCTGTGAAAGTAGGGTATAAGTGGAAGGTAGGGAATGGTAGATTTCTGAGGTTTCGGAAAGACTCTCCTCTGCTACCCAATTCTGCAAGATTTACTTTGTTTTGAAATCAGCAAACTAAAAATTGTAACTGATCTCTGAGATGGTTCTCAACTTAGATTTGATTTTAGGAGAACTTTCATAGAGGTGATGATGATACAGTGGCAGGAGCTTACATCAACAGTTAGCCTTTCTGCAGAAGAAGGTCAACTGCTGTGGCAGTATGAAACCAATGGGGCGTACTCATCCAAATCTATGTACGCGATAGTAAATTTTAGAGAGGTGAAACCTGTGTACTTGCCTGCGGTCTGGGAGATTAAGGTACCTCCCAGGATACAAGTTTTTCTCTAGCTTTTCTCACACAATAAGATTATGACTAGGGATAATATTCGGAAATGAGGAACGCCAAAACCGTTAGAGTGTGAACTATGTAAAGAAATCGAATCAGTATACCACCTGTTATTTAAGTATATAGTTGCCAGAAACATGTGGGATTTAGTGAGCCAGGTGTTTGAATCAGATATTCTAGATTTTGAATCTCTTGCAACCAAATGACTATGTAATAGACGTTAGATGCATTTAAACATAGTTTCTTCTGCTATCCTGTGGAGCATCTGAAACAACAGGAATAACATCTAAAGATATAAACGGTGAGACCCATTGAGTCGAACTCACCGTTTATATCTTTAGATTTCTAAGAAAAGAAAGAATTAGTCGAATTAAACACACATGGATGGATAGCCTATATTAGCATTCATAAATTTATATTACTCGGTTGGCATTCATAAATTTATATTAGTTGATTGGCATTGACTACAAAGAAACTGAACTGATTTGTTTAAAGCAATCAAATTGTTTGTTTTACCCTTCTATTTTAACTCTGAGACAAGTCTGTCGTGTCTTTGCATGGTTTGCAAAGGCTTTTGTAAATTACTAAATTATTTAAAATTGGTTCAATAAAATATTGCGTACACACGTATATATTGCTACATTTTGTGGAGACGTGCGTTGCACGTGCACGCTAACTACTCCCTCCTTTCTCGAATAAGTGGACATATAGAAATTTCAAGACAAATTGTGGAATGGATTAAAAATGCATTGGGAATGTGCAAACCACCACCTCTCCTCCTTAATTCCCCCTCCTCCAATGAGCTCAGACTAGTCACAGTGGGAGTAACATTAGTAGTAACATCAATGCCACGTAGACAAAAAATCTGACGTGGCGGGTAATTAATGAGGAGAGAGATGGTTGTGGTAACTAGCTATGTTACCGTAACATCACACATTTCAATGCAAGATGAGTGTATAACTTAATAAATATGACACTACACACATGTTACTCCCCACTATGGAGGTAGTAACTTGGACTAGTAACATACTTAGACTAGTAACATAGATATGTTACTAGTCTAAGTTACTCTCCATTGTGACCAGCCTAAGTGCATGTAGAAAATTAGTATACCATGCATTAGACATTATTGGCCTTGATTCCCGTGTAATGAGAACAACATTTTTTCCACTTCAAAGTGCATTGAGAATCTAGATGTACACTCTTTTGTGGAAAAAATTCAAATCTAAACGTATACTTATTTGAGGACGGAGGGAGTAGTCCTTTATAATTTAGAAGGAAAGGCAAAAGATTTGCCCTATTTCATTAAATAAGAAGGAGTTTGTAACAAAGTTTAGTGTTATAGACCACCACCCTAAATAACAAGATTAATCTCCCGGTAAAAGGTGACCCAAATGCTTCGCCCCCGCGAACACCCAATTCCTCGCCTCGAACTTAATGCGGGCAAAGATGACCGTCGGAAGGGTGCTAGTGCGCTTGAAAACACGCGCATCGCGTTCATTCCAAATTTCCCAACTCACAAGCATGAGTAGAGAAGGGATGGCTTTCCTCCGACTTCCGTTGGCGATGACCAAGTGCTCCCACCAAGATTGGACGTCGTTGAAGGACGCCCACCCCGGAGGGTTGAGGTCCCCAATGTTGAGCCAATTCTTGATCATTCCCCAAAGGCGAATTGAGTAGCGGCAAGTGAAGAGGAGGTGTCTAGCCGTCTCGTCCTCACAACGGCAAAGGGGGCATAGCCGACCATTAGGCCACCCCCTCCTCTCAAGCCGGTCCGCCGTCCAAACGCGGTTTTGAATGATTAGCCACGCAAAAAGCTTGCACTTGGGAGGAGCCCAAATCTTCCACACCAAATTATTCATTGTCGAGTCAATTGTGCCGGCAAATTGCGCCTTATACGCCGAGGAGCAAGAGTAGACACCCGAGGTGGTGAGGTTCCAAATAATCGAGTCCGGTGTCGCCTCATCAAGTTCAAGTTGGGAGGTGATTTGCCAAAGCTTCAAAAACTCTTGTAGGTGGTTGACCGAAAGCCCCTCGGAGTAGTCAAGATCATGCACCCACGCGTCATCGGTTAGAGCCTCCTTAACGGACCAATTCTTCTTCGAGGATATGCCAAAAATGAGAGGAGCAACAATTTTGGGGCTGATTCCGTCAACCCAGGGGGAGTCCCAAAAACAAGCCTTGGCGCCATCACCAATGGTCACCTTAGAGAAGGCATGGAAGAGGTTAAACTCATCTTTCTTGCAAGGGGCCTCCATCCCCACCCAAGGTCTCTCCGGGCGGTCCAATCAAGCCACGCCCACCTAAGGCGAAGCGCCTTCGCAAACTTCTCCATGTCGAACAGCCCAAGACCTCCAACGGATGTAGGCCTACATACCGCCGTCCAATTGACTTTACACTTCCCGCCGGAGACCTTGTCGGTGCCCGCCCAAAGAAAGCTTCTAATAATCTTCTTGAAGAAAAGCATGGTATCCGGTGAGATCTCAAGGACGGTGAGAGGGTAGATAAGTTGTGAGGTGAGGACCGACTTGGCAAGGGTTCGCCGCCCCGCTATGTTGAAGCATCTACCCGCCCAAGGATTAAGCTTGGCAACCGCCTTGTCTTCTAGATATTGGAAGTGAATCCTTTTCAATTTCTTCACCGCAAGCGGGAGCCCAAGGTAGCGAAGCGGAAAGCACGCGGTGGGAGCCGGAAGGTCATGGAGCACATCATCAAGATTGACATTATCACATCGAATAGGGGTGATCGAGCTTTTCGCAAAATTTGTCACGAGCCCCGTAGCATCCCCAAAGTAGTTTAGGATGTGGGCAAGGGCCGAGATATCCTCCCGGAAGGGGCACATGAAGATCACCGCATCATCCGCATAAAGAGAAGTGCGAAACCGTGCACCCTTGCCGGGAAGTGTGTGAAGGAGCCCAAGATCCGTGGCCACTTGCAAGATGTGTTGGAGAGGGTCAATGGCGATGTCGAAGAGGAGCGGCGAGAGGGGGTCACCTTGCCGCAGCCCCCTCCCATGCTTGATAGGAGCACCGGGGATGCCATTAAGGAGCACACGTGAGGAAGCCGTAGAGAACAAAGCCGAGAGCCAATCTCTAAATCTTGGAGGGAAGCCGAGGTGAGTAAGAAGCTCTAAAATATATTCCCACTTGACCGAGTCGAACGCCTTCTTGATATCAAGCTTGATTAGGAGGGAGGCTTTCTTTTTGCGATGGAGCCAACGAGCATAGTTTCTAACAAAAAGGAAATTGTCGTGAATACTTCTAGTCTTGATGAAGGCACTTTGCGCTTGCGAGACAAGGTCATTCATGTGAGGAGCAAGGCGTAGAGATAAGACCTTGGCCACAATCTTGGCGATGCCATGAATGAGACTAATCGGTCTAAAGTCGGTGATCGCCTCCGCCCCGTCTTTCTTGGGAAGGAGCACAACATTAGCGGAGTTGAGCCAATGGAGGTTGTTGGTGTGGAGATTATAGAACTGGTACATGACCACCATAACATCCGCCTTGATTATGTCCCAACAAGCTTTGAAGAACTTGCCGGAGAATCCATCCGGACCGGGAGCTTTGTTTGAGGGCATGGCCATGATGGCCGCCTTCACCTCCTCCTCCGTGAATGCATCATCGAGACCCTCAAGGTCATGAGTAGGAAGGTTTAGGACGTCCCAATTTAGAGCACTAGTGCCCGTACCCCGGCTGCCAATAGCCTCAACGAAGTGGTTTTGAGCCACAAGTTGCTTTTCATCATGCGAAGTGACCCACCCTTGGTTGTTTCGAAGTTTGTAGATGAAGTTTTTTCTCCTCCTAGAATTTACTTTGGCATGGAAGTATTTTGTGTTGGCATCACCATCCTTGAGGTTGCTCACCCGAGCATGTTGCTTCTTCCTAGATCTCTCGAGGGCCGCCAAAGCAATGACCTTCCGCTTAAGCCTAGCACGGATGTCGCTTTCATCCAGAGAGAGAGCCCTATTCTCCATAGCCATGTCAAGATGCAAAATGACAAGGAGCGCCATGTGAAGTTGAGTTTTAGTGTTGGCAAAGAGGCCACGGCTCCAAGTCCTTAATTTTCTTGCGGTCCGGTTGAGCTTGTCATGGAGGATGTGATAGGGGTCGGTGTGAGTGGAAGGCTCGGCCCACCCATCCTTGACCACATCAAGGAAGCCGGGCATACGAACCCAAAAGTCTTCGAAACGAAAAGAACTTGGCTTCCTAGGACCCCGGCAACAAGCTAGGAGCAAAGGGCAATGGTCGGAGAGCGAGGAAGAAAGGGCGTGGAGGATATGCTCGTCATGTGAAGTATCCCACTCCTCATTGCAATAGAAGGCGTCGATCTTGCTCATGGTGGGTGTGTTGCGCTCGTTGGACCAAGTAAACCGGCGGTTTTGTAGGTGAATTTCTTTTAGATCACAATCATTGAGAGCCGTCCGAAATATATTCATTCTACCTCTATTGATGTTGTTATTGCTCTTGTCACGCGCCCGCCTAATTTGGTTGAAGTCACCAAGCGCCAACCATTTTACCCCCGCTGCCGGCTTAAGGGCGACAAGCTCTTGGAAGAAGGCATCTTTAAGCGCATCATTGGTAGGTCCATACACCACCGTGATCTTGAAAACCTCCCCATCCCGCCTCGAAGTGATTGTGGCCGAGAGCGAGAAGGAGAGGAGCACCACATCCGTAACATCCACCACATCACGGTCCCAAAGCAACAGGATCCCCCACGCGTGCCATCAGCTGGCTTTTGAGCATAACCTTGGAAGCGAAGGCCACCAATGGAAGCGGCCACAAAGGAGTCGACAAACTGAAGCTTAGTCTCCTGGAGACAAACAAGGTGGCAGGAGCAGCTGGTGATCGTCTCCAACACGGCCGAACGGCGATCGGGGTCGTTGAGCCCACGGACGTTCCAACTAGCGATGTCGATGAAGTAATCACTCATTGGATAACAGAGAGGACCCCAGAGGCGAGCACTTAGGATTGCACGAGCAGCAGATTAAACCAAATGGACTGGGTACATGCCCAGCAATAAACGACGACAGTGCAGGTAACAATAGCCAAGGTTCCAGAACGCAAACAGCAGCGAAGCAAAGGTTCATCAAGCCTGCTAGCCAGGCGATCAGCAGCAACAGCAACATGAATAGGTAGCTTAACATGATCACAGAGTTGACCCAGAAGAGGCGCATGCAACAGAGGCCTACGCCGGCGCGGTAGCAGCTGAAGCACTCAGCCCAGCAGCATGTGTTGGGTCCTCAGCGTCACCATCAGCAGCATGCTCGATCGCCGCCGCGCCGCCGTGATCCAGGAGAGCTTCCTCCACCGCCGTAGTCAGGTCGCAGTCAAAGCGAAACAGAGCCCTCAGCGCCGCCACCGCGAACTCCGGAAGCTTGCCCTGAAACAGCTCAGCAAACTTGGTGATGGCGATCTCAGTCATCATCTCGCCCTCCTTGAGGATGCCCAAACGCTTGCACAGCAGTTTTTCAGTGAGGGCAGCGATAGGAACCTTCTTGCCCTTGTGCTTGATCTTGAGACGCGCGCTGGAGCGCGGCAGGGAGAAGCCCGTCACCCCCGCAAGCGTTTTGCGGCGAGCAGCCGGCGGTGCCGGCCTTGGAGATGGAGAGCGAAGGGGCAGGAGCCCGGGCTGGCGCGAGGTGAAGAGGTCGCCGGCACGGACAGCTTGCGGAGGTCCATGGCTGGCAGTGCGGGCCGGCGAGGTGCCATCCCCATGGACTGGCGTGGACTCCAGCGACGCGAGCGGGGGCACGGCAAGGTCCGTGCACGGGGTGCCGAAGGCGAGCTGGGTGACGAGGCTTGATGCTGGCAGACCTCGGTTGAGTGGAGCCTGGAGAAGAGATGCTTGGTTTAGTAAGTACTCCAGTTGTGTGCACGTGCACGTTTACTATAACGACATCCCAAACCGTTATCAAGATCATCGATGATCTCATTCTCTAGGGCCATAGAATCAAAAACCCTACTCATAAGGTCGACACCGCTCGTTCGCGCCACCACCTCACTCTATGTAATCTACTCTCTCCGTTTCTAAATATAAGACTTTTTAGCCTTTTCGATTTTGTCCTGATTCGTTCCTAAATGAGTCAATCAACACAGTAAAACATGTCTACGTAGGTACGAATCATGGCAAAGTTAGAAATGATAAAAAGTCTTATATTTTGAAACAAAGATATTATAAGATTGACATTTGAAGTAAAGATATTCATGTGGGACTGAGCGAATAATCTGTAACTAGTTGCACCCGCAACCCATTATCCAAAATCGTATTTTCGAGTTTTCAAAAAATCTGTAATAAATCACACACATTGATTATGTTGTATCTTATGCAACTACAAAGTTTCGTATCAAACTATGACTCTCTGTGACATGTGCAAAAAAGAGAAGAGCTAGGTGAATAATATCATGTACTATTTGCATGTAATATTTCTTTTTTTTTGTATATGTCACATATTTTCATATTTTGGGATGAACCTTTTTATATGTAAAAGAAACAACATAATCTATCTTCATGACTTATCTCCCATTTTTTTTAAATTCGAAAGTGGGACATGCGGAATGTGTTGCGCCAGCAACTAGTTACAGCTAGTTGAATGCCCATGCGTTGCTACGGGTCTCAATTTTTTTTCACACATATAGACATAATAATACACATAAAAACAAGTGTATAGAAAAATTTCATATAGTTTCCAAATATAATAAGATGATACTTTGCTATTTCGATAAACATTAGCCCAACTAATTATCACCTATTATCTAACATTAATTTTCTAGTTAGTTGTGTAACATATGAACAACTTTTTGTAACATTCAATGCTAGATATTATGGGTGCACAAAGTTTAACATTTAGTCTCTTTTGATTCAAAGGAATATAATTTGTGGAGGATTGAATCCTATCAGAATTTTTTCTATCTTGATCATTTTGATTCTTAGGATTCGATCCTATAAGATTTGTTCCTAAAAAAATCCTTTATACTACTTTCTATAGGAAATCTTACATTCACTCCAAGCTATGTTTACAATTCCTTTGGTGGAATCAAACAAACTTTGGTGCATGACACTGAAATCATACAATTTTCCTATTTCTACGTTTTTCCTATTTCTGTGTTTTTCCTATCCTACGAATCAAAAAGGCCCTTAGTTGGAATTTCAAGATCTCTAGAACCATGGCTTCGTTCTATTTTGAAGATGCCCTCTCGAAACAAAGGTACCGCCTTCCTCCATCTTCGAATAAGAAAAAAACATTCAAAAATCACCACATGATTTCATCTCTCATGCACCACGCACCACGCACCAATCAGAGTTGTCGATTAGTCGGACAGGTCGCTAAACTAAGCACACCCTTGCCCTTCGCATCATCATGAGTCCAACCAAACCAACCTCCTCGTACTCGGAGCATGCATGCCAACTCGCAAAGGCGCATGTCCACGTAGGCAAGCCTTCCTAGTCGCGGTGTGTCATATCACCACGGGTGAGCACGTCCAGGTAGATGTGGCCTTCCTCGCGAACACTTCACAACCTCCGTGTGTATTGCTCGCAAAACAAATCTGAGAAGGCTATATTAATTAGAAGAGGAAACTACATGCGTGAAAGGCTATGTTATCCACCTATTAACCTATAGCAAGATCTAAGCATACTCAAAAGTACTTATTAGTACATGAAAAGATTTTCTAGTAAAAGTGTGCATGGGAAAACTTATAATCACTCTGGTAATCTCAACCGTGACAATTGCCAAGATGCCTGTCTTTCCCACGACATCTCCAGTGCCACCCCTCGCATCCTAGCCTTGTTGTGGACCAAGAAGGTGAACAGAGCAATAAGCTCCCTTGACCGTCATTGCTGAACTTGAATGCTTGCTTTCTGCTATGAGTAATTAGTTGGCAACTTGTTTGAAAATGAAGTACTACCAGGTTCATCATCGAGCTTTACTTCCTGCGAATCTTGCTCGCCTCCTTGACCACACACGTGAGACATACTCAATTGAAACACAAAAGACACATACACGATACATTCACATCAATAGACCAGTGGGTCCTTTGAACTATAAATCCAACTAATTGATTGTCAGAAAAAACACAACTTTGAGTTTGAAAAATAAAACTTAGGCATGGACTTGATTTTAAAAGCTCACCTATCACTGCAAATGTGGAATTTGAAGTGCAGTCCTATCGACACCCTGCTGAACGGAGCAACAGAAACAAGAGAAAAGCCACTAAGACATTTTATCGATCAAGTGATGAACAGCAAGCACAAGTTCATATGCACACATGGTCACCGCGAGACCAGGCCAAGGGTTGGAGGCAGAGGTGCAGATCCATGACCACAACCCATGAAGGTTAACAACGCCCATCGTGGTTGGCTCACAACCACTAACTCTAAGGGCAGGGATTTCTCTGAAGCACACACCTGAGCACCAGCCTGAAGCGGCAATAGAGGGCCCTCATGCCTTTGCCGGAATTTGGAGGATGAGGGAGATGCCGGAGTGACCGATGCAGCAGCCTAACAAGGAACCTGATTTCATCTTGCGCAGCAGGTGGTCGCCAAAGCTCATGCCGCTGCCGCCACACCTTGGAGAGTACATGGACGACCGCGGAAGAACACCAGAACCGGAGCCCTGCGGTTCAGATCGAGAGAGGCCCGCGGCCAACGGTGCAGACGCGGAGCTGGAACTCCGCCCAGACGGACTTGAGAGAGGAGCGGGCACCGGGAAGCTCACCACCACCATCTCCAAGGACCGTGCAACGCAAATGGGTGGCAGAGGAAGCACGCCGCCGATGCGAGCATACGCGACGGCGGCGGGAGGGACATGAGAGAAGTCCCGAGGACCCGGGTCCGGAACATATGTCCAGTCACCGCCGACAGGCGATGAGAGCATAACTAAGTAAGGATGCATCTTACAATTAGAGCAGGTATGGTAGAGTAAGAAAAAATGTTTAAGAGCAATGTAGGAAAGGTCAAGACTAAGAAAATCTAAGTAAAAATGCAAACTGATTCAAGGCTTAAGATATAGGTTTAACTCCCATGATGTAAACTATAATGGCACAGTGTATGACACTTAAAAATTAAAACCTAAATGAAAAACAATAAGCAAGCAAATGACAACAATGCAAATTGAAATAAAATAGAGGCAGTAACCAACAATCCTGATAGCTAGTGAAGTGAATTAGAGTTGGCCTCCATTTAATTCTGTAGTAGTAAAAAAACTCGAACATAATAGGATGCAAGAAAAATCACCTTCAATTATTTTTCAGGATTGTTTTGGTACACGGTATAAGAATCATGAAATCAATTTTTTGAGTATGCAGAACACATCTTGCACTAACCGTATAACATATTCAGATCAACTTGCATATATAAGAAACAACAATTGAATTCCATTGAGAGACGTGGACATCGAATCTTGCAGAAATTAGCAAGAAATACTCCCATAATTTCTTCCTCTGTAACTCCAATATATATTTTTAACACTTCCTGTTGAAGCAGATGCTTTTAAAATAGGTTCCAATAAAGAGGATGGCTCTTCTTTCACACCTACCGTTCTAGTTTTTCCTGTAACACGAATAGGACCAAGAAGTCAATGCAATGCTACAAATGTGTGATTAAACTTTATACGATGCATGATGTATATCTTACTGATATAGAAAATGAAAAAATAATGACACTATGGTTGCATTTTTAATGGAACCCTGGGGGCGGGGCCCCTTTTAAATCTTTAAAAAAAAATGAAAAACAATATATGCATCCACACATATGCTTCCAGCTCACGGATGCTAATGAAATTAGAAATGTTAAAACACCAAATACAGGTCGTACTGCCTCATCGCAGTACTGCAGTGCATGATTCAATAACGAAATTAAGGAGAAAGAGATGCGTGGGTGAGAGACAATACTGGTACAGGCGAACCTTCATATCTAGGCTCCACTGAGATAGAAAGAGGAGGTTGAGGGACGAACCTGTAGGTTAACTGTGTGTCCAGGTCCAGCCCCAAACATTCATCCTCGTGAGGCGCCGAATCCTTGTCGTGAGGTCGTGGATTGGGGCGGAACTGATGTGAGCGGGGAAGTAGAACAGCCTGGCCGGCCGTCATGGTGCTATGGAGAGGAGGCAGATCATGGCATGCAGCAGCGCAGCAAAGGCGTGATCCCGACGACGGGGAGGAGAAGGGGCAAGAGCAGGCGAAAGCTTGCTCCACCTGCGTCGAGGACGATGGCGACGCCGCCGCTCCTCCTGCGCCACGACCTCCTAGTTGAAAGAGGAGCGGATGTGCCCTGGGAAGCTCACCAACACCATCTCCAAGGACCGCGCAACGCAGATGGGTGACAGAGGAAGCACGCCGCCGGTGCGAGCATACGCGACGGCAACGGGAGGGACATGACTACATGAGAGGTCCCGAGGACCCGGGTCCAGGAACAGATGTCCACATGCCACTGGGAGGTCGTGGCCGACGGGAACTTGAGCCGATATGGCTGAGCGGAGCACGCGCACAGCGCCGACCCGGCGTGGACTTGGTGTCGCCTGGTGCCCGCTCAGTTGGGACTTGGGATCGCAGTGCCGCTCCAGAGATCTCCGCGACCGCCGCCGTTAGTCGTCCGTGTGGCCGCAGGCCACCTCAAGCCACGCCTCCGTGTCCGTTCGCTTCGCATCGTCTTCCTCGTCGTCGGGTGCAAGCGCAGCCCCTGGTCGCCTCGACTACATCGTCGACGGCCTCGTCTTCTTAGACTCCGGTCATTGCCATCCAGCGACTCCTCTCGTCGCCTAGTTGTTTCCCTAGTTGTTTCCCAAGGCGAGATTGACTACACCGACGCAATCCCCGTGAGCCAGCACGGCAACACCTCTCCTCCTTCGCTCAGGCCTCTCGCTGCTCGCTCGCTAGATGTAATGCGTGCAGGGGCAGCACGAGGGAGCCGGTCGGCGGCGGGGTTGGGGCTCGCCGGAGAGCCAGTCAGCGGCGGGGTCGGGGCGCACATGCAGGGGAGGGCGGCGGCCAGCGCTCGTGGTGGGGAGTTGGCCGGGAGGAGCGGTGATCGGGAGCGAGGTCGACGCTCGATGGGGAGTTGGGGATAGCGACGATAAGGATAAGTTTGATATTTTGCGTGAGGATCGGTTGGGTGGCGGTTGCGCAAGCGAGAGCGGGCACAAGAGAAGCGGGGAGATAATCCATATTTATAGCGGAAAGGATTAAAGGTGGCATTTGCTTTGTAATTTCTTGGAAGTGTGACACCATACCACGAGAATTTTTTTTTAAATAATATTTTTTTAAACAGAAATTCGGAAAATAGCACGCGATCTGGAAAAATTCGAAAACTAGCGCGGCGTCGGTACGGTGCGTGCCGACAGCGTGATGTTTCGGCGCTGGTAGGACCGAAACCTGCCTTTCGGCGCGAGCACTGCCAAAATCTGTGTCCTGCATGGCGCGGCAGGCGAGGCCCACCTGCTTTGGCCTGTTTCGGCACGGGCGCGACCGAAGCCAGGTTTCGGCCCCGGCGACACCGAAACCTCGGTGATAAGCACGCCCGGCTCGGCCTTGGCCTTCTTCCTTCTTCCTCGCTCGAGCCTTCTCCTCTTTCTCTCTCTGTTCTTCAGTTTCCAGTCAAAACACCACCGATTCTTACCCCAAAAAATCTCCACAAACCCACATATTGAAGAAATAGAGTAGAGGAGGGTTGGGGCATCCCCGATCTATTGATGGGATAGTTGTTCGTGGAGGCGTTTGGGGGAGTGGAGGTGAAGCAATGGTGGTCAACAATGGTGGATAGTGGTGGTGTGTGCCGGTGTTGGGGAAGCTAGAGGCGTGGTGCGGTGGTGGTGGTGCTAGATTGAAGCCGGGCAGTGGGAGCTACGCCCGCGTCAAGGGTAAACCCTAATCTCTAGATTTTTTAGGTTATGTGTTAATATAATTTAAGGGTGGATGCATGACATATGTGTGGATTAGTGTAGATATATTTTAGTTAGTGGTCATATTTTAGGTGGTTGTAATATTTTAGTTGGTCGGCATATTTTAGGTGGTCATATTAGTATATGTTGTCGGTTAGATGTTAATATAGTTTGCCGGTTGATGTGTCAGGATTAGTGTATGTTGTCGGTTAGATGTATTGTATATTTTTAGTAGTCTTTATTTTACCGGGGGTCGTCATATTTATTTTCGGCGGTCGTAATATTTAGATATTTCCGCTGTGGAGTATTTAATGATGGAATAAATTTGTTTAGGTAATGGAAGTGGTCGATGTTGTTGTGCACTACGGTGCCGGTACAGTCCGTGCATCTGAGTCAGGGGTTGATCTTAGTGAATTTGAAAATGTGGAGATTCAGTTGACAGAGCCAGAGAAAGTGAAAATCAGCGGTGTCCAGTGGTATTTTACGGTGAATTTTGGGTATGATCCTAATTACTGGACTGTTAGGATTCAGTCGGTATGGACCAAATCTCGGTCAAATATTCGCTGGGAGTTGTTGCCGCTTGATCGGACAAATCAGTGGGTTTCTTGGCTAGCATCATACAAACGCCGAGGGACAAAACCAGAAGTTCTAGTGTCGTTTGTTCTGAAGCAGAATAATTTTGAAATAGGTGGCGGTGCTGTTCAGACTGGAGAGACTAGTGAAGCAACTAGTTCGCATTGTGCCCAAATGCCTGGTCATTATGAACCATCACCGTCAGCAGGACATGCTCAAATTCCTGTTGGCTATGAACCATCACCGTCAGCAGGACATGCTCAAATTCCTGTTGGCTATCTACCATCACTGTCAGAAATTCCTCTTCATTATGAACCAGCACTGTCAGCAGGACCTGCCCAAATTGGGGAGGCTGATGCGGATGAGCACGAAGGTACAGTACAGGCTGAGATATTGGTGGAAGACGAGGAGGATGGCGTCGCAGAAGATATTGATTCTGATGATTTGATGAAAACAATGATGAAGATGTGCCTATTCCCAGTTACTGGAATCAGGACAACTCTGCCATCACGGCCGTGCCTGATGTCCATGAATCGTCCTAGGAGTACCACATGAATAACATTCAAATCGGGGCTCGTACAGCACGAAGCAACAGTTAAGGGAAGCCGTGATTCAGTGGGCATTGTCCACGCAAAGGGTTTTCCGCACTGACGTGTCAAATAGGCAATATTTGACAATGAGCTGTGTTGACATTGGTTGTCCGTCACGGGTGCATGGTCACTTGCCGAAGTATGACGTGGTGTGGGTGGTGACAGACGTCGTGCCACACACATGTGAAATTAATAGTTTGCTGACAGATCACCCAAACCTAACGTCAACTCTCATTGCACGTCTCTTGTTCAGTGAGATAGTGAACAAGAAAGACATGGTAGCAAAGCACATCATAGATATAGTTCACGCAAGATGGAAAACCACCATTAAGTACGGAAAGGCCTTGAGAGCTAAGCAGAAGGCTCTAGAGGAGAGGTTTGGGTCTTTCTATGACTCTTATGATAATGTTATTCGTCTTGTTAGCACATTGAAGGAGAGGAATCCTGGCACATATGCTTTAGTAGAATTACAACGGTTCCCGGAATTTCCTCAATATGGTGTATTCGGCCGACTGTTCTTCTCATTCGCTATTTGCATCGAAGCTTTTACCCATTGTCGTCTAGTGCTCAGCGTGGACGGCACGTTTCTCACAGGCAAGTACAAGGGGCAGATCCTGACCGCAATAGGTGTGGACGGCAATGGGCAGATCGTCCCGATTGCCTTCGCCTTCGTCGAGGGTGAGAATTATGAGAGCTGGATATGGTTCTTCAGGCAATTGAAAAAGGCAGTTGTGAAGACTCGACCAAATGTGTGCATCCTTCATGACAGGCATCCTGGTATGCTTAAGGCTATAAAGCGACTGCAGCACCCCACCGAGGATGAACCAGCACCATGGACTGACATGCAGAGCCGCTGGTGTATGTGTCATCTCGGCGCTAACTTTTACTCATGCTTTAAGAGTAAAAGGCTGATGAATCTGTTTAAAAGACTGTGCAATCAGAATCAAGAGAGGAAGTATCAGTTTCTGTGGGAAAGACTGACTGAATTCACTGGGCAGCAAGTGAAGGAAAGGAAAGCTGCGCAGGCACAAGCGGTAGCTACACAGCTTGCTGCGGCGCAGGTAGCTGCGGCCCAGGTTGCTGCGGCACAGGGTACTTCGGCACAGGGTGATGCGACACAGGGTACTGCGGCAAATACGACAGATTCAGAGCCTGTTCGGTTGTGTGACTTGCCTGGAATTGACCCTCCTGGTACGAAGAGAAAGAAGGGAAAACGAATCAAAAATTTGAAGAGTGGATAGAGAAGGAGCCTCCCGTGAAGTGGTCTCTGTTGCACGACCAATATGGAGCAAGGTACGGCATCATGACTACCAACCTAGCTGAGGTGTATAATTTTGTACTCAGAGGGAATAGGAGTTTGCCACTGACAGCACTGGTGGAGGGTATTTTGCACGGAACATTGACGTATTTCAGAGATAGACGTCGTGAAGCCGTCGAGCATATTGAGTATTACCCCAACACACTTTATTGCCGCAAGATAAGACAGTACATGGACAAGAAGATAAAGAAGACACGGATGCACATGGTGATTCGTATTGGTAATGAAGAAGCGAGGTACGAGGTACGCTTACCAACCTCAAGATTTGGTGCGGGTGAGCTGAAAACCCATGAGGTCATAATTAGTGCTACTGCACCCCCAACGTGCGAGTGCACATGCAACAAACCGAGACTGCTTCACCTCCCATGTTCTCATGTCCTTGCTGTTTCTGGCCAGTTGGGGATGAACCCAATCAGTTTTGTCTCTCCGTATTACATGAAAGAGGCTGTGGTTGAAACTTGGACCGGGGAGATGACAGGATTTAGAGTAGTTGGCAACTTCAACAAGGTGAATGAGATGGAACGAGAATATATTCCGGATCCTGCTCTTATGAGAACTGGCAGAGGAAGACGGAACTCGCGTCGAATCCGGAATGATATGGACGAGTCTGAAGTTGGTGGATGTACTAGACAGTGCTTACTTTGCAATCTTTTTGGGCATAGAGAGAAGTATTGTCCCAAATACGGCCTAGGATCTGATCCTGATCCTGCAGTCATTCCTGATCCTGTGCGTGGTCGAGGAAGTCGAGGAAACCGAGGAAACCGAGGACGTGGCCAACGTGGCTAGCACTACATTCCAATTTCTATGTGTGTAACCCTATGGTTTAATTTGTATGTGTCTGAACTATGTTGTAATTTGTATGTGTCCGAACTATGTTTTAATTTGTACGTGAATTTGTATGGTGTAATTTGTATGTGTCCGAACTATGTTTTAATTTGTACGTGAATTTGTATGGTTTAATTTGTATGTGTCCGAACTATGTTTTAATTTGTACGTGCCCGAACTGTGTTTTAATTTGTATGTTTGTTATTTTTTATGTTTTAATTTGTACGTGCCCGAACTGTGTTTTAATTTGTATGTTTGTTAATTTTTATGTTTTAATTTGTACAGATGGCTGCACATGCGTTGCTCAGTGAGGTGATCGATGGAAAACATCGTGCAAAGATTTGGGAGGGTGGTGACAAACCGAAGATCTTGCGTACGCGGGGTCCAGCATACAACTGGATGATACACCCTGATTGGGTTGATCGGTACGTATAAGAGAATATATTGATTATTTCGTTATGTTGTACGATATGACGAATAATTTATGATAGGTCACTGGCGAATAATTATCAACAAACTTGTTGCAGTTTATCTTGGTCTGGTCTCTTACCTATAGCGCGCCTAGTTGAGGCGACTCGGCGGGAGTGGCAACATATTCCACCAGATCAGCTCGGGGCCCCAGATATTGATGTGCAGGTTGATGCATCTCGACGCATCAACCCAGACAGGTCACTGCTCTGCTGCTTGGTTGATCGATGGAGGCCCGAGACCCACACTTTTCACTTCCCGTGCGGAGAGATGGCACCGACTCTTCAGGATGTGTCATATCTGTTGGGTCTCCCACTGGCGGGCGCGGTCGTAGGTCCTTTACAGGCTCCAGATAATTGGCGTGACGAAATGCAGGCACGTTTCGCAGGGATACATCCGGAAAACCCGCTCTTAGAGTACCAGCGACACGGTCCTCGGGTTTCATGGTTGAGCAAGTTTCAGGTAAGACTGTTAGAATTATGAGTTTTATTTTTTATTATCAACAAACTTGTACTTACTCAGTTCGTTTTGTATGATCAATGCGGATTGGAGTTCTACGATACCCGGATGCCGCGTTGACTGAAGCGCAGATTACTAGATGTCTGGAGGCATACCTGATGTGGCTGTTCGGCAAGGTAATGTACATTGACTCCCACGTCGACACTATTAGTGCGCGCTTCATCAATATGGCACGAGAGATTGCGGAGGCACATCACGTTGAGGACATAGTGCCACGGAGTTTTGGGTCAGCTGTCTTAGACGCCACGTACCGAGCTATGTGTTCGGCATGCACGAAGAATAAGCGTTCCGCTTCGCTTCTTGGCTGTCCACTACTGTTGCAGTTATGGTCTTGGGAGAGGTTCCCTATCGGTAGGCCTGACGTCGACGCTCAGACACCCTGGGAGTACAGGCTCGTTGAGACAAACCTAGTCGCTTTGCCTACTATTGGAAGTATGTGGGCGCGTAGAGAGGTAAACTTGCACATCATTTAATTTTTCAAACTTCTTATTTTGGTAAACTTGCACATCACTTACTTACTAGTTTATCTATTTGCAGAGACGGTACGCGGGCCAGCAGGTTAAAAACTGCTACGAGTCCTTCACGATGCAGTTTGATCAATTGCAAGACAATCAGGTTATATGGGAGTCGTACCGTCCTGACAGGGTGCAGGCGAGATACCCCGGCGGGATTTCTAGCTTGTGCCGGAGGGATGAAAACTACTGGTTCACTCGAGCCCGCATTGTTTTCGATGTCACGGTGGAGGAGATGGCCCAACAACGTGTCATGAGACAGTTTGGCAAGCGACAATTGCCGGAGCCTCCCACTAGAGTTCCCGCCCTTCCTCCGCACATCCACAAGTATGTTTTTAATCAACTGTGTTTACACCAAGGAATTTGGAATGTACTTTTCTAATTACACTACGCCTACATGTTTCAGATTGTCGCGACAAGGAGATAGATCTCTGGCATCTTGGCTACAGGCACTTAATCCGTACATAGTGATGTCTACGTGTGCTTCTATTCTTGTAGACAGTGTTGGGCCTCCAAGAGCAGAGGTTTGTAGAACAGCAGCAAGTTTCCCTTAAGTGAATCACCCAAGGTTTATCGAACTCAGGGAGGTAGAGGTCAAAGATATCCCTCTCAAGCAACCCTGCAATTAAGATACAAGAAGTCTCTTGTGTCCCCAACACACCCAATACACTTGTCAGATGTATAGGTGCACTAGTTCGGCGAAGAGATAGTGAAATACAAGTAATATGGATGATTATAAGTAGTAACTGCAATCTGAAATAAAGATGGCAGCAAGCAAACATGTAGCAGAACTTGTTGTAAACGGTGTTTCAATGCTTAGAAACAAGGCCTAGGGATCATACTTTCACTAGTGGACACTCTCAACAATGATCTCATAACTGAATAAGTAAAAGCTACTCTTAAACACTCTCTTGTTGGATAACAAACACCATTCATTGTGTAGGGCTACAAAAGCACACCTCAAGCCGGAGTAAACAAGCGCCACAACGTCATAAAGGAATCACACACGGTGCACACACTGTCACCTTTACACCGTGGAGAGTACCGGAGTTCATATTAAAGTAACCTATAGAGTGCATAATAGATAAAGAGTAACATCTACATATTCAACTAGATTAGCACAACTGAACACAAGTAAATACTACTCGGGATTATTCTCCTTCTTGATGAAGCAAGAGTACTATGCGTAGGGCTGCAAAGCACACCTCAAAGTCTGAGTAAACAAACACCACAATTCCCAAGAATAAGCCATGATAAATGTCTAAATTATTCATAGAGTCACACAAGTACCCACACTGTCACCTTGATACCGTGTTGTCACAATGACTCCAGAAACTAGACAAAATCACTTGAGTAGCATAAACATTATTAATGTATTCAGCGATACTAGCAATACACATGATCACATAAAGATCACACCATGGAGAGAGAGATGAACCACATAGCTACCGGTAGAGCCCTCAGCCTCGGGGGAGAACTACTCCCTCCTCATCATGGGAGTCAGCAGCGGCGATGAAGATGGCGGTGGTGTCGATGGAGATGACTCCGGGGGCAATTCCCCGTCCCGGCAGCGTGCCGGAACAGAGACTTCTGTCCCCCGAAACTTGTCGTCGATGGCGGCGGCGCTGCGGAACTCTTCTGGAAATATGACTTGTGTTTTAGGGTTTTCGCGTCTGAGGCAATATATAGGCGAAGGGGCAACGTCGGTGGAGGCTCGAGGGGCCCACACCACCTGGTGGCGCGGCAGGGGGCCCACCCGCGCCGGGTGTGGTTTGGCCACCTCGGCGCCCTCCTTCGTCTCTCCTTCGGACTCCGTGACGGCGCTGGAAAAATAGGGACGTGGCCTTTTGTTTCGTGCAATTCCGAGAATATTCGCAGAAGTACTTTTCTGAAACCAAAAACAGCAGAAAACAGGGAACTGGCACTGTGGCATCTTGTTAATAGGTTAGTCCCAGAAAATGCATAAAAGTGATATGAAGTGTATATAAAACATGTAGCAATGGTATAATATAAGCATGGAACATCAGAAATTATGGATACGTTGGAGACGTATCAAGCATCCCCAAGCTTAGTTCTACTCGTCCTCGAGTAGGTAAAACGATAACAACAAATAATTTCTGAGGAGACATGCTTTCACACAATCTTGATCATAATATTGTAAGACATGTAAGCTGTGATCAAATCATTCAAGCAAATGTATATAGTTGATATCAAAAGACAAAGCAAGAGTCAAACAAGCTAAAAGTTTTCATGAACTATTGCTTCAAAGACATGAAACCGTACAAGGTTCATTAAAGATGATTTAAGTATCCAGCATAGGAGTTCTATCCTTCAATCCAAGCATCAAGCAAATTTTCATAACATAGAAGGATTCAGCCAAGTAAACATAAACATGAACGTCATGAATCAACTGTTTCGAAGTCTACTCAACCGGTGAGCGCAAGCATTTGGTATTGGCACCATGATGTTATGGCAAAGAGAACATTAATGGGGGTTTGGAAGGCCAATGGAAGAAAGTCTCACAAAGCTATAAGTGATCATTAGACAAGAGGAAGTCTTATAATCGAAGCTATGTAAGGAGTAGTGATTGCCATGCAACGGATGCACATAGAGCTATATGTGTATGAAAGCTCTCCAATGGAACTAGTGGGGGTGCATCCAACTTGGTTGCTCATGAAGACCTAGAGCACTTTTGAGGAAGCTCATCATTGGAATATACAACCCAAGTTCTATAGTGTAAATTCCCCACATAGTTATACTAGTAGAACATGAAAACTCTCTCACATGGAGTATAGGTGCTAAACATGAGCACAAATGATGACTATGAATACTGCAGGTGCTAAACATGAGCACAAGTGTGATAAAGGATAGTAATGTTGCCCCCTTTTTCTTTATTCTTTTTTTTTTTTTTTCTTTTTTCTATTTTTTTTTCTTTTTCTGTTTCTCTTTTCGATGGCCTCCATGGCTCTTTTCAGAAGGGGCAACACTCTAATATGATTACAACTTTTTGGTACAAATAACTCATAATGAACAAAACATGATGTATAAAACTGTATGCCTCTGCCAGTGTAGCAGGATGTGCAATGATCTAGCGTAACATGGGTAAACCACACATCAGCTGTATAGAATCATGCAAAGCAATATATAATGATAAATGACAACAAGTCATGTAATGTAAGATGGATTGCATGGCAATATATCTCGGAACAGCTATGGAAATGCTGTGGTAGGTAGGTATGGTGGCTGTTTTGAGGAAGATGTATGGGCTTATGTGTAGGAGAACAAGAGGAAGTCTCCCACGGGGTTGGATGTACTGGCGAAGTATGCACAACTCTCAATGTGAGCAGAAGGCAATGCACAGCACCGAAGAGGCTAGCAAATATGGATGGTGGAAGTGCCAAAAACCGTAGCTTAACATTAGTCAAAAAGAACTCACAAGTTTATTGCAAACAACTAGCAGGTTCAACATTAAGAGCATGATTAAAATTCACTCCAAGAAGGGCCGTTCACGGCGGTACAAGTACCCCGTTAGATCCCTCGACCTTCAGCACAACTTAGTTATTACAATGAACTTTCAGACATGGAAAGCTATCAAGTCCAACTACACCTTCAACAATTTTAGAGTTTGTAGTACGGTACAAGCTTAAAGACAACAATCCACTAATGATTTTAACTTAATTAACCAGCAAGCTTTACCATCTAAATACTCAAAACATTTGCAAAGAATCAAGTTATCAAAGTTTCAATGATCTACAAGATTATGCAAGTTTTCATACCACTACCACATGCAGCATTTTCTTTCTTCCAAGCAAACACCAACAACTTACTTAAACATAAACTCTCCAAATGATAATATAATGCAGCAAGAGAGTATTTATAAACACGTGCTAACAGCTCAAGAGATGCATGAAAAACAGGAGCTAAAAGCACTGCAGTAGCTAGTTAAGAATACTCAACAAATATAAGTGAAGAACATGAGTATTCACATGAAAAAGCGGAGCGTGTCTCTCTCCCACACAAGGATTGCTAGGATCCGAATTTATTCAAACAAAACAAAAATAAAAGCACACAGACGCTCCAAGTAAAGCGCATAAGATGTGAAAGAATTAAAATATAGTTTCACTAGAGATGACCTGATAAGTTGTTGATGAAGAAGGGGATGCCTTGGGCATCCCCAAGCTTAGACGCTTGAGTCTTCTGAATATGGGGATGAACCACGGGGGCATCCCCAAGCTTAGCTTTTCACTCTTCTTGATCACATAATATCACCCTTCTCGCTTGATCCTTGAAAACTTCCTTCACACCAAACTCAAACAGTTCTCATTAGAGGGTTAGTGCATAATCAAAAATTCTCATATTCTGTAATGAACAATCATTAAAGCTTCTGGACATTAGCTACAGCCACCAATGCTTTGTGGAGCAAAGAAATCCACACAAACATCGTAAAAGAGCGAATGCAAAACAAAAGGCAGAATCTGTCAAAAACAGAACAGTCTGTGAAGACGAATTTTTTCGAGGCACTTAAGTTGCTCAGATGGATCTGGCCAAAATAATGAAAGTTGCGTACATATCTCAGGAAGATGCGTGATTTTTTAGAATTTTTCGAATTTTCTACAGGGAGAAGCTCAAATCGTGACAGCTAAAAATCTGTCTCTGCGCAGAAATCCAAATCTTGCATCAACTTTCAATAAAACTTTACTTGGCACAACAATGCATAAAATAAAGATACAAAGGAGTTGCTACAGAAGTAACAAACCTTGACTCAAAGAAAATAAAAATAACAGAAAATAAAAACATGGGTTGTCTCCCATAAGCGCTTTTCTTTAAAGCCTTTTAGCTAGGCATAGTGATTTTTATGATGCCCATAAAGATGAGAGTTGAAACATAAAAGAGAGCATCAAAAGCAATATAAACATTTAAATCTAACACTTTCTATGCAAGGAGTCTTGTAAGAAAAAAATCAATAAAGCAAAAGTGACTAGCATAGAAGGCAAAACAAGTGCAACTTCAAAAATTTCAACATAAAGAGAGAGACTTAATATTATTGTGATATATGAATCTGTCTCCCTCTCTCATAAGGACCAGTAGGTCTTAAAGTACCCAGCAAATAAAAGCAAATCAAGAGAAAGCTCAAAACTTCATCATAAAGAGAGAAATTTAGTAACATGAAGATTTCTATAACCATACTTTCCTCTCTCAAAATAATTTTCAGTGGCATCATGAATAAACTCAACAATATAGCTATCACATAAAGCATTCTTATCATGATCCACATGCATAAAAGTATCATTACTCTCCACATAAGCATAACATTTATTAGTAATAGTGAGAGTAAAACTATCACATCCATCATTGTAATCATCATAAATTGCAGGCATAGTATAATCATAATAAACTTTATCCTCCATAGTAGGTGGCACCAAAATACCACTATCATTATAATCATCATAAATTGGAGGTAAAGTATCATCAAAGAAAATTTTCTCCTCAAAACTTGGGGGACTAAAAATATCATATTCATCAAAACCAGCTTCCCCAAGCTTAGACTTTTCCATAGCATTAGCAATAATGGTGTTCAAAGAATTTATAGTAATAACATTGCTACCATCATGCAAACAATTCCATAGGTTTTTTAATTTTCTCTTCAAAAGCATCATGTCCTAATTCAATATAAAGTTCATAAAGATCTCTAATTTTTTTGTTGTTTTCCATTAAGCCTAACTAGTGAAAATAAAAACAAGAAACAAAAAGATATAATTGCAGAATCTAAAGGAAATACTTCGAGCACTCACACACTAGCAACAATACTAGAAAATAGCTTTGTAGCCAGAGGATGTGAATACCTTTTACCTTACCTCCCCGGCAACGGCGCCAGAAAATAGCTTGATGTCTACGTGTGCTTCTATTCTTGTAGACAGTGTTGGGCCTCCAAGAGCAGAGGTTTGTAGAACAGCAGCAAGTTTCCCTTAAGTGAATCACCCAAGGTTTATCGAACTCAGGGAGGTAGAGGTCAAAGATATCCTCTCAAGCAACCCTGCAATTAAGATACAAGAAGTCTCTTGTGTCCCCAACACACCCAATACACTTGTCAGATGTATAGGTGCACTAGTTCGGCGAAGAGATAGTGAAATACAAGTAATATGGATGATTATAAGTAGTAACTGCAATCTGAAATAAAGATGGCAGCAAGCAAACATGTAGCAGAACTTGTTGTAAACGGTGTTTCAATGCTTAGAAACAAGGCCTAGGGATCATACTTTCACTAGTGGACACTCTCAACAATGATCTCATAACTGAATAAGTAAAAGCTACTCTTAAACACTCTCTTGTTGGATAACAAACACCATTCATTGTGTAGGGCTACAAAAGCACACCTCAAGCCGGAGTAAACAAGCGCCACAACGTCATAAAGGAATCACACACGGTGCACACACTGTCACCTTTACACCGTGGAGAGTACCGGAGTTCATATTAAAGTAACCTATAGAGTGCATAATAGATAAAGAGTAACATCTACATATTCAACTAGATTAGCACAACTGAACACAAGTAAATACTACTCGGGATTATTCTCCTTCTTGATGAAGCAAGAGTACTATGCGTAGGGCTGCAAGAGCACACCTCAAAGTCTGAGTAAACAAACACCACAATTCCCAAGAATAAGCCATGATAAATGTCTAAATTATTCATAGAGTCACACAAGTACCCACACTGTCACCTTGATACCGTGTTGTCACAATGACTCCAGAAACTAGACAAAATCACTTGAGTAGCATAAACATTATTAATGTATTCAGCGATACTAGCAATACACATGATCACATAAAGATCACACCATGGGAGAGAGAGATGAACCACATAGCTACCGGTAGAGCCCTCAGCCTCGGGGGAGAACTACTCCCTCCTCATCATGGGAGTCAGCAGCGGCGATGAAGATGGCGGTGGTGTCGATGGAGATGACTCCGGGGGCAATTCCCCGTCCCGGCAGCGTGCCGGAACAGAGACTTCTGTCCCCCGAAACTTGTCGTCGATGGCGGCGGCGCTGCGGAACTCTTCTGGAAATATGACTTGTGTTTTAGGGTTTTCGCGTCTGAGGCAATATATAGGCGAAGGGGCAACGTCGGTGGAGGCTCGAGGGGCCCACACCACCTGGTGGCGCGGCAGGGGGCCCACCCGCGCCGGGTGTGGTTTGGCCACCTCGGCGCCCTCCTTCGTCTCTCCTTCGGACTCCGTGACGGCGCTGGAAAAATAAGGACGTGGCCTTTTGTTTCGTGCAATTCCGAGAATATTCGCAGAAGTACTTTTCTGAAACCAAAAACAGCAGAAAACAGGGAACTGGCACTGTGGCATCTTGTTAATAGGTTAGTCCCAGAAAATGCATAAAAGTGATATGAAGTGTATATAAAACATGTAGCAAATGGTATAATATAAGCATGAAATATCAGAAATTATGGATACGTTGGAGACGTATCACATAGCGGAATGGGCTAACGCGACGGCTAATGTATGGCCCGTGGATGAGCCATTTCTGCTACATGATTTCAACTTATATCTGCGGACGTACGGACAGTCCACTCGACTTCGCTTAGTGCCCACGTCCCAGCCTGATCAGTTGCCACCTCCTTCTGTTACGGACATGTACCCACTTGAGGCTATTGGGGAAGCAGATACTACGCGGTATGTACTTCACTAATATTGGTAAATGCATGTCTCAATAATCGACACTAACATTTTGTTTTCCTACAACAGGCAGGCTTGATACAAGACATTCAGAGCGACGTTGCCGACTTTGCCCCACTGCCGCAACAAGTGTCTTGGTTCAAGCGTCTGGAGGACAAGCTACGACGTGTGTACTCTGTTCTTACTTGTGCCGGCGCTGCAGACGTTGCGGCACACGGCCCAGCACCGCGCCCCGCGCGCCCCGCGCGCCAGTCACTCGCGTGCCTGGTAGTTCGACGTGGCAGCCGCCACCTATGTACGGGTTCGGGATGCCGCCTTCGTACGGGTATGGCATGCTGCCTGGTTACCAGTTCGCGATGTCGCAAGGTTACGGGATACATCCACCTCAACATAACGTGTGGAACCCGTCTGCTATGCTGATGTCTCAGATTCCGGTCCACCTCCGTAAGTAGTTTATAATACTCTCATTTATTTATCATGTCCACCTAGACGGAGTACTGACGTAACATCTACATGTACAGGTGGGGGTGACGACTCTACACACACGGAGCTGTACGACGACCCGATGTACCAGACTCCACCGCCGCCCCCGACGCAGGAAACCCAGACACAGGAGGAGGAGCCGTTGCGAGGCCGAGGGATGCGTGACCACCGCGCTCCGAGACGCTTGTCACCTTCTGGGCCTCGAGCGCGTAGACAGCCGCGGACACGTCCTCACAGAGATGAGTGATACTACTATCTACTACTATCTGTGAGACATATTTCTATCTAGGTACTACTATCCGTATTTCTATTTCTATGTGAGACATATTCATATTTATGTTTGTATGAGACATATTATCTATGTACGAGACATATTCATATTTATGTTTGTATGAGACATATTATCTATGTACGAGACATATTCATATTTATGTTTGTATGAGACATATTATCTATGTATGAGACATATTATTATTTATGTACGAGACATATCAGAGGAAAATAAGTTGTACGAGACATATTATTAAACAAACATTGCAACTTACACAGACAGCAAGAAAACTGGTAGTAGCGACAACACAACATAAATTGAAAAAGAAAAATCATCTACCATCGACACAGCCTCCCGCGTCACTCTTCCCCTTCGACGATGCTGCACCCTTGCCCTTCGACGACGCCGCACCCTTGCCCTTCGACGATGCTTCAGCCTTGCGTTTCGACGACGCTGCACCCTTGCCCTTCGACGCCGCCGCCGCTGCTGCAGCTCTCTTGCTCGCTTCAGTGGGCATGAAGATATCATCTTCATCCTCGCTCTCCTCGACCCATAACATCGGTGTACGAAAAGCATCCAACATATATGCTTCAGTGGGATATGTTAGCTTCTTCTTCTGCCACCTAGCATGCAGCCTCACGAGTTCTTTTTCTATTTCCTTGTAATTCCTCCATGGCCACCCATGCCTAGCTAGCTTCGCTGATAGCTCACGGAGATGAGGTGGATGACTAACAATATCTTCGAATGGTATCTCTTTATTGTCTACCTTGAACTCGGCCGTAAACTTCAAAAGGAGTGCCGACATTCCTGCCGGGAAACTACCATCTGAATTGTATCTCGACATGTTCGAGTGAGTGGACTATGCTTACCAACTCGACATCTCCTCCCAGGGTTTTTATAGGACGAGCACAGACCAATTGGCGGGAGCAAGGCTGGCGGGAAAATACAAGGCGGGAGCAAGTTTGGCGGGAAAATTAGGCACGGCAGAAAAATAGCGGGAGAAAAAGGGCGGGAGGAAAATGGTGGGAACAAAATGGCGGAGGAAAATGGCGGGAGAAAAAAAGCGGGAACAATTGACCGCGAAACAAATTTACTCGAGAAAACCAAAATATGCGCGGTGCCGGGAAATATGAGCGAGAAAATAATGGCAACATTAGCGGTGGTGGGAAATATGAATATGTGGGCCAACAATCGGGAAAAACAAAATAAAAAAGTAAAATGCAACTTTCGGCACGGCCAGAGCCGAAACACGCCTGTCGGCCCCGCCGTTACGCGAAAGGCAGGTGGATGCAGCTGCGCATGCAGATCAGCGAGCTTTCGGTTTGGCCCGTGCTGAAACCGGCAGGTTTCGGTTTGGCCCGTGCCGAAACCTTGGTTTCGGTTCGGCCGTTGCCGACGCCGCGCTATTTTCCAAATTTCTGGAAAACACGCGCTAGATTCCAAATTTCTGTTTAAAATAATATTATTTAAAAAAAAATTCATACCACGATCTCTAAAGATTTTCCAGGAGGGTCCTATCCCCACACGGTGATTGTTTCAAGAAAAAGTTTAAAAGCGTGGCAATGTGAAATGGCGCCCACTGCCGTCCACACAAAAACAACGGCCACCCACCATATCCTCGTCGCTCCCACTAATCCCGTCGGCACAATGTTCGCCTCGCCGCCGCCGCGATGCCTCCTTCGCTCGCCGCCTCGCCGCTCCCCACCACCACTTCCCACCGCCCAGACCCCAGCTCCTCCTCCTCCTCCGTCCAGATCCTTCGCTCGCTCGCGCGCTCCCGCCGCTCGCACCTCGCCCATCGCGCGCTCGTCCTCTTCCGCTCACTCCACTCCTCCCCGACCCCGCCGTCCCCGCAATTTTCCATCCCCGCCGCGCTCTCAGCGGCCTCCTTCCTCGCCGCGCTCTCCGAGGGCCGCCAGCTCCACGCGCTCGCCGCCAAGCTCGCCCTGTCCCCTCGGGGCCACACCGTAGTCGCCAACTCCCTCCTCCACCTCTACGCCTCCTGCGGCCTCCCCGACGCCGCGCTCGTCATCTTCCGACACATCCCCGCCAAGTCCCTCGTCTCCTGGAACACCGCCATCGACGCGCTGGCCGGCAACGGCGACCACCTCGGCGCGCTCGACCTCTTCCGTGAGATGCAGCGGGACTCGGGCCTCGCTCCCGACGCCTACACCGTGCAGAGCATCCTTGGCGCGTGCGCCGGCGCGGGCGCGCTCTCGCTCGGGGTCTACGCCCACGCGCTGCTGCTACGGGAGCTCGGGGGCGACGGCCACGGCGAGGCCGTCTCCCGCGACGTGCTCATCAACAACTCGCTCGTGGACCTTTACGGCAAGTGCGGGGCGGCGGAGCTCTCGCGGCAGGTGTTCGACAGGATGCCCAACCGGGACATCACGTCGTGGAACGTGATGATCCTCACGCTTGCCAACCACGGATGCGTGCGCGAGTCAGTGGACCTGTTTGATCGGATGACACGGGTGGAGAATGTTGTGCCAAATGCAATCACGTTCGTCGCTGTTCTTAGTGCGTGCAACCATGGCGGGATGGTGGACGAGGGCAGGCGATACTTCGAGATGATGGTGAGCCAGTACGGGATCAGGCCCAGGATCGAGCACTACGGCTGCATGGTAGACATCTTGGCACGGGCTGGGTTCATTGAAGAGGCTCTGGATGTTGTGTCTGGTATGAATTGCCGGCCTGATGCCATCATCTGGAGGAGCCTTCTTGATGCATGCTGCAAGCAGAATGCTGGGTCGGAGCTTAGTGAGGCCATGGCCAAGATGGCACTTGATGTTCCCGATGATGCTGTAAGTGGTGTCTACGTCCTGCTCTCGAGGGTCTATGCGTCCGCACAGCGTTGGAACGACGTCGGCATGGTCCGCCGGTTGATGAGCGAAGAAGGTCTCAAGAAAGAGCCAGGGTTCAGCTCTATTGAAATGGACGGCTTGGTTCATCAGTTTGTCGCAGGTGACACGTCGCATCCTCAGTCAGAGCAGATATACATGAAGCTGGATGAAATTGAAGAGAGGCTCGCATCCTCTGGATACAAGCCAGACTTATCGGAGGCTCGTATGGTTGCTGGCATGGACCATACCAAGGGCGCCGCGCTCCGTTTGCACAGCGAGCGGCTAGCCATATCTTTTGGCTTGCTCAAGGCGACAACCGGGGCACCTATTCGTATCCTGAAGAACCTGAGAGTGTGCAAAGACTGCCACACTATCAGCAAGCTCGTATCAGAGCTGTATGGTGTGGAGATCATCGTCAGAGACCGGATTCGGTTTCACCATTTCAAGGATGGAGTATGTTCCTGCAAAGACTACTGGTGATATTTAAGCCATGATATATCCAGAGAGATCGCGCTGATGTTTGACAGCAAAAGATAAAGTGCATCTCTGTAGGGGTTCGGTGCGAGTGAATTAGAGTGTTGGGTGCTGAGATGTTCCTTTCTTGTTTTAGGTTGTCAAGAACTCAAGACCGACTGGTCAGTCAAACAGAATATTATAGAACATATGTTCTAATTCACAGTTTTCATTTTCACACAACATAACAATGGAAGAGGGGGATCCTCTGACATACCAAGCCCTGCCATGCCCTGACTTTCAGTCACTGACAGGTGGGTCCCGCGTATTGTGGGCCCCACGCGTCAAGGACTCAAGAGTTAGGTTCGGCTATGTCAGGGGATCCGCTTCCAACAATGGAATAGTGTAATGACAAGTGCATTGACCTTATATGAAATATGAAATCAATCGGTCGGCTGTGAATGAATGAATTTGAGTAATTCCCCCAAGTCCAATTGTGTAGTGAATAAGTTTCAAAAAAACAATTGTGTAGTGAATTGCAATACCGAAGTTCTATCTCAGAAAGGAAGGTTGAACTCATCTATACTACTGTTAAAAGAGCAAACATATTCATCCCTACGCACACCCCGTCAATGTACACAGAATTAAGTTTTCTAATCACAGCCACACGATCAGGCACACGTCAATAGATCTAACCGTCACAGAAACAAAAAACCCCACCGATGGGTGCGCTTAGCAATTCCTACAGCGGACGAAAACTCTGCCAAGCGAAACGTTCCCCTCCGCCCTTTCTCCAGCGCGACCGTTCCTAATCCAATCCCCGTCCCCTCCGCCGCTGGACGTCGCCGTCGGCGCGTAATCCAATCTCCTCTACGCCGCCGCTGCCCTTCCCCATGGCGGAAGGAGGACCAGGGTCCTCCAGCTCGCAGAGCACGCGGACAGGCGCTCGGGCGTGCGGCCAACGGGCCAAGGACCTCTCCGTCTCCAAGTCTTCGTTCGGCGGCGCCACGGGCCCGGACGCGCGCGCGGGGAGGCGTACGACAACGTGGAGATGTGCTTCGACCGACTACTTCTGGTCCACCTCCTTCTGTACAAGTATGCGTATCAGGCATCTTCTCCACCGACCACATCCGCCATGATCGGGAGCTGTTGGAGCTCGCCGTGGTCGTCGCCAGGGTCGCTTGAGACTGGGAATGGAACAGAGGATTCATCCGCGTCAAGTTCGCCGAAGGAATTGGGGCGAGGACGCCTACTTCCCTGACGTCAACTCTGCTCTGCTCACAGACAACTCGAGCTCAAAATCAAAATTGGCAGAAGGTGCGGCTCCGCACGGCTTGAACCTCCCGAATTGGAGATTAAGGCTTGAATTGGGCAGGGGAAATCTGGGTCCTTCTCTATCGTGCTGAGTGTCCTCTCCCCTGCGATTTTCTCCTCCCTAATCTAAAATCATCTCTGAACTGCAGTGCTGGCTATTGGACAACGGGAGAGTGGGAGGTGTTCCTCGCCGCCAATAGCCACGGCAGCCTCATGACGTTGCTGATGCCAACGCAAGTCTCCCCGGACTAGGAGCCTGCCATGCGCGCGCACCTCTACCACGACGGCTGTATCCTACAGTGGCTATCTATCCATCGCCACGAGGTGCCCACCGACGATGATGAGTACGAATGTACGATACATGGAAGGCGAGGCTGGTTGCCGGCGGTGGCAACGCCGACAGCAATAGGTACGACGTTTTTAATCTTCAGGCTAAGGCTGAGCAATTTGCTTCATGGGTTAGGCGATGTGGCGCTAACATATTCAGTAACTCAACGTATTGCAAAAGTTCTTTTTGATCTGGGGTGTGTGTGTGTGGGGGGGGGGGTCTTCTCCTGCGATGTTAACTTATTACAGTAGGTTCTTGTGTCCAATCCAATGGGATGAGATACATCTGAAATTGCAGTGCCGAACACTGCTAGCTCTGATGCCCCTGCACCTGATCATCACTCCAGCATGTGTTCACGTACTTACTGATTATGATGTGTAATCTCCAGTGACAAGATGATATTCCCATTAGTTTTTGTTTTCTTCACGAGAGTTTTTTTATACAATTTCCAGAAATTATAATGATGTTATTTTTATTGGTGATGGTACTTGTAACAAACCTGTCGTGTCTTGAGAATATATTTTTGGTGTTAAGATTTCACTTCAGAATATTGGTTTAATACCACTTATATCATTAAGATATATGTTTTTCAATTTAGTACTCCCTCCGTCCGGAGGGAGTAGTTTATAGTTGTGAGTCTTGTACGCAAACAACTGTCAATATTTTCATAATACTAATTCGCAGGTCTACATCACCATTCAGGGATTTCACAAAATATGTCGTTTTTGCTGCACCTGGATTTTTTTTTACCTATACTATTTATATAAGAGCAAACATGTTGGGATACATAAATTTTGATTTGTTCAATATCTGATCAACGACCCAGATCGTTCCAATGTTGGGTTGAAAAAAATATCATGTCATGATTATTTTAATATTTTATAAGAGTATTAAGATTTCTTGCATGATTGTTATTGAATATTAAGATTTGTATCCTTACTTTTTTGTAATCATGAAGGTCAACTGTGGTCTTTGGATGATAAATATTATGAATTTTTTGTTGTGGTATAAAAAAATCAATAAACTAGAAAACAAATTTATATTTTGAAGACGTGCGTTGCACGTACACGGCTACTAGTTAGAGAAAGGAACTATTAAGACTATTTCATCGTTTCACTCCACGATCCAAATCACCAATTAAACATCCACAGTATGAACAATCACCGGACTCCTCACTTGGCGATCACCGTCAGACCACACGATAGCTGCGGACAAAAACTCGTTCGCCTTGGGCAAAGCGCCGGAGACCGTCACGGTGAACGACATCTTCTGATGCAGCCGGCTGAACGCCAGCCTCCTGGGCGAGACGGCAACGCTAACAAGATCAGACCTGGTGCCTACAATCTTGGCGACGTAAACCGATCCAGGAACACCGACGTTGGTGACGGTGCGCGGGAAGTGGACGCTGAAGTTCTTCCCCGGCACTGCGTGTACGGCCATCGTTGGGTAGTTGAGGTCTCCGGTAGACCCTTTCCGGCCGCCGTGGCAGGGCGTGGCGTCGTCGGAGCCGGTGACGAGCTGGAGCTGCGTGGAGTTGTACCCCTGGGCGCACAGCATGCGCACGTAGTCGCCCACGCGTGCGTCGTACACGAGTCCCGGTTCCCGCGCCCGCCCTGGGTTGAGTTGCCCCGCGCCGTACGTGAGCTCGCCGCCGCCGCGGTTGCGCGAAGGGTCCATTGGGGTTGCTACAAGCACACGCCGCCGTTGTGCAAGTGTGGTGATTACCAGCCGACTACATTTTGAAATGAATGCCATGAGAGAGCGCGGATTACCTGTGGTGATGAGAGCCGACATGATCATCGCCGGTGACCAGTCGGGGTGGAAGGACTTGACGTAGGCCGCGGCGCCGGTCGCGTGAGGGCACGCCATGGACGTGCCCGAGTCGATGTTGTACGCCACGCCCCTCCGGGGCACGGACGACACCGGCGACCACGCTGCCAGGATGTCGATCCCCGGCGCCGACAGGTCAGGCTGCAGCGTTCATACAAATGCATGTTCGCGTGAGCCACCTTAAACTGTACTTAATCAATTAATTGTGCCTGATTGATGAACTAACAACCTTCAAGATCTCAGGAGTGATCATGTTTGGACCTGGAGATGAGAATCCGGCCACGATGGGGGCTTCAGAGTCGAAGGCTGCCTCGCTGGTGTGGATGGTGCCCACAGGATTACTGAAGATCACATCATGAGATTTCTCCATTTCAGCTCTGTAAAATGCAGTTCGTCTGGGCTGATGTAAACGGGACATACCGGGTTCTGTTGAAGTAGGCCAGGATTCCACTGAACTGATCCTGGGTAACCATGACGCTAGGGAGGGGCAGCTGCCAAGCCACGTCAGGCTCGTAGGTGACAATGACTGCGCCGGCAGCGCCGACGAGGACAGGGCCGCTGCCATCGCTCGACGAGGGGCAGAGCAGGATCTTCCCCTTGTATGACCGTCCGGCCATGGCCAGTGACTCTGCTGCACAAGAACTGCATCACCGACGGAATGTTCAACCAATACGAACAACATCCCGTATCGTACATACAATCAGTTTATGTATCTAAGGCTGTAATCATTACCCATTGATTGGTAAAATAAGTGGAGCTTTCTTCAGCTTGTGGAAGATGTTAACGGAAATCCCCTGTGTCAGAACAACATGGTAAACAAAAGATGTACCTTGCGCAAATTTTATTTTTTGTGAAGTTTCAGCGGAAAGATCAGCTCATTTCTCAGTGTCTCACTCACCATGATTGTTTTGCCGTTTCCCAGCACCAGCTTGTCGACGAGCCGGCGATCGATGCTGCTGGCGGCTACGGACAGTATCCACGGCGCGACGTTGGAGACGCGCCCGCTGTCCAGCCCAGAATTCCCAGCTGCGGCCGACGTGAGCACCCCGCCCCTCATGGCGTGGAACGAGCCGATCGCGGCGGCGTCCTCGAAGTACGGGATCGGCAGCTTGCTCCCGATGGAGAAGGAGATCACGTCGACGCCATCGGCCACGGCGTCGTCGAACGCTGCTAGCATGTCCGCATCGCTGCAGCCGTCTTCCCAGCACACCTTGTAGACGGCGAGCCTGGCGCCCGGCACGGCGCCCCGGGCCGTACCCGCTGCCAGGCCGCCGAGGCTAATGTTGCCCACCACCCGGCCCGCAACCGTCGACGCCGTGTGGCTGCCGTGGCCGTGGGTGTCCACCGGCGACAGCCCTTCCGTGGATCCGTGATTGTATGCGCGAGCGCCGATGATCTTGCTGTGCGTACGTCGATGGCATGTGTCAACTTATAGCGCATCGGCGTGCATGTCATGCATGGCAACAAGAAATGGTCATGGCAAGAAGGAAATGGCGACTGAGCCGTACTTGTTGCACGTGAAGTTGTGGCAGGCGCCCTTCCATCTGCTGGGCGGCGCGCCGAAACCCTCGTCGGAGAAGGAGGGGGAGTCCGGCCACAAGCCGGTGTCCAGGATGCCGATGATGACGTCCCCCTCGAGGTCCAGACTTCGATTTGATGACTGAGGGAAGCTTAGGAAGTCCCACGACCTTGTCGTTAGAGGGCGACGGTGCGTCCTGCTCGGAAAGATGGACACGACACCCTCCATACCTAGAAGGTAAAAAACCACGCGGATTCAGCGAATCAGCAACATAGATATAATTTTTAGCAGAATTCAGCAACAGTGCTGGGTGCCTGGGTTGACCATTTTTTTTCGATTTGCTAACGGCCCAATTTGTCGATTAGGCCTGGTGACTTGCAGAGCATTACTCTTACCGGAGAGCTTATGTTTCTCGTCTTCTGTCAGACTGGCTGCGAATCCACTTAGGCTCCTCTGGTAGCTGTAGATGATCCTCTCGTGAGCGGAGCTGCAAACAACACGAACTCAGTTCCTTCCTTGTAGCAGGGCCGGTCTTGACATTTGAGGCCCCCGGTGCAAGACGAAAAAATTGGGCCCCTATACATAAATAATATAGTGTTTTTTTTACACAAATAATCAAATCGAATCAAATGAAAAAAATAGGCTAATGTCGTCTTGCAAATCAACGAGGAATTTCTTGGAGATCAACAAATTAGTATATCCTCCTCCATTAATTTTCTCAAAACGGCGAGAAAATTATACGGGAGAATGGCGTTCCATCGTCGGCGGTGATTGATGAACAGGGAAGGGGTCATGTTTTTTTTTTGAGGTCATCAGGAGTTATGGTGTTACGGATTCAAGAACGAGGATGCGAGAGTGAGACCGCGAGAAAGGAGAAATCAATGCGATCGGTCATTTTTTTAGCGATCTGAGCACGGTGCTGGCTGCTGCGTGCGTGCATGCGTCTGCTCTCCAAAGGCCTCAAGCCTAAGATGCTATCACGGTGCATGTCAGAGCTGCTATCACGGGAGAACTTGCCCGTGGCAAGATGGTTAGGAGGGTGGTTGTACCCCCAGCCCACCAGAGTTCAAACCCCAGGTTTGACGCTGGTGTTTCTCATTTAGGCGGAATATTCTTCAGTGGGAGGCGACGTTCCCGTCGATAGCGAGGCGCCCGTGGTGACTTCGTCAATCTCAAGACCCAACCGCCGGCTCAGTCTCTCGGAGGTGCTCATAGGGGTAGGGTGTGCGTGTGTGCGTTCATAGGGGTGAGTGTATGCGCGTGTTTGTGAGCGTCTGCGTTGTACTGTGTTTCGCAAAAAAAGAGCTGCTATCACGGTGGGTGGGCTAACTAGGTGATTCGATCGGTTCACAAATTTTTTTCCAAGCCAAGGGCTGACTGTACGTAACATACCTACATGGGCCCTAGCAGTCGGAGGGCCCTGTGCGGCCGCACCGGCCGCACATGCTCAGGGCCGGCACTGCCTTGTAGCAGGGTTTAGTACAAAAATGAATCCTGGTAATAAGGATCCTGACCTGTCGTCGAGGACCCGGTTGAGCAGCTCGTGGTGGGCAGCGGAGAAGCCTCCGCCAGCCGTCGTCTCCGACGAACGGTGCCCCATGTACACGATGTATACCTGCACACACAAGCTCTTTCATGGTCACTACATAGTACATACACACAAAGCGTCACGGCCAGTGGGGTTTGATCCGACCTGTCTCCCATCGCCGTCGCCGCTAATCTGATCAGAAGCATGGAGGCTGGCCATGCAGAGGAAGACGATGACAACGACGATGGAAATGGAGGGTGCGTAGGCGCCGACCATTGCGTGCGTGCGTATGTTTGCCGTACGTATGGATCGTGGATGTGACAGTGTGAGTGTAGTATTTGTACAGCGTGCAAGACATGTTATAGCTTTGGATACGACGGCCTGTGATCGCCGTCCAGCGAGCTGGATCACTGGATTATGCTACGCGACCAGTCACCATATAATCTTGCTTCTAGTCGAGAGCTTCGCTTGCACCGGAGCATTTCTTGGTGTCTTCTGGCCCGTGAAGAAACGGTAAAACGATGCACTGCTGGTCATCGACTCATTGGTGCCTACGCCCGGGCTTAGCTCAGTATCTACTCTAGTCTATACGTTGGATTTTTAGTTGCTTTTTATGCTAAACCGGAAGTATCAGGTCTACTCTCCTTACTCGTTGGAATAAGTCTGGAGAGAGCAAAACAGGGTACGTTGATTTTTTTGTTTTTGGTTTTTGAATTTTTTGGGTTGAATTTGAAATCCGGTCAAAACTTTGTCGAGAGTTACAATCGGCAAATACCTTAGATGCCGAGTGCCCAACTGTAACACTCGGCAAACTCGACAAATAGGTGAGCGGGAAGCTAGCCGTTTGCATGGAAAGTTTGGGCGCTAAAAAATTCGAATGGTTTGCCGAGTGTTCATTAGGAGACACTTGGCAAACACACATTCCTATCACGGTGTTCAACTGGTTGGGGGAGTGGATGTACAAACTCGACACCCAAGTTCAAGTCCTCACGGACGTGAATTTAGGTTCCTATTTATACTTGAGGATCAGCCCTTTCTGATACTCATGCGGCTTGGTGATTAATCAAGATAAAACTCCTGGTAAATTCTCCCCAAAAAATATATTTCGGTGGTGCGTTCTATCTTGCGCCCGGCAGGATGGTTAAATCATAGAAGACTAAATGTTTAGATTTGCGATTTTTATTTGGCTGATTTTTGTATCTACTTTGTGCGACCCATAAATTGTAATAGGCTGGATGACTACTCTTGCAACTTTTATTTAATATAAAATGACCGTGTGCATCATTTTGATACAGAGGCTGGGAGACCCATTTCGAAAAAACATTCCCATCACGGAGCCATTATCCGCGGCTCACCTGCCACGTGTCCCTCATGTTTGCCAAGTGCCAAATGTTTCCTAGTGTTTTTGTATTTAACCGGGTACCGTTTGTTTGCTGAGTGTATTCTAACAACTTTGCCGAGTGGTAAATGTTTGCCGAGTGTTTTTTTCCTGGACTTTATCGAGTATGAACTAGTTGCCGAGTGTTTTTTTTTTGGCACTCGGCAAATCGGTCTATGTTCCAAGTTTCGAGATAAATACACTTGGCAAACATGGGCATACCTAGCAAAATATTTTTTTTCCGGTAGTGTGTGTACTAAAAAGAAAAAAATATGTATCACATAAAACAACAATCTTAACAACAAAATCAAGTCTTAGAAATATATAGCTCACCAAATATGGTTGAAGTGAGTAAAAAAGAACAATATATACAAGTAGTTGGAAAGATTAAATAGTCTTACATGAATAAGAAAATACACATGAGTAAAATATTATGGCTCTACTATACGCCTTTGCATTGCCATGAAAGTACCAACTATATCACCCTCGCTTACTTTCAAGAATAGTGATCGCTCGATAAATGTCACAATGCAAGCAATAGTTTATCACGCATGCTATTTCTCAATTTATTCTTCACTAGGCTCATTGTGGAAAGGACTCTTTTAGCACTCGCCGTATAAAACCGGTAATATCAATACCATCTTGAGAAGTAAGTACACCAAGTCATAAAGCACATGTTTCTTTGTTTCAACAAGCTTAATAGAGAGCTCACCAAAAGTATTTAGAAATTTGAATCTATCTTGTTTTTTTCTCATATCATCAATAAGGGTCTCAAGATGGAATTCAAGACTTACCCAATCTATGGTTTTATGTTCTTGGGATAAAATTCGGCAAGTCTCATTACCTTTGTGTGCATCATAAGAAGCGATGAATTGTTGGGATTCAAATATGCGAAAGAGAGAGTTTGAGGGAAACGCCACACCAAGGGCGATCAGCTCGTGTTGATTATATAGCACAAATACAGAGTGCCTTGCAAGGCAAGGAAGCAATCTAAACCTACCAAACCGAGATACACATGATCGGTTGAGGTGATTACCTAACAAACTTGCCTAACAACTATACAAGGAATATATACTCTAACATCCCCCCCTCAGTTTGTGCGTCAGGAGAGCGAACGCATAAACTGTACCGGAAATCCAAGAACAGCTGAGAAGGAAGGCCTTTCGTCATGATGTCGGCAAACTGTTGAGACGATGGCACATGAAGAACCCGTATCTGGCCGAGAGACACCTTCTCCCGCACGAAGTGGATGTCAATCTCGATATGCTTGGTGCGTTGATGTTGCACCGGGTTCGACGCCATGTAAACAGCACTAACATTGTCACAAAAGACAACTGTCGCAGCCTGGAGGGGATGATGAAGTTCCTGAAGAAGCTGTCGTATCCAGCAACACTCGGCAACGGCATGAGCAACAACCCGATATTCCGCTTCAGCACTAGAGCGAGAAACAGTGGCTTGTCGCTTAGAGGACCACGAGACCAGGTTGTCTCCAAGATAGACGCAATACCCAGACGTCGAGCGCCGTGTGTCCGGGCAACCAGCCCAATCGGCGTCAGAGTATGCCGTCAGAGAGGCCGAAGAGGTCGCATGAAGACGAAGACCAAGGTCGACGGTGCCTTTGATGTACCGAAGGATCCGCTTCACCAAGTTGAGATGGGGCTCGCGAGGTGCATGCATGTACAAGCACGCCTGCTGAACGACATGGGCGATGTCGGGCCGCGTCAGAGTGAGGTACTGAAGAGCACCGGTGAAACTCCTGTATTCCGTCGGATCAGAGATGAGTGGTCCTGCATCGGCGGATAGCTTGCATCTCACATCGATCGGCGTGGCACAGGGGTTGCACTCCAGCATGCCTGCGCGCTCGAGAAGATGAACGGCATATTGCTGCTGAGAAAGGAGCATCCCGGACTTGGAGCGAGTGACGGAGACCCCAAGGAAGTACGACAAATCCCCGAGGTCGGTCATGGCGAACTCGCGGTGAAGAAGATCCATGATGTGCTGAAGTAGGCGAGGTGTCGAGGCAGTGAGGATGATGTCGTCGACGTACAACAGGAGGTAGGCGAGCTCATCTTTATGGCGGAGCACGAAGAGGGACACGTCGGACTGAGATGCGACGAAGCCGAGCCGGTGAGCATAGTGGGCGAAGCGTTGATATCACGCTCGCGGAGCCTGCTTGAGGCCGTACAACGACTTGTGGAGGCGACATACATGTTGCGGACGCGCCGAGTCGGTGAAGCCGGGAGATTGCTCGCAGTACACCTCCTCGTTGAGATTTCCATGGAGAAAGGCGTTCTTGACGTCCAGTTGATGAATCGGCCATGCGCGAGAGGTGGCGATACCAAGCACGATGCGGATAGTCGCAGGCTTGACGACGGGACTAAAAGTCTCGTCGAAGTCCACACCATGCTGCTGAGAGAAGCCGCGCACGACCCATCGCGCCTTGTACCGTGAGAGGCCACCATCCGAGCCAAATTTGTGCTTGAAGATCCACTTTCCTGAAACAATATTAGCACCAACAGGACGAGGTACAAGAGTCCGCGTGTGGTTATGCATGAGTGCATCGACTCCTCGGTCATGGCGGCGCGCCAATGTGGATCCTGAAGAGCACCCCGGTATGTTTTAGGAATTGGGGAAATTGAGGAGTGGATGGCGGAGAGGTTGAGGCTATCAATGGGTTTGGTGATGCCGTGCTTAGCTCGTGTGACCATGGTATGGTTGGGAGGACCTGGAACAGGACATGTACGCCGAGGTGGCGGAGGAGGTGGTGGTGGAGGGGGCGACGGACTCGGAGTCGCAGGAGGTGTTGAAGTCTTGAAGACGGTGGACTTGGTGGCGCAGGGGAGCTCGCGGGAGGTGAGCGAGGCGAGCTGGGAGGTGAGCGCGCCTGATCCGAGGCATGCATGTTGGGCTGGGCCGGTGGGGAAACTAGCGTAGTGGGCTGATGGCTGAGGAAATCGATCAGGAAATCGAGAGAATCAGCAGGAGAGGCTGGTGTAGTTTTGGCAAACGGGAACTGGGTTTCGTCGAACACGACATGGCGCGAGGTGAGGACGCGACGAGTGGCGAGGTCTAAGCAGCAATAGCCGCGGTGAGAAGAAGGGTAGCCGAGAAAAACGCAAGCGCTAGAGTGAGGGGCGAGTTTATGTGGCGCAGTTGCGGACTGGTTAGGGTAACATAGGCAGCCGAAAACGCGTAGGTCGGAGTAGGAGGGAGGCTGCCGATATAGGAGTTCATATGGAACAGAAAACCCTATGGGTTGACACGGACGGCGGTTGAGGAGGTAGGTGGCGGTAGCTATGGCTTCAGCCCAATAGGACAGAGGCATATGTGCTTGGAAAAGAAGTGTGCGTGTGATGTCGTTGAGAGTGCGGAGGGCACGTTCGGCCTTGCCGTTCTGTGGAGAAGTGTAAGGGCAGGACATGCGAAGATGAATGCCATCGCGAGTGAGGAATTCTACCAAGGTGGAGTTGACAAACTCGGTACCGTTGTCAGTTTGGAGAGAGACTACGGGGAGGTTAAATTGTGTGCGGACGTAGGCAACAAAGTTGATGAGGATGTCGGCGGTGTCAGACTTACGACGTAATGGAAAGGTCCACATAAAATGAGAGTAGTCATCGACAACGACAAGATAGTATTTCAGGCCAGAATTACTCAAAATTGGAGAGGTCCATAAATCGCAATGTATTAACTGAAACGGAGTGACACTAAAAGTTTGAGACCGAGAAAACGGTAAACGAACGTGCTTGCCAATATGACATGCATGACACAACGAGGTAGCATTATTACAAGAAATCTGAAATTGTCTAGATAAATGTGACACAGTGTCACGTCCTGGGTGGCCTAAGCGGCGATGCCATAGCTCGGTGGAGTCGGAGGATGTAAGGAGGCCGTAGGATGGTGGCGAGCTGGGGCTGGTGGAGAACTCATAAAGAGGGCCGGAGCTACTGCAGCGTATGATCTCGCGCCTGGTTTGAAGATCCTTAACAGAAAAACCAAAAGGGTCAAATTCGACGGAACAGGAATTATCAGTTCTAAATTGACGAGTAGAAATAAGGTTTTTGATGATGTTGGGAACCACTAACATGTTTGGTAAAGAAAAGGTGCGGTGTGGTCTAGAGAGAGAGGTGTGACCAGTGTAGGAAATAGGTAGGGAGCCCCCGTTGCCAACGGTGACATGGGAGGAGGAAGGGGCTGTGGAAGGAGAAGAGAGTATACCGGGGTCGAAAACCATGTGCGAGGTGGCGCCGGAGTCCATGACCCATCCGCCGCCATGCGAGGGTTGTCCAGCAGCGTTGTTCAGCGCCGCCATGAGAGCCAAGCAGTCCCAAGCAGGAGTGGAGCCGCCGCCGGGGGCGCCATGTGGAGTTGCCAGTGGAGACGGGTTGGTGCCGACGGACTGGCCGTGGAGAGGGGCCAGCATCGTGGTGTAGGCCTGCTGGCCCGGCGGCACCCACGTCTGCGGGCGCCAGGAAGGCTGCGGCGGCTGGCTGACAGGACGGGGCGCCAGGATGCCGGGGGCGCTGCTTGGAGGAGGTGGAGCGTGCGGACGCCAGGTGGGCTGCATCTGCTGGGCCTGGCCCGTGTAGGGGTTGAAGCAGATCCACGGGCCAGGGGATGCGGTCGTGCTGCCGCCGCCGTTGCGCTTCTTCTCCTGGAAGTGGCCGTTGCCACCTCCACCTCCAGGGTTGCGGTCACCGCCGCCACCCCAAGAGGTGCCTTGTTCACCGCCGGCGGAGGGGCCGTTGAAGTTGCCGTAGAGGGCGACTTGGGAGGACGGCGGAGCGGTGTTGCCGAGCTGCATCTCGCGAAGGGGCAGGAGGGAGCGCGTCTGGCGGAAGGTCGGGAACGGGACCTGCATGGTGACGAGAGTCGTAATATCGGCAAAGCGAGAGTTCAGGCCGCGGAGGCAGGTTAGAACCAGCGTTTGGTCGGACACGGGCTGGCCAACGTCACGCAGCGCGTCGGAGAGCGACTTGAGGCGGTGGCAGTAGGCGGTGATGGTGAGGTCGCCCTGGACGATGGAGCGGAACTCCGCCTCGAGCTAGACGGCGCGAGTCATCTGGTTGTCGAGGAAGAGGTTGCGGATGAGCGTGTACGCCTCGTATGCGGTCTGGTCCTCCGCCATGATGATGTCAAGGATGTCCTCGCTGATGGAGCCGTAGAGCCAGGAGCGGACGACGAAGTCTTGGTGAGTCCACTCGACGGTGCGAGCGGCGAGCGGGGTGTTTGATACGTCTCAAACGTATCTATAATTTCTGATGTTCCATGTTGATATTATACCATTTGTTACATGTTTTATATACACTTCATAACATTTTTATGCATTTTCTGGGACTAACCTATTAACAAGATTCCACAGTGCCAGTTCCTGTTTTCTGCTGTTTTTGTATTCCAGAAAAGCTAGTCTGGAAATATTCTCGGAATTGGACGAAACTTGGATAGAACCTCCTATTTTTCCAACACGAACACGGAGTCCAAAGGAGAGCCGGAGGGGAGCCACGTGGCAGCCACACCATGGGGCCGCGCGGGGCCCCCCCTGCCGCGCCGTGGGGTGGTGTGGGGCCCACGTGGGTCGCCAGCCGCCGCCCTTTCGCCTATTTATTCCTCCCGACGCGAAAACCCTAAATACCCGAGTCATTATCCACGAAAAGTTCCAGAGACGCCGCCGCCGTCAACCCTAGCTCGGGAGGGTTCAGAAGCTCTTCCCGTCACCCTGCCGGAGAGGGGAATCATCACCGGAGGGCTCTACATCACCATGCCTGCCTCCGGAGTGATGCGTGAGTAGTTCATCCTTGGACTACGGGTCCATGGCAGTAGCTAGATGGTTGTCTCTCCACTTTATGCTATCATGTTTAGATCTTGTGAGCTGCCTATCATGATCAAGATCATCTTATTGTAATGCTACATGTTGTGTTTGCTGGGATCCGATGAATATTGAATACTATGTCAAGTTGATTATCAATCTATCTTATATGTTATTTATGATCTTGCATGCTTTCCGTTACTATTAGATGCTTTGGTCAAGTAGATGCTTGTAACTCCAAGAGTGAGTATTTATGCTAGATAGTGGGTTCATGCCTCCGGTAATCTGGGAGAGTGACAATAACTTCTAAGATTGTGGATGTGCTGTTGCCACTAGGGATAAAATAACCGATGCTTAGCTTAAGGGTGCGCCGTTAGGTCTAATGCATTTGTTTACATTACGCACATTACTTAATACAATTATCCGTTGCTTGCAACTTAATACCAACGGGGCACTCGGATGACAACCTGGCGGTGGATTATTAGTCATAGACGCTGTTGGATAACGGTCTATGTATTTTGTCGTAATGGCCACATGAATATCATAGTAATCATCATGTCATATATATGCATTGTCATGCGCTCAATATTTTGTCAATTGCTCAGCTGTAATTTGTTCACCCAGCATGTTAGTTATCTTTTATGGAGAGACACCACTAGTGAACTGTGGACCCCGGTCCATTCTTTTACACTGATAATACAACCAACAGCAAACATTGTTCATTTTCATTCTCTGCAATTTACTACTGTTTTCCACACCATACGTTTAATCCTTTGTTTTCAGCAAACCGGTGAGATTGACAACCTCACTGTTTCGTTGGGGCAAAATAGTTTGATTGTGTTGTGTGCAGGTTCCACGTCAGCGCGCCACTGACAACCTTCAGAAGTGATTTCTTGCTCCTACTGGTTCGATTAAACCTTGGTTTCATACCGAGAGAAACTGCTGCTACACTGCTTCATACCTTCCTTTTGGGGTCTCCCAACGAACGTGTGATCCACGCTATCAAGCTCTTTTTCTGGCGCCGTTGCCGGGGAGAAGAAATATTTCTGAGAGCTCCTCTAACTCTCTGCAACAGCTCTTTTTCTGGCGCCGTTGCCGGGGAGCAAGAGGATTTCTGCAAGGGGAGTTTCACGCTTCCAATCTCTTTACTTTGTTATTGTCTTGCTTAGTTTATTTTTATTTAGTCTTGTTTGCTTTATTTATCAAAAACACAAAAAAATTAGTTACTTTTATTTTCAAGTTGTTATCTTTCTATTTTGTTTTAATTTTGCTAAAATGAGTATACCTGAAATTGAAGTTCGGTCCTTTAAGCAACAAGGTGGAGAAAGTTTAAAAAATGCTTGGTATAGGATCAGTGATGCTCACCGTATATGTGCTAAAAAATATTCTACCATGATCCTTCTTAGAAATTTTTATGTTGGTATCACTAGCTGGTATAGGTATGTTTTGGACACTCTAACAGGAGGAAACTTCCTAGGTACCCCTGCTTTAGAAGCTAGTTACATCATTGAAAGTCTAGTTGGGACACCACCTGTTAATGAATTTAAAATTGAAATTTCTCTTGAGGATGTCATGAAAAAATTAGAATCTATAGTGAAAAGCCTTCCAAGTATAGATAAGATCAATGCGATAGAAAAGCTCCATGATAGTACTAGTAAACTTGGAGAATCTCTGGGAAAAATTAACAGAAGAGTTACTGTTTTAGAAACTAGTGCTATCCATGATAATCAAAATTCTAGAATTGGAGAATTAGAGGAGGTTATTGATAGTTTGAGTTCTACTTTTTCCTCACTTAAAACTAAAAAGCAAGAGCATCTATTAGACAAGAAGAAGAAATTCATATATGTGCCCAAAGTGGCTAAACCGAAACCAACATTTGTTGATTTGTTTGAAACTGAGAAAGAATTTCGTGGATTAGTTAATGAATCTTGCAATGGTTTGTTTAAATTTTCTTCTCAAGAATTCCCTAAACTTAAAAATACAAGCTGTGTCTTTAATGAAAGTTTTGATACTGTTGATGCTTCATCACTTGGAAACACTCGATTCTTACTTTCTGCGCCTAGCTGAAAGGCGTTAAAGAAAAGCGCTTATGGGAGACAACCCATTATTTTATTTCTGCAATTTTTCTTTTCTTTTTGAGTCAAGGAGTTGTTTACTTCTGTAACAATTCCTTTGTATCTTTATTTTATCGCATTGTGTGCCAAGTATTGCCTCTAATAGGAAGATGATGCTAGATTTGGATTTCTGCGCAGGAACAGATTTCTGCTGTTCACCGTTTTAATTCTGTAAAATCACAGAAAAATTATTTAAATCTGCAAATTTTTGTGCGTGATCCTCAGATATGTACGCATCTTTCGTTAGTTTAAAGTTTTTCGATCTGAGCAACGTAAGTGCCTCGAAAAAATTCGTCTTTACGGACTGTTCTGTTTAGACAGATTCTGTCTTTTATTTTTCGCATTCTCTCTTTTACTAGTGTTGAGTGGAATTCTTTTTTAGGGTGAAGAGCTTCACATAACATCAGTGGCAGTAGCTAATGTTAAAAGTAACGGTCATGTTTGTGTCCTTATAGAACATGTGAGTTTTTGATTGTGCACTAACCCTCTAATGAGAATTACTTTGAGTTTGGTGTGGCGGAAGTTTTCAAGGGTCAAGAGAGAAGGATGATATAATGTGATCAAGAAGAGTGAAGAGCTTAAGCTTGGGGATGCTCCCATGGATCACCCCAGCATATTTCAAGAAGACTCAAGCGTCTAAGCTTGGGGATGCCCAAGGCATCCCCTTCTTCATCAGCAACTTATCAGGTCATCTCTAGTGAAACTATATTTTAATTCTTTCACATCATATGTGCTTTACTTGGAGCGTCTGTGTGCTTTTATTTTCAGTATTTTATTTTTCTTATGGTCAACTTGATTGGACCCCAGCATTCTTGATTGGGAGAGAGACACGCTCCGCTTTTTCATATGAATACTCCTATTCTTCACTTATACTTGTTGAGTATTCTTATCTAGCTATTGCTATGCTTTTAGCTCCTGTTTTGCATGCATCTCTTATTCAGAGCTGTTAGTTCTTTTAAAGAAAGTACTCTCTTGCTTCACTTATAATTGTTTGGAGAGTTTATGTTGAAATAAATTGATTGGTGTTTGGTTGGAACAGAAAATGTTGCATGTGGTAGATGGTATAATGGAAAAAGCTTACATATTCTTGTAGATCACTGTATTGGATAATTTGATACTTGTCAATTGTTTTGAGTTATCAAGTAGTTCATGTTTAAGCTTTTGTATCATGTAGTTAAAACCTATTAATGAAGAACTACCGTAAAGCTCGTTGAAATTTGGTTTGCATGATTGGTATCTCTAAGGTCTAGATATTTTCTAGTAAAAGGGTTTGGTTAACAAGGAAGACAGTGTAGAGTCTTATAATGCTTGCAATATGTTTTCATATAAGTCTTGCTGTGTCGGTTGATATCCTGTGTTTGCTTCAAATAACCTTGCTAGCCTAAACTCTGTACTGAGAGGGAATGCTTCTCGTGCATCCAAAACCTTGAGCCAAAATCCATGCCATCTGTGTCCACCATAACTACCTATATGTGGTATTTCCTTGCCATTCCAAGTAAATTTTTCATGTGCTACCTTTAAACTATTCAAAACTTTATTACTCCTATTTTGTGTCAATGTTTACCAAGCTCATGAGGACGGGGTGGATGTCTTTATGTCAACTGTCAAACAGACTTTACCACCGGACTAGCGGCATATACATCCGCTTATCCATTAATTTTGCAAAAAGAGCTGGCAAATGGGGTGCCCAGTCCCAATTAATTACAACTTTAACCGCTTAATTCTCTTCACATTTTTGCCCTGATTTATCAGTCAAGCAATGACAAACAGTGAAATATCTGCATGTGTAAACAAAAGAGAAAGAGGGATGATCTGCCTTGCTGGTAGAAATAACGTCCTTCATGGGAGCCGCTCTTAAAAGTCTGGTTGGCAGGGGTCATATTGTACTTTCCATTTTCTGATTCGTTGACAATTAACAAACACCTCTCAAAACTTATTTTTACTCTCTATATGATTTCAAAAACTTAAAAAGCTCTAGCACATGATTTAATCCCTGCTTCCCTCTGCGAAGGGCCTTTCTTTTACTTTTATGTTGAGTCAGTTTTCCTACTTCTTTCTATCTTAGAAGCAAACACTAGTGTCAACTTTGGTGCAACAATTTTTATATGCTTGTATATTGCACTTATTATATTGCTTTGTGTTGACAAATATCCATGAGATATATATGTTGAAAGTTGAAAGCAATTGCTGAAACTTAAATCTTCCTTTGTGTTGGTTAAATACCTTTTACTTAGAATCTATTGCTTTATGAGTTAACTCTTATGCAAAACTCTTTGATGCTTGTCTCGAAAGTACTATTCATGAAAAGTTTTTGCTTATATGATTCAGTTGTTTGCTCATTATCTACTTGCTAGCAAACTATAGACCATTGACCTGGATCACTTCATTCATAACATGTGCTTTACAATACTATTTGATCAAGATTATGATTGTAGCATGTCACCTCAGAAATTATTTTGTTTTTATCGTTTTACCTACTCGAGGACGAGTAGAACTAAGCTTGGGGATGCTTGATACGTCTCAAACGTATCTATAATTTCTGATGTTCCATGTTGATATTATACCAATTGTTACATGTTTTATATACACTTCATAGCATTTTTATGCATTTTCTGGGACTAACCTATTAACAAGATGCCACAGTGCCAGTTCCTGTTTTCTGCTGTTTTTGTATTCCAGAAAAGCTAGTCTGGAAATATTCTCGGAATTGGACGAAACTTGGACAGAACCTCCTATTTTTCCAACACGAACACGGAGTCCAAAGGAGACGGAGGGGAGCCACGTGGCAGCCACACCATGGGGCCGCGCGGGCCCCCCTGCCGCGCCGTGGGGTGGTGTGGGGCCCACGTGGTCGCAGCCGCCGCCCTTTCGCCTATTTATTCCTCCCGACGCGAAAACCCTAAATACCCGAGCCATTATCCACGAAAAGTTCCAGAGACGCCGCCGCCGTCAACCCTAGCTCGGGAGGGTTCAGAAGCTCTTCCCGGCACCCTGCCGGAGAGGGGAATCATCACCGGAGGGCTCTACATCACCATGCCTGCCTCCGGAGTGATGCGTGAGTAGTTCATCCTTGGACTACGGGTCCATGGCAGTAGCTAGATGGTTGTCTCTCCACTTTATGCTATCATGTTTAGATCTTGTGAGCTGCCTATCATGATCAAGATCATCTTATTGTAATGCTACATGTTGTGTTTGCTGGGATCCGATGAATATTGAATACTATGTCAAGTTGATTATCAATCTATCTTATATGTTATTTATGATCTTGCATGCTTTCCGTTACTAGTAGATGCTTTGGCCAAGTAGATGCTTGTAACTCCAAGAGTGAGTATTTATGCTAGATAGTGGGTTCATGCCTCCGGTAATCTGGGAGAGTGACAATAACTTCTAAGATTGTGGATGTGCTGTTGCCACTAGGGATAAAATAACCGATGCTTAGCTTAAGGGTGCCCGTTAGGTCTAATGCATTTGTTTACATTACGCACATTACTTAATGCAATTATCCGTTGCTTGCAACTTAATACCAACGGGGAACTCGGATGACAACCTGGCGGTGGATTATTAGTCATAGACGCTGTTGGATAACGGTCTATGTATTTTGTCGTAATGCCCACATGAATATCATAGTAATCATCATGTCATATATATGCATTGTCATGCGCTCAATATTTTGTCAATTGCCCAGCTGTAATTTGTTCACCCAGCATGTTAGTTATCTTTTATGGAGAGACACCACTAGTGAACTGTGGACCCCGGTCCATTCTTTTACACTGATAATACAACCAACTGCAAACATTGTTCCTTTTCATTCTCTGCAATTTACTACTGTTTTCCACACCATACGTTTAATCCTTTGTTTTCAGCAAGCCGGTGAGATTGACAACCTCACTGTTTCGTTGGGGCAAAGTAGTTTGATTGTGTTGTGTGCAGGTTCCACGTCAGCGCGCCACTGACAACCTTCAGAAGTGATTTCTTGCTCCTACTGGTTCGATTAAACCTTGGTTTCATACTGAGGGAAACTGCTGCGACACTGCTCCATACCTTCCTGTTGGGGTCTCCCAACGAACGTGTGATCCACGCTATCAGTGTTGGCGGAGACGTGGCCGGTGAGTTCATACTTGCCGAGGAGGACGCTGATGAGCATGCGCCACTTGGAGAAGTTCGAGGTCTTGAGGTCGAGGACGATGGGGACGTGCGTTTTCACGCTGGCGACGTTGACCGCGAGGGAGGCCGGCGACGACACGGCCGGCACGACGGCGGTCTCGGAAGCGGAGGAGGTGTGTGACGCCGATAACATGGCAGCGCGGCGGAAGCTAGGCTAGGGCTAGGGTTTTACTCAGATGCGTTTTGTGCTCTGATACCATGCGAAAGAGAGAGTTTGAGGGAAACACCACACCAAGGGCGATCAGCTCGTGTTGATTATATAGCACAAATACAGAGTGCCTTGCAAGGCAAGGAAGCAATCTAAACCTACCAAACTGAGATACACATGATCGGTTGAGGTGATTACCTAACAAACTTGCCTAACAATTATACAAGGAATATATACTCTAACAAAATATGACATGCAAGCAAGCAGCTCCATATTAACCTCATCAAACCGATTCTTAAGCTTGCATAATACTCCCTCCGTCTCAAAGGAGGTGGCGTATAAAATGAGTAAAAGTCAACATTTTTAAGTTTGACTAAATATTTATACAAAACTTTAAGGATTTATAATACAATGCCAATATCAATAGATTCGCCATTAGATATATTTTCATCATGTAGTTTTGAAATGTGGTTATCGTTGATATTTTCTTCTATATATTTAGTCAAACTTAAAAATGTTGACTTCTTTACTTAATTTATGAGCCACCTATTTGGGGACGGAGAGAGTATGATCAACGACACCAAGATACACTTGTATTCTAAAATGGTCATCATTTGTTTGTGTATCATAAAACCGTAATGATCTTCCATGAGCCACATATGTGTCACCCAACAATGGAACTTCAATGTCATATTTTTTTTGCAAAATAGTGTCGCCTTTGCAAGAAATTCTTCCCATCCATGAGATCTCATACCTTGCATTTGTCTTTGCAGCATCATCAAGTCTCGTTGCATTAACAATATCTTGATCTCTCTTTTGCAATTCTTGAGACAACTCATTGGTGTGGCCAAGAATAACAACCATCAAGTGGGCATGAAAACAAACTCAAATGACTCCAACAATATTGAGAAGGTAGGTAACATGATCAAAAAAAGACACACAAGTATCATTACCTTTTGCCATAGTACATCTTCTCATCGTTGCACGCGTTAACTCCCAAAATGATCTTAACATCTCATCATCCAAGAACATACAAATGTGATGGGCAAAATTAATCAAAATGAGGCCAAAAAATAATAATAGGAGAGTGTCCCACTTGACAATCAACCCAAGGGTTGCACATCTTTTGAATTGTAACTCATAGGTTTGTAAGAGATTTGTTCCAAGCCAAAAAAAAAGGTTCCTTTTTTACTCATTTTTATTGTACAATGCATATCCTTCTTCGACGCACAATTGATAATTTCCAAATGTCAGTAATATTATACCAAAATGGGTAACATGTAATGAATGGATAACTGAACTTACATGCTCATGATATGGTACGCTCCTTGAATGACATCACTCAATCGATCATATCATGCTCGCCACTTCATCATCTCCTTCTAGATTGTAGCACATCGGCGCTCAAGGTTTTTTTAGTCCTATCGTACTCAAACTTTATGTGTTGGTGGAAATGTTCAACAATTCCTCTTCCAATACATCTTCCATGGATGCTCATTGCCCACAACTGGATCTTGTACAATACTCTACCATGACAAATAAAGTTGGAAATCCTTATCATGGGTGCAGTTGCCAGAAATTTTCGTGGTATTTTTGCACCACTGCTTTCTGCAATAATGCCCTAAAGTGGCATAGACAAAGAAGTTTCATCAACATTGATGTTTTTGGACATCATGTGCACATAGGAATCATCTATAGCTGCCATTGCAACGAAACCACGAAGATAAAGATATGCATACAAATCATTTTTACAATGACCATATGCACATTTAAAATATTTAGCTGACATATACGCACATACATATACAAATTCTCAAATCCAGAGATGTTGTTGACATCAACCATAGTTTTTCACATGTGTACAATGTTCATATATACATTAACATTTAACCCACTATTGACATAACAACGACAAAATTCGAAGGAAAAAACAGAAAACTACTTTCGGCGACGCTGGGCAGGAGTAGTACGGAGGCGTGGGTGACGGTGATCGGGCAGGCGGGTGGCACGGGCCTCGTGGGAGGTCGCGTGGTGGGCACAACGAAAGAGGTTGGGCGGTGCTGGACAGGTCGGGCGACGGGAAGGACTGGGGTAAAAAGGAGTAAGTCGACAGTTAGGTCAAGAGGTGCGGGAGGAGCTTCTGTACATGAGGGAAGATGCCAATATTCCCAGTATTGTCAATTAACTAGTAGGGTCTGTGGGAGAGTCCCTTGTAGTGGGGTCTCTGAGTTTCATCCGGATCGTCCATATTCTAGGGACTCTAACTAGAGTGGTTTTTTTCACCTAGGGCCCCCGATATTGGTTTAGGGGTCTGTTTAGGGACCTGAGTCGGAGTTATTGGATATATGCTGCTCTTCTTGTAACACCCCTAGCAACATAGTGGGACAAAAGGACAAAACTTTGCGCACATGTCATGCAACAATAACATCGCGGCGGCCGGATTTGCAGTCGACTACAACATGTGGAGGTGCTTTCTTCCCCGGGAATGGCGGTACGGCGGCTCCGGCGGAGACTGAGGTGTTTGGGGCGACGGGGTGGATCCGATTGTGTTTCTTCCAGGTGGCTCGGGGTGTTTAGTGCAATTTGCTGGGTCTCGTTGTAATTTCTGGTTCCTTCTGTAAGTTGTATTGAGCTTCCTTTTTATATATCGGATCCTATTCAAAAAAAAAAACAATAACATGTTTCTCACAGCTAAGCGCATATTAAGTTCCAACAAATAGAATGGGGAGTGGAAAGATACCAGAATAGGATGATGGGACAATAAGCCCCAACATTCCAACTAAAGAATATGACTGAAGTGATTAGGTATGAGGTGGTTAGAAGTCTACTACCTTTCTTCCGAAATATAAGATATTTTAGCCTTTTTCTGAATCGGATATAGCTAGGTGCGTTTAGTGTGTAGATTCACTCATGTCGGTCCATATTTGGTTCATATTGAAATATCTAAAACATTTTATAATTTGGAACGGAGTGAGTATTGTTAGCCAAATGCTCGGTCTAGTTGCTGAACTTTTCAACTACTCTGAACAGGAGCACAAGCGGTAAAATTGGCAAAACCGAGCGTAACAAGCATGATTTTTTTTTTTTGCGGCTAACAGGCACGATTAAATTATAGCCAAAAGCAAATTCTCATGTGGTATGCGAGGTTGAGGCAGTAATGGCAGAGAGGCAAAGACGGAGCGGCGGATGAAGGAGGAGGAGTGGGGTTCGTGTTCCGGAGGAAGGGCGAAGGAGCAAACCTCTAACAGAACTCCCGCGCGCCCGAGAATAAACGGTCCTCGCGGCGCAGCGCAACGCCCGGAGGCGGAGCCGACCACCGCCGCGGCAGCCGTCGTACGTCCTGCATCGGCATCTCTCCGCCGCTCCCTGACCTCGCCTCGCCGTGGGAAGGCGGCCGGATGGAGCTGTTCGAGCGCGCCAAGACGGTGCGGCTGCGGAGCCACCACGACAAGTACATGTACGCGGACGACGACGAGTCCCACGTCCAGCAGGACCGCAACGCCGCCTCCCCGAACGCGCGCTGGACCGTGGAGCCCGTGCCGCACGCCCCCGGCGTCATCCGCCTCCGCAGCCGCTACGGCCGCTACCTCACCGCCTCCAACGAGCCCTTCCTCCTCGGCCTCACCGGCCGCAAGGTCGTCCAGACGCTGCCCCACCGCCTCGACTCCTCCGTCGAGTGGGTGCCCGTCCGCGACGGCAACCACGCCCGCCTCCAGACTCGCTACGGCAACTACCTCCGCGCCAACGGCGGCCTCCCGCCGCTGCGCAACTCCGTCACGCACGACGTCACCCACCACCGCCACGCCGGATGGATCCTCTGGTGCGTCGAGGTCGTCCAGGTCCTCCCGTACCCGTACCAGCCTGCTGAATCCTCCGACTCCAACTCCGGCTCTTCCTCGCCCCCTGTCGTGCCTTACAAACCGCCCTCTCGCTCGCCCTCGCCCTCCCCTTCTCCCTTGCCGACGGCGGCACTCCGGCCACCCCCGCCGCCACACTACCATACGGCGACTCCATTCATAGGGCAGCCACCGCCACCGCCTCCGGGCTCCCTGGAACTACCGGCCAGCCTTTTCAGGCTCGAGGTCCGTACGCCGCGCCCGTCACCTGTTCGACGAATCCAAGAACCCCAAATGCTCGATCACTAACTTATTTTTGCTTGGCTGGCGACGCAGTCGACGGACTCTTTCTCGATGCCGATGCCGATGCCGCGGCCCAAGGTGGAGGGGCGCCAAATCCACTACCTCATCGGGGATGACAATGGTGATGTGCGCGAGTACGAGGAGGAGCACTCCTTCACATTCAACGGGACGAGCCTCGAGGAGCTGCTGGAGAGACTGCAGGAGGAGACGGGGCTCAAGGACGTGATCATCTGCTCACGCAGCCCCATCAACATGAAGCTCATGCCGCTCCGCCTGCAGCTGCCACCCAACAACAACGCCATGCATATCGTGCTCGTGCTGGACTCGTCAAAAGGTAACTTTTGACATCCGTTAACGGCAGTTTCCTTTACCATTCGACTCGCAGATGACTCCCCGAATCTTTAATTCAGTACTGATGTTGCATTGAGAGGCTTTTAAATCGAATGCACTCCACTACAAAAATAAAATCGAACGAATTATATTAGTGTAAGAAATGATATTTACCAGTATTAAATGAATGAAATAGAGTGATGACAATAAAATAAAAATAAATAAGAGGGCCCAACCGGGTTCGAACCGGTGACCTATTGATCTGCAGTCAATTGCTCTACCACTGAGCTATGGACCCTTGTATGGGTAATAAAAGTTAATAACATATTTATTGATACGAGTATTAGGAGCCTTGTTTTGCAGAGTTTTTTTTTTCCTGGGACGAGATTTATCTCTCTGTATTATGCATGCCCTCATCATACTTAAAATAAATATCTCCTGTTTTGAAACCATCTCATTCATGTGCAAAGGATCGAACTTGATGCTCACACTTGAGGAAAAATAGCACCCTCCTCGTTGTTGATTACACTATGATCTTTATCTTGACTGCCAGCCTCTAATACAGCCTTTCTTTCCATTCTGAATTTGTTTCAGTGGCTAAATCTTTTCCACGACCTTTATGATCCATAAATTTTGGAGATGGCTCATGGTGCGGGTCAGAAGCTCGAGTAAAAGTGCAGGATCGTTGTATATTGTAGCTTTTGTTTCTGCTAGTTAACATAATACATTGTTATTTTTCACTTCCAGGTTGCAAATTTTTGTAAAGAGATCGCTATATCTGTGCATATTGACCATTTTATTTCCATGGACCAGATAGAATTGTGCAGTTGTAAAACCATAGACCTACCATATAATTCTCAAGCCCTGAGTTACTCTTTTGTTTTGACACCTGAGTTAGAATTGGTTTCTCGAAGCGGAGCGACAAAGAAATTAATGTTTCCGACAAACTTTTCCAATTCACAAACTATAGCAGTTTATAAATTTATAAACAAGGGAGTTGCGTACAAAATCTTATGGCTTATTCTGAAACAAACTTCCATCACACAAAATGTCAAAGTTTCATGTCAAGAATAACCATGTGTTTGTTGGCTAAACCACTTAATGTATGGTCACTACCATTTCCTCGGAGCCTGGGCGGGGGCGGGAGGTGTGGGTGGTGGTGGGGTGAAGCCCAGGCGGTATGGATCGTTATCGTACTAGGTCATCACCGCTATATATACATCTTGTAAGCCGCCGCACGGGATAAGTCTAACAATTGTAAATCACCGGCATTTGTAAGCTCTACCGAAATAGTGAAATTTTGCTGGATTGTGCCCGTGGATTTTACCTTTCTCACTGGAGAGTTTTTTGCACGTTAAATTTTTTTGTTCCCTGTGTTTGATATTGTTGTTCGTCGTTTCTATTGCCTATATTTAGAACAAGTCATGAAAGGTCTTCAAAGACAGTAAGAGAATATATCACAGATATGTCTAGATATTCGAGCTCTCACATTCGCACACAATTACTTTATTTTTGGCAAAATAGGGTTCTATTATTCAGCAACCATGACAGATTACAGACTGAAGACTTCGTAAAGAGAAACTGAGACTATACAGAACAACTTTACAAAGACAAAGATAAAGAAAGTACAAGTTTGAGGCAAGCCGGTTAAATAAAACTGAAGACAAGCATTGGCGGGATTAGCTCTTAAAATATAAGTGTTAGCAATTTTTTCCTTAAACACCTTGTCAAAAAAAGAATTTGGTTCTTCTATCAAGCACAAATATATGGCTACCAAAGCCCTATTCACGTGTAAAGATCCTTGATACCCAACACCCTCATTAATGTGTGTTTCATGCCAAACTCTAAAACAAAGAGGCTTATAGTTATATTAAGTTGTACTCTTGTCCACCCAAAAAATTCTCACGATAGTATTAAGCTTAGCAATGATCTTTTATTTGAAAAAATAATATATTGGAAATGCAATGTATCTGTACGAGGGCCAAGACATGGTTAATAAGGGTGAGCATGACAACATGTGAGAGTCTATTAGCCTTGTAGTGTATGAGTTTGGATTTAAAACTAACAATCAAAAAGGCATAAGAAGAAGATATATTTTTTCTAGAAGAACAAGGGGGTGACCAAAATGAATAGTAAAGGATACATATCAGCAACAGGGAACAACCTTTTGATACCAACAACAAAAATGTGAACTGCATACCTCCCAATATAAGTGGCAGATTTTTTCCAGTTTGGACTTTTGGCATCCAAGATTGCACAAGTGATTGATTACCTAAGCAATGTTTCGTGTGTCTAGATTGGAAGCCAAGCCGCGCGTAATGGGGTTATCCAGAAACATAACCGAGTGGAGCTATTTTTTTAAATAATACATTTTTTAATGAAATTCGAAAAATAATACGCATTTTGGAACATTTTCAAAAATAATGCACCCTAATTTACGGCGTGGACGACTAGTACCTGTCGTTGGCGCCGTGGACGAGCAGGTCATATCGTCTGCGCCGCAGACGACCAGGCCGTGGTCCAGCCTGTCCGCGCGCCGAGAGGCATGTCGTCCACGGCATAGACGATAAGCCTGGTCGTCTACGGCACTGCCGACTGCATGCATGCTCACGCGATGGCAGCTAGCTTTGCATCGATCGATCATCGCGTAGCACGGCGGACACACGAACGGGCGGCCGGCGAGTGCACACACGGCTAGCACGGCGGACGCACGAACGACCGGCCGGCGAGCCGGCGACTGCACACACCCTAGCACGGCAGCCCGACGAGAACGAACGGCCCGCCGGCGAGCTCGGCCCGCACGCACGGCGAGCACGCACCGCAGTCCGGCGAGCACGCACGGCAGCTGGCGAGCACGCACGGCGAGCCGGCGAGCGCCCGCACGCACGGCAGCCCGATGAGCACGCACGGCCAGCACCCACGGTCAGCACGCACGGCATGGTCGAGCTGATCAAATAGGTTCGCTCGGGGAACCTGCTGAGCCGATGAGAAGAACTCTCCTCTCGGGCGGCTCGCGCGGGCTGCTCCAGAGGAACTCCTAACCCTAGGAAAAAGAAGGCCGGCGGCGCTCCTCTCTCCGGCCGCTGCCGCCGCGGCGCCGGTGGTGGCGGCGCGCCCGGCCGTCAAAGGCGGCGGGTGAGGAGAGCGCGCCCTGACGAGCTCTCTTCGCGCGGAGGTGAGACGTCAAGCGGGCGGCGCTGGGAGGTGACTTCGGCGACGTGTGCGGCTGGGAGGCGCAGGGGAGGCGACGGCGGCGTGCCGGGGTGATAACCCACATGTATAGGGGATCGCGTGTAGCCTTTTCGATAAGTAAGAGTGTCGAACCCAACGAGGAGCTAAAGGTAGGATAAGTATTCTCTCAAGTTCTATCAACCACTGATACAACTCTACGCACACTAAACGTTTGCATTATCTAGAAATAAAACTACGGTAGCAATACGGGTATGAGAGGTAGTTTTGCAAGATAATAAATACAAGAAAGTAAAAGTTAGTGCTGCAGCAATAAAGTACACTAAGTAACCATATACTAACAGTACCATGAGTGTGGAAAAGTGGTGGTAATTGTGGTGGCTTTGTCCAAGATTAATTAGTGAAGGTACTTGGTTCATTGTCTTCGATGCAGTTTTCTATGTGGGAGAGGCTAAATATACATGCACTCCACTACTTGGGATTACAAGTACTATATGATTGGATTGTTAGAAAGCATCCGCAAATACTAACAATGCATTAAGGTTTCCCCAACCATAGCCTTAAGTTCAAGGTCCTCTTACTCCCATACGTGCAACTAATCGGTTCGCGTTCTCAGGTTTCTGTCACTCCGGCAGAACTTCCCCCGCTTCGTTACAAATACTACCAACCCTAGGGTGTTTGATCCATGCGCGCACAAGTATAATGGACACCAAAGGACAGCACCATATAGACATACAACTCTAATGAACCTCATGCATTCAATTAAGCAATCAAAAGACAAATAAACTACGGAAACATGATGTAAATCATAGGATAAATATTATAGCATCAAACACCATGTTTACATAGGACGGTACAGAGGTTTGTGGGAGGATGAACCACTGAATACAAGGAGGAGATGGTGATGGAGATGGCGGTGAAGACGGCGGAGAGGGGCGGCGCAGGGCGGCGGCGGCGCCGGCGGTGCGGGGAACTCCTTTCCCCGCCGCCGGCAAGCTTGGGGAGCGCCGCCCCTTAGCCTCCCTCCTTCATGGCTTCTTGGGAGCCCTCCCCCATGGAGATGGGATCCATGGGGGAGGCAAAAACGTGGCTTTTGGTGGCTGAAATTCGTGGGTGGAGGAGTCCTCCACGAATTAGGTTTCCTCCCTTTATATATCTTCTCGGATTTCCGTCACCCCCTTTTAGGGTTCCACCAAAACGGGCCTACAGGCCGCGTCCGAACTCCGATTGGGCTGATCTCGGGCTTAAAATCTTCGTATGGAAAATTGTGACAACTTTCGTAACAGCCAGGTCTCCATATAACGTCATCTTCGAGGGTCAAACTGGCAATCTTCGTAAAAAGTTCTCAGACAGATTTCAGGAAAGTCCCAATTCGACTCCAACAAGGTTTCCTCTTGTATTCTTGATAATTTCTACACATCAAAGAGTAAAACAAGAACATTGTGCACTTTTGCAACTATTAGTAGGTTAGTCCAAATAAATAATAAACTTAATATAAAACAAGTGCTAAAAGCATAAAAATGGCATGAAACAATCAAAAATTATAGATACGTTTTGGACGTATCAACATCCCCAAGCTTAATTCCTGCTCGTCCTCGAGTAGGTAAATGATAACAAAATAATTTTTGATTGTAAATGCTATGATCAGGTCTTTAACAATTGCATGATGTATGGATAATAAAACTTAGCAATCATGTTACCTAATGAAAAGTATCAACAAGATTGTAATGACCATAATAAAGCATGATAGAGTGGTATCTCGCTTGCCCTTAATTGTGGAGCAAAACATAAATGCCAAGGCACCTCTGAAGTTCAAGTGAAGACTAGATATAGAGATATCAAAGATAAATCATGGTTATACCTCAATTAATCGTATTCTGGGACAAGCACATTACACTAAGAACGACAGCTATGCTCTCGAAGAAGTGCTCAAAGAAAGGATGGTGACTCAACATAAAAATAAAAGATTGGCCCTTCGCAGAGGGAAGCAGGGATTAACACGTGCTAGAGCTTTTTTTTTTAAAAACAGAGGTAAAAATGTTTTGAGAGGTGTTTGTTAATTGTCAACGAATGGTAGCGGGTGAGAACAGTATTCTACCTGTCAAACGGACTTTTAAGAGCGGCTCCCATGAAGGACGTTATTTCTACCAGCAAGGCAGATCATCCCTCTTTCTCTTTGGTTTACACACATTCAGGTATTTCACTGTTTGTCATTGCTTACTGATGAATCAGGGCAAAAGTGTGAAGAGAATTAATTGGTTAAAGTTGTAATTAATTGGGACTGGGCACCCCGTTGCCAGCTCTTTTTGCAAGTTATTGGATAAGCGGATGTATATGCCACTAGTCCAGGTGTAAAAGTCCATTTGACAAATAGAATAAAGAATAACCACACTAATTCCTCATGAGCTAGTAAACATTGACACAAAAAGAGAAATATTTTGAAGGTTTTAAAGGTAGCACATGCAAATTTACTTGGAATGGCTTGAAATACCATGCATAGGAATTTTTTGGTGGACTCTTTGGGATAACTTGGTTTTAAGGATTTGGATGCACGAGCAGCATTCCCGCTCAGTACAAGTGAAGGCTAGCAATAGACTGGGAAGCGACAACCACGAGAGCGATAACGGTCATAATCATGCTTGCGACAAAATAAAATTAACGGAGGCATAAAAACGATACTAAAACTCTGAGGCAAAATAGATCATCAAGGCTTAATTGACTTTTATTTTTCAGTCATAACATGTGTGAGCATGTGCCAAGTCGATTCAAGTGAATTATTCAGAGGAGGATACCACAATACCATACCATCTTATGAACAGGACAATGCATGTTGATATCAAAATAACATAATATGCACTATTAGCTAGTTGAGACTAACCATAAGAAAACATAAACTACTAAACAGTATTATTCACACATCATTTTTAAGTTTCAACAAGTAATCCATTAACCAAGTAAACATTGAAAACAGAGGATAAATAAAATATGTGACGATCCACTTATTAATGTAACTGGTGTTTGATGCTAAGATAAATAGATAATAAAATACAGCCGCTTCAAGTTTAGTTAAGTTCCTATGTTGCTCAAAAAACAAAGTTTAAAGGTTTGCAAACCGTGGGGTTATTGATGAAGAGGGATGCGGGGACATCCCCAAGCTTATGACTTTGGTAATTCTTCAATATTCCATAGTTTGGTGTTCCTTCATTCTCTGTGAAAAAACTTCAACACAAAAACTTTCCCATTCTTTTCTGCGGTTAGACATTAGTACAATAGATAATATTTCCCAAGTGCTACTATTAAACCAAATAAAATTTTGTTTTTAAGTTACAGAAAGGTTGCTTAAATGGCCAACTTATAAATGAAAGGTAAGAACCATTAAAAATCAAATGAAAACGAAAAGAGGCCACTCTTGCAACAAAAGTCAGAATCTGTCCAGAAAAACAGCAGCTGGAAAACGCAATTTTTAGGTGCACTTAAACATGCCCGAAATTTTAGCCAATTTTTGTACATGCAGAGGATTAGGTGCTACAACATCAGTAATTTTTTCGTGATTTTTAGAGCTTCCAGTAAAATATGAAAAATCGCGCAATAAGCAGTAGATACCGAAAACAGAAAATCACTTTTTACATATGTATCAACTAAGCTAAATGGATAAAACTTGGTACTTTATTTTTGATAAACTAAGAAACCAGAGGCTAAGCAAGACCTAAACATGCTAGCTACAGCAAGGAAAACTCTAAATAAAAATCAAAAGTAAAACCCAAATAAAATTAAAATAAAGAACCAAACAAAGAAGCAAAACAAAAGAAAATATTTTTGTTATTTTGAATTTATAAGTGAAAGTAAAGAAGCAATCGAAACCAAATAAGGAGCCTAATAAAACTAAAGAAGGTAAAACCAAGACATATAAAAGCAATTATAATACAAGTTAAGACAATACATATCATGTGGACGGGTAATATAGAGTATGAACGAGACAACCTCATGTTAGTTGATGAATAGGGGGATGACTCGGGCATCCCCAAGCTTAGATGATTGTATCTTCTTGAATATGTTCTTGGGATGCACCTACACATCCCCAAGCTTGAGCTCTTGCGTCTTCTTATTCATCTCATATCACCATATTGATTAGATCTTATAAGCTACATCCACATAAAACTTCACAAAACTCATTAGTAGGGTTAGTACTCATTAAATAAAATCCACTCATGTTCAAGCATTGACAAGTTTTATAATTTTTACTCAACATTAGCCACTGTATATACTAAGGTGTTCATGATTTCCGTTGTCCGTCGAAAAACTAATGAAACTAACAACACCAAGTACAATATTGAATAAACAAAGAAATCTGTCAAAACTGAACAGTCCGTAAAGATGGCATTCAACGAGATAGTTAAGTAGCTCAAATCGAAAAACTTTAGTCTAATGAAAGAAAGATAATAATCTCAGGTTTATGCACAAAAATTTTCAAGTCAAAATACTATTCTGAGATTTATCACGATTTTATTTACAGAGAAGCACAAAATCTGTCTAAACAGAACAGTCAGTAAAGATCGAATTTTTCGACCTATCTACGTACCTTAAATCAGAAAAAGTTAGTCTAATGAAAGAAAGCTAATAAGCATCACTTTGCACTCAAGAAATTTCAGATCAAGATCACGTTCTGGTGATTTTAAACATTTAATACGGTGGAGCACAGAAAATCTGTTTCTGGACAGCAAAGTAAAACTATCAACTTTCAATTAACTAAGACTATTAGCATTTTATTTTTATGTACAGAGGTATATACACAATATTTACAATATTTACATGTTTTTAATGAAAAGCTTCCATGGAAAGATTTGTTTTGGTTTCATAGGCATGAACACAAGTGTTCAAGGTCGACCCCCATTTAACCATTACTCATCTTTCCAATCACTTTTCTTTTTGAAAACGTTTTTAGATAACAACTACACCTAATTTTTTTTGTAATTCGCATTCCCTATCCATAGTAAGATAAAGAACAACTTAATACTGAAAATAAAAACTACTTAGAGATAAAGCAAACAAGTGCACACAAGAACATTAACCTACGCTATGGCTCCCCGGCAACGGCGCCAGAAAAGGTCTTGATAACCCACAAGTATAGGGGATCGCGTGTAGCCTTTTCGATAAGTAAGAGTGTCGAACCCAACGAGGAGCTAAAGGTAGGATAAGTATTCTCTCAAGTTCTATCAACCACTGATACAACTCTACGCACACTAAACGTTTGCATTATCTAGAAATAAAACTACGGTAGCAATACGGGTATGAGAGGTAGTTTTGCAAGATAATAAATACAAGAAAGTAAATGTTAGTGCTGCAGCAATAAATACACTAAGTAACCATATACTAACAGTACCATGAGTGTGGAAAAGTGGTGGTAATTGTGGTGGCTTTGTCCAAGATTAATTAGTGAAGGTACTTGGTTCATTGTCTTCGATGCAGTTTTCTATGTGGGAGAGGCTAAATATACATGCACTCCACTACTTGGGATTACAAGTACTATATGATTGGATTGTTAGAAAGCATCCGCAAATACTAACAATGCATTAAGGTTTCCCCAACCATAGCCTTAAGTTCAAGGTCCTCTTACTCCCATACGTGCAACTAATCGGTTCGCGTTCTCAGGTTTCTGTCACTCCGGCAGAACTTCCCCCGCTTCGTTACAAATACTACCAACCCTAGGGTGTTTGATCCATGCGCGCACAAGTATAATGGACACCAAAGGACAGCACCATATAGACATACAACTCTAATGAACCTCATGCATTCAATTAAGCAATCAAAAGACAAATAAACTACGGAAACATGATGTAAATCATAGGATAAATATTATAGCATCAAACACCATGTTTACATAGGACGGTACAGAGGTTTGTGGGAGGATGAACCACTGAATACAAGGAGGAGATGGTGATGGAGATGGCGGTGAAGACGGCGGAGAGGGGCAGCGCGGCGGCGCCGGCGGTGCGGGGAACTCCTTTCCCCGCCGCCGGCAAGCTTGGGGAGCGCCGCCCCTTAGCCTCCCTCCTTCATGGCTTCTTGGGAGCCCTCCCCCATGGAGATGGGATCCATGGGGGAGGCAAAAACGTGGCTTTTGGTGGCTGAAATTCGTGGGTGGAGGAGTCCTCCACGAATTAGGTTTCCTCCCTTTATATATCTTCTCGGATTTCCGTCACCCCCTTTTAGGGTTCCACCAAAACGGGCCTACAGGCCGCGTCCGAACTCCGATTGGGCTGATCTCGGGCTTAAAATCTTCGTATGGAAAATTGTGACAACTTTCGTAACAGCCAGGTCTCCATATAACGTCATCTTCGAGGGTCAAACTGGCAATCTTCGTAAAAAGTTCTCAGACAGATTTCAGGAAAGTCCCAATTCGACTCCAACAAGGTTTCCTCTTGTATTCTTGATAATTTCTACACATCAAAGAGTAAAACAAGAACATTGTGCACTTTTGCAACTATTAGTAGGTTAGTCCAAATAAATAATAAACTTAATATAAAACAAGTGCTAAAAGCATAAAAATGGCATGAAACAATCAAAAATTATAGATACGTTTTGGACGTATCACGGGGCGGCTCGGCCGCAGCTCTGGTGGTGGTGGCGGCGCCCGGAGCTGCCGGCAAGAAGGAAGATGCGGCGGCGTCCCGGGCCCGATCTGGGCCCGTGATGGGTCGCGTGGGCTGCCCTTGCTCCTCCTCGAGGATGCCGCTCGGCCTCGGCTCAAGATGTCGGCGTGGCGGCGGTGCTGCGGGCGGATGGTCTGCGTGGAGGTCTCCGGGAGGCCAGCAGGGGTGTGCGGCGGCCATGGCGTGGCCGCCCGAGCTGGGAAGGGGCAGTGGCCCCGTGCCCTCCTTCTCCTGCCCTTCTGGATCTGGGCTAGATCTGGTACCACGGTAGCCAGGGGGCTGCCGGTGGTTGACTTGGTGGTGGAGCCTCCTTCCTCGTCTTGCCCTCTTCGGCGATGTGCGGAGCCAGGATGCCGGGGCGGCGGCCCTGGATGGTGGGAGTCCTTTGGTTGGCGGGCGTTCCAAGGACTCAGATGCTAGCCGACGACCTTGGCCACGGGGGTGGCTCAGTGGTTGGCGAGTGAACCGCGGTGACGGTGGCTCGGGTGTCATATCTTCGGCGCCTGGCGCCCCGTGTAGAAGTTTTGTGAGAGTTTGCCAAGGGGAAACCCTTTCCCGGGGTCTTCTCGGGACGCGGCGGCGACGTCCTTGGATGCCATCCCTTCTTGGAGGCGTCTGATGACGTGAAACACACGTTCGTTGGGAGACCCCAAGAGGAAGGTATGATGTAGTCAGCAGCAAGTTTTCCCTCAGAAAGAAACCAAGGTTATCGAACCAGTAGGAGCAGCAACTCTTCAGAAGGTTGTCAACGGCGCCAGAAAAATAGCTGTTGCAGGGTCTGGACTGTTGACGTGGAATCTGCACACAACACAATCAAACTACTTTGCCCCAACGAAACAGTGAGGTTGTCAATCTCACTGGCTTGCTGAAAACAAAGGATTAAACGTATGGTGTGGAAAATGAGTATTAAATTGCAGAGAATGAAAAAGGAACAGTTTGCAGTTTGTGGTTGTTTAATCAGTGTAAAAGAATGGACCGGGGTCCACAGTTCACTAGTGGTGTCTCTCCATAAAAGATAACTAACATGTTGGGTGAACAAATTACAGCTGGGCAATTGACGAATAGTGAGCGCATGACAATGCATATACATGACATGTTGACTACTATGATATTTAATTGGGCATTACGACATAATACATAGACCGTTATCCAACAGCATCTATGACTAATAATCCACCGCCGGGTTGTCATCCGAGTCCCCGTTGGTATTAAGTTGCAAGCAACGGATAATTGCATTAAGTAAAGTGCGTAATGTAAACAAACACATATGCCGTGGACATAGCATCGTTAGGTTATCCCTAGTGGCAACAGCACATCCACAACCTTAGAACTTTCTGTCACTGTCCCAGGTTAAACGGAGACATGAACCCACTATCTAGCATAAATACTCTCTCTTGGAGTTACAAGCATCTACTTGGCCAAAGCATCTACGAGTAACGGAAAGCATGCAAGATCTTAAATAACATATAAGATAGATTGATAATCAACTTGACATAATATTCAATATTCATCGGATCCCAGCAAACACAACATGTAGCATTACAATAATATGATCTTGATCATGTAGGGCAGCTCACAAGATCTAAACATGATGGCACAAAGTGGAGAGACAACCATCTAGCTACTGCTATGGACCCGTAGTCCAAGGATGAACTACTCACGCATCACTCCGGAGGCAGGCATGGCGATGTAGAAGCCTCCGGTGACGATTCCCCTCTCCGGCAGGGTGCCGGGAAGAGGTTCTGAACCCTCCCGAGCTAGGGTTGACGACGGCGGCGTCTCTGGATCTTTTCGTGGATATTTGCTCAGGTACTTAGGGTTTTCGCGTCGGGGGGAATAAGTAGGCGAAAGGGCGGCGGCTGCGGACCCCCGAGGGGCCCACACCACCCAGGGCGCGGCAGAGGGGGGCCCGCGCCCTGGTGCGTGTGGCCTCCTGGTGGCCCTCCTCTGCTGCTCCTTCGCTCCGTCAGGCGTGTTCTGGAAAAATAGGCACCCCCGTGTAGTTTCGTCCAATTCCGAGAATATTTCCAGACTAGCTTTTCTGGAATACAAAAACAGCAGAAAACAGGAACTGGCACTTCGGCATCTTGTTAATAGGTTAGTCCCAAAAAATGTATAAAAGTGATATAAAGTAGATGCAAAACATGTAGCAATTGGTATAAAACAAGCATGGAACATCAAAAATTATAGATACGTTTGAGACGTATCAGCATCCCCAAGCTTAGTTCCTACTCGTCCTCGAGTAGGTAAACGATAAAAACAAATAATTTTTGAGGTGACATGCTACTATCATAATCTTGATCATATAATATTGCAAGGCACATGTAAATGAATGAAGTGATCCAAGTCAATGGTCTATAATTTGCTACCAAATAGATAATGAGTAAACAATGAATCACACAAGCTAAACGTTTTCATGAATAGTACTTTCGAGACAAGCATCAAACAGTTTTGCATAAGTGTTAACTCATAAAGCAATAGTTTCTAAAAAAGGTATTTAATCAACACAAAGGAAGAATTTAGTTTCAGCATTTGCTTCAACTTTCAACATATTTATCTCATGGATATTGTCAACACAAAGTAGTATAACAAGTCCAATACATTGCATATAACGCATGTTGTAACAAAGTTGACACTAGTGTTTGCTTGTGGAAGACAGAAAGAATAGGAAAACTGACTCAACATAAAAGTAAAAGAAAGGCCCTTCGCAGAGGGAAGCAGGGATTAAATCATGTGCTAGAGCTTTTAGGTTTTTGAAAGCATATAGAGATTGCATAAAATATTTGATACTCCTCCCAACCTTGCTAACACAAGCCATGGCTAACCGAATCCTCGGGTGCCTTCCATCAATCACATACCATGGAGGAGTATCTATTTTTGAGAGGTGTTTGTTAATTGTCAACGAATGGTAGCGGGTGAGAACAGTATTCTACCTGTCGAACGGACTTTTAAGAGCGGCTCCCATGAAGGACGTTATTTCTACCAGCAAGGCAGATCATCCCTCTTTCTCTTTGGTTTACACACATTCAGGTATTTCACTGTTTGTCATTGCTTACTGATGAATCAGGGCAAAAGTGTGAAGAGAATTAATTGGTTAAAGTTGTAATTAATTGGGACTGGGCACCCCGTTGCCAGCTCTTTTTGCAAGTTATTGGATAAGCGGATGTATATGCCACTAGTCCAGGTGTAAAAGTCCACTCGACAAATAGAATAAAGAATAACCACACTAATTCCTCATGAGCTAGTAAACATTGACACAAAAAGGGAATAATAACATTTTGAATAATTTAAAGGTAGCACATGAAAAATTTACTTGGAGTGGCAAGGAAATACCACATATAGGTAGTTATGGTGGACACAAATGGCATGGATTTTGGCTCAAGGATTTGGATGCACGAGAAGCATTCCCTCTCAGTACAGAGTTTAGGCTAGCAAGGTTATGTAAGCAAACAAGAATATCAACCCGTACACCAAGTTTTATATGACAAACATATTGCAAACGTTATAAGACTTCATACCGTCTTCCTTGTTAACCAAACCCTGTTATTAGAAAATATCTAGACCTTAGAGATACCACCGATGCAAACCAAATTTTCAACAAGCTTTACGGTAGTTCTTCACTAATAGGCTTAACTCATGTGATGCACAATTTAATCATGATCTACTTGTTAACTCAAAACAATTGACAAGCATCAAGTTATCCATTTTAGTGATCTACAAGATTAAGCAAGTTTTTCCTTATACCAATTACCACATGCAACATTTTCTGAACCAACCAAACACCAATCAATTTATTTCATCAACTCTCCAAACAAATATAAGTGAAGCAAGAGAGTACTTTCTACAAAAGAAAGCTAATAGCTCTGACAAGAGATACATGAAAACAAGAGCTAAAAGCTGAACAGCGCTAGATATGAATACTCAACAAATATAAGTGAAGAATAGGAGTATTCTCATGAAAAAGCGGAGCGTGTCTCTCTCCCAATCAAGAATGCTAGGGTCCAGTCAAGCTTTATTGAAAATAAAAGTGCAATACTGAAAATAAAAGCACACAGACGCTCCAAGAAAAGCACATATGATGTGAAAGAATTAAAATATAGTTTCACTAGAGATGACCTGATAATTTTGACGATGAAGAAGGGGATGCCTTGGGCATCCCCAAGCTTAGACGCTTGAGTCTTCTTGAAATATGCTGGGGAGATCCATGGGAGCCTCCCCAAGCTTAAGCTCTTCACTCTTCTTGATCCTATTATATCATCCTTCTCTCTTGACCCTTGAAAACTTCCGTCACACCAAACTCAAAGTAGATCTCATTAGAGGGTTAGTGCATAATCAAAAATTCACATGTTCTAAAGACGCAATATGATTTGTTACTTTAAACATTAGCTACAGCCACTGATGTTATGTGAAGCTCTTCCACCCAAAAAAGAATTTCACTCAACACTAGTAAAAGAGAGAATGCAAAAATAAAAAGGCATAATCTGTCTAAAACAGAACAGTCCGCAAAGACGAATTTTTTCGAGGCACTTACGACGCTCAGATCGAGAAACTCTGAACTAATGAAAGTTTCAGACATTCATAAAGATTACGCACAAAAATTTCAGATTTAATTAACAATCTGGTGATTTTAGGAATTTCGTACAGTGAACAGCAAAAATCTGTTTCTGCGCAGCAATCAAAATTAAGCATCATCTTATCATTAGAGGCTACTCTTGGCACAACAATGCGAGAAAATAAAGATACAAAGGAGTTGCTACAGAAGTAAACAAACTCCTTGACTCAATAAAAGAAAAATTGCAGAAAAATAAAATGGGTTGCCTCCCATAAGCGCTTTTCTTTAACGCCTTTTAGCTAGGCACAAAGCATGCATCAAGTATTACCAAGTGAAGAAGCATCAACATTGTAATTTGTTCGAACAATAGAATCATAAGGTGGCTTAATCTTCTTCCTAGGAAAGTGTTCCATACCTTTCTTGAGAGGAAATTGATATTTTATATTCCCTTCTTTCATATCAATAATAGCACCTACAGTCTAAGAAAAGGTCTTCCCAGCACAATAGGGCATGATGGATTGCACTCAATATCCAAGACAATAAAATCAACGGGGACATAATTGTTGTTAACCATGATAAGAACATCATCAATTCTTCCCAAAGGTTTTTTAATAGTAGAATCAACAAGGTGAACATCCAAGTAACAATTTTCCAAAGGTGCTAAATCAAGCATATCATATAATCTTTTAGGCATAACAGAAATACTAGCACCAAGGTCACACAAAGCATTGCAATCAAAGTCATTCAATTTCAATTTAATGATGGGCTCCCAACCATCTTCTAACTTCCTAGGGATAGAAGCTTCATGTTTAATTTCTCTTCCCTAACTTGCATGAGAGCATTAGTAATATGTTTAGTAAAAGCCATGTTTATAGCACTAGCATTAGGACTTCTAGCTAGCTTTTGCAAGAACTTAATTACTTCAGAAATATTGCAACCATCAAAATCAAAGTCATTATCATCAAAAGTAATGGAATTATTCTCTTCCTTATTGCTAGAAATTTCAGCATCTTTATCAAGGACAGTTTCAGAGTTATCAGGCAATTTAGGACATTTTGCAATAGAAGTGGAAACATTACCAACACCAACTATCTTGCCATTAATGGTAGGAGGTTTGTTAACACTTGAGTTTGAAGCATTTTCAGAAGTAGTAATAGTATAAACTCTAGCAATATTATTCTTTCTAGCAATTTCATCCTCTCTTTCCCATCTAGCATGCAATTCAGCTAACATCCTCACATTGTTATCAATTTTAACTTGTATAGCATTGGCTACGGCAAAGGTATTACTCTCAATTGTTTCGGGCTTAGCTGCCATCTTATTAATCAAAGAGGATTGTGTTTCAGACATCAATGAAATACAAGTTTCAGCATGAGAAATTTTACCTTGCAAACCAGAAATCTCCCTATTCAAATTCTCAAGTTGATGGCTTATATTTTTTAGCATAGCAGATTGTTCATCCATAGTTCTAGTAAACAGTTGGTTTTGCTCATATTGCTTTTGCATAAAAATTTAGTGGCCTTTTCAATTTCTAGCATCCTTTCCTCACTAGGCATTCTTGTTCTACCATAGGAATCTCCATAACCATTGCCACTATTAGAAGGATAGGGCCTATAATTGCTATTACCAAAATTATTCCTATAAGCATTGTTGTTGAAATTATTATTTTTAATGAAGTTCACATCAACATGCTCTTCTTGAGCAACCAAAGAAGCTAAAGGAACATTATTTGGATCAACATGTGTTTGACCATTTGCAAGCATAGACATAATAGTATCAATTTTGGCACTCAAGGAGAGGTTTCCTCAACAGAATTTACCTTCTTACCTGTTGGAGCTCTCTCGGTGTGCCACTCAGAATAATTAATCATCATATCATCAAGAAGCTTTGTTGCAGCACCCAAAGTGATGGACATAAAGGTACCTCCAGCGGCCGAATCCAATAAATTCCTCGAAGAAAAATTTAATCCTGCATAGAAGGTTTGGATGATCATCCAAGTAGTCAGTCCATGAGTGGGACAATTTTTAACCAATGATTTCATTCTCTCCCATGCTTGAGCAACATGTTCATTATCAAATTGCTTAAAATTCATTATGCTACTTCTCAAAGAAATAATCTTAGCAGGAGGATAATATTTTCCAATAAAAGCATCTTTGCATTTAGTCCATGAATCAATACTATTTCTAGGCAAAGATAGCAACCATTCTTTAGCACGTCCTCTCAAGGAGAAAGGAAAAAGTTTCAGTTTAATAATATCACCATCTACTTCCTTGAGCTTTTGCATTTCACAAAGTTCAACAAAGTTATTAAGGTGAACAGCAGCATCATCAGTACTAACACCAGAAAATTGCTCTTTCATAACAAGATTTAAAAGTGCAGGTTTAATTTCATAAAATTCTGCTGAAGCAGCAGGTGGAGCAATAGGTGTGCATATGAAATCATTGTTGTTCGTGCTAGTGAAATCACACAACTTAGTGTTCTCAGGAGTACTCATTTTAGCAGAAATAAAAACAGTACAGAAAATAACTTGAAAGTAAACTAGATGCAAGTAACTAATTTTTTTGTGTTTTTGATAATTGAAAGCAAACAAGATAAAATAAAATAAACTAAGCAAGACAAAAACAAAGTAAAGAGATTGGAAGCGTGAAACTCCCCTTGCAGAAGACTGCTGTCTCCCCGGCAACGGCGCCAGAAAAATAGTGGCGTGTTGAGGGAGACAGAGTCTGCTGAAGCTTCTACTCCCGGCAACGGCGCCAGAAAAATAGCTTGATGACGTGAAACACACGTTCGTTGGGAGACCCCAAGAGGAAGGTATGATGTAGTCAGCAGCAAGTTTTCCCTCAGAAAGAAACCAAGGTTATCGAACCAGTAGGAGCAGCAACTCTTCAGAAGGTTGTCAACGGCGCCAGAAAAATAGTGTGCAGGGAGTCTGGACTGTTGACGTGGAATCTGCACACAACACAATCAAACTACTTTGCCCCAACGAAACAGTGAGGTTGTCAATCTCACTGGCTTGCTGAAAACAAAGGATTAAACGTATGGTGTGGAAAATGAGTATTAAATTGCAGAGAATGAAAAAGGAACAGTTTGCAGTTTGTGGTTGTTTAATCAGTGTAAAAGAATGGACCGGGGTCCACAGTTCACTAGTGGTGTCTCTCCATAAAAGATAACTAACATGTTGGGTGAACAAATTACAGCTGGGCAATTGACGAATAGTGAGCGCATGACAATGCATATACATGACATGTTGACTACTATGATATTTAATTGGGCATTACGACATAATACATAGACCGTTATCCAACAGCATCTATGACTAATAATCCACCGCCGGGTTGTCATCCGAGTCCCCGTTGGTATTAAGTTGCAAGCAACGGATAATTGCATTAAGTAAAGTGCGTAATGTAAACAAACACATATGTCCGTGGACATAGCATCGTTAGGTTATCCCTAGTGGCAACAGCACATCCACAACCTTAGAACTTTCTGTCACTGTCCCAGGTTAAACGGAGACATGAACCCACTATCTAGCATAAATACTCTCTCTTGGAGTTACAAGCATCTACTTGGCCAAAGCATCTACGAGTAACGGAAAGCATGCAAGATCTTAAATAACATATAAGATAGATTGATAATCAACTTGACATAATATTCAATATTCATCGGATCCCAGCAAACACAACATGTAGCATTACAATAATATGATCTTGATCATGTAGGGCAGCTCACAAGATCTAAACATGATGGCACAAAGTGGAGAGACAACCATCTAGCTACTGCTATGGACCCGTAGTCCAAGGATGAACTACTCACGCATCACTCCGGAGGCAGGCATGGCGATGTAGAAGCCTCCGGTGACGATTCCCCTCTCCGGCAGGGTGCCGGGAAGAGGTTCTGAACCCTCCCGAGCTAGGGTTGACGACGGCGGCGTCTCTGGAACTTTTCGTGGATATTTGCTCAGGTACTTAGGGTTTTCGCGTCGGGGGGAATAAGTAGGCGAAAGGGCGGCGGCTGCGACCCCCGAGGGGCCCACACCACCCAGGGCGCGGCAGAGGGGGGCCGCGCCCTGGGTGCGTGTGGCCTCCTGGTGGCCCTCCTCTGCTGCTCCTTCGCTCCGTCAGGCGTGTTCTGGAAAAATAGGCACCCCGTGTAGTTTCGTCCAATTCCGAGAATATTTCCAGACTAGCTTTTCTGGAATACAAAAACAGCAGAAAACAGGAACTGGCACTTCGGCATCTTGTTAATAGGTTAGTCCCAAAAAATGTATAAAAGTGATATAAAGTAGATGCAAAACATGTAGCAATTGGTATAAAACAAGCATGGAACATCAAAAATTATAGATACGTTTGAGACGTATCAGCGTCGCGGCGGCTTCTCCGACCTTTTACACTCCGGATGAAAATCCAAGATCCTCGGATCGGGCGGGTGACGGCGCTCTAGCGTCGTGTGCTTCTTGAAGACGCTGCCTTGGAGTCCACGGAGGGTTGCTCTCGGAGGTGGTGCTCTTTCGAGCTCCCTCTGGCCATGCTTGTACCTTCTGTTGCATACCGGTGTTTCCTGCTAGGGGTCGGCTGGCTGAGCCTGTCGGCAGTCTTGCGGACAGTGGAGTTGATGATCTTGCTGGTGGTGCTACCCTGGATGGTGTAGCTGGTCTTGGTGGTGTGCCGCGCGTGTTGGTGTGCCGTGCTCTGGGTGAACTCTGGCCCAACACCTCTGCCCGCTTTGCTTGTGTTCTCCCTCTCGGTGTGGGAACCTTTGGTGTTCAATTGTAATCTCGTCGGTAGCTCTTTTCCTTGGATGTGTGCAGTGATGTGATGTAAGCTGGATTCAGCATCATGTATCTCTCGATGTTCGTGGCGTTATTAATTTAACGTTGGGCCTCGACCTCTTATTTAAAAAATAGGTTCGCTCGAGCAAAGCAAAACCAGAGCCTCGATCCTTTTGCGCGCACGCTCGAGTGATCGCCTGCTCTTGCTTTGCTAATGTGAGCAACGCATGCATGCATGCACCCGTCGTCCACAGCGTGGACGATACCACGACGCAGACAAGCAGACGACCAGGTGCTCTCGTGCGTGCAGCCGATGAACGACCAGCCTGTCATCCACGGCGTCGACGATAGGCACCTATCGGTTGCGGCGTAAATTAGGCCGTATTATTTTTAAAAAACTCTCAAAACGCGTAATAATTCCCGAATTTCATTAAAAATGAATTATTTTAAAAAATTAGCCCGAGTGGATAGGCGGACAACCGGCTCCCAGTGGAACCCCTCCGATATCACTCGAGTACTAAGCACTATGCATCAAAAGTGACAACTCATTAACTACAAGGACAAACAAGTACGGAGTACAACGGAAGCGAATAACCTTGACAAATACCTCTACTATTACGAAAGAGACCAAATGGTTGGCCATTAATGATAAAAAAGTAGCAATTGAGATACAGTAAACAATTAATATTAATAAAATTACCATGCATCCATTTACATGTAAGAGCTCTAGCAATGAAATCCTGCTCTATTTTGTTAAAGGGTTTAGCAAGATCATTTTTTAACATGAAAGTTTTATCTTTCCAAGAAGACAACAATAATTAATGGGTGATCTCTTGATCAATTAGCAACATATTTGTAATTGCACACCCATGCATGAACAAAAGCATGTTGAGTTTCATGAATATTACGGTAAGGAACTTTAGCCCTATTTTCAAGCATTTTGATGATGATTTTGTATATGATATTGCAAATACTAATAGACCAAAAATATTGCGGCACCAAATGATATATTTCTTATGAATCAAAGCCATAAGATTTTCATTTAATTTAGGACGGAGATTGCCGTTTGTGTAATTCCAAATAATTTCGTGATTACTTCCTATCCATCTCCATGCCTCTAATTAAAATGCCACGTTTTAACTCATGAGAACAAGGAGAAGTATTTTTCTTAACTTCCCTCATAGCCTCCAAAATTTCCTGCTTTTTTGGATTGAAATAAACAAAATATTCCCGGCAGGGTTTGGTGGCAATGCTAATATCACACCAAAATATTTCTCGAGTAATAAGCACTATGCATGCATCAAAAGTGACAACTCATTAACTACAAGGACAAACAAGTACTACGGAAGCGAACAACCATGACATACACCTCTACTATTATGAAAGAGACCAAATGGTTTTATTACATTTAATATTAATAAAACTACCATACATCCATTTCTGTAACAATAAAAATGAACTATATAAATAAACAAACTATTCCAATGAATAGATTGAAAGTTTTTATTAGCCATAGAATTATCGTACTTCCATACTTCTTCGACTTGAATATAAAAAAAGGAAGAAAAATATAATTAAGTGAATTGAGTGATTTATAGTAGAGGCATATCCTGAATGTGCTGATAGACACAATTTTTTCATGAAAAGAAATATATTCAGTTGGATTGGACTTAAGACTTTATTAAGTTTTCTGAGAAAGAAAGTGAATGCTTAGGGTTGGAACGATCAACTGATCATGCAACATTGGTTGACCTGATGGGGTAAATATTTTTGTGAAATCATGTGTGATGTGCAACATTGGCAGTGCTAAGTAGAACATTGATATGGATACATTGGGTGATATGGATACTTGTGTGGTGTGAGTTGTGTAGAACTTACCCTGAGTCAAGTCGTGGACTTGTGCTCGTACTGGTTATTTGTTGTGATCACTTTCAGGTGTTGCCGGAGCTGGAGGAACGTGGTCGATGACGGGATCAAGGGACGAGGCTTGGGAGAAGCCGAGGTCGAGGGATCAAGGTCATGCAAGGCGTTCGTGCAAAGGAACAATGAAAGTGAAGGATACGATGATCGGGAGGGCACCGGTTTGTCGTACATGATTTATACCGGAGATGTACGGTACTGAAGATGACATTGGCCGAGATTCGAGATTCTGAAGACGTCACGAGGTGCGAGGCGTCGTGAGGAAAAGTCTGCGGATGAAAAACGGTGGCTGACAGTCATCGAGTTAATGCTAAGGAGAGCATTTGATTTGTGCATGTGTTTTGTCTCATGAGGAGCAGATCATGCATGTAGCTAGCTGATGGATCGGAGCTGATCTATCATGTGCAGGCTAGCATGCATACGGTCATGTGCATGTGCTAGTCAACGATCATGTGCATGCATGCATGTGCGTGTGCTGCTGCATGTGCATGCAGCCGAGCGGAGGCAGCAGGCGTGCGAGGCACCAGGTCGGCCGACGCGAGGCGCAGGTCGCCCGACGGCAGACGGCCTCTGTGGTCGAACGACCAGGCGTGGCGCACGGCAAGGAAAAATTATTTTCTGAACCGACGTTGGTTTTGGATTAGGACTCCTTTTAGGGTTTGCCTAGCTCTTTAAATAGAGGGGTATATGCTAGGTTTTTGAGTGTGTCTTAGAAGAGGAACCCAGACTTAGACCTAGAATTATTTGGAGAGTTCTTGGATGCTGGCACGCATCTTCTGTAATCGATCGACATCGTGGCAATAAAGTGATCTTTGGCGGTGTCATCTTTGGGTTTCTCTAATCTTTGTGGAATCTTCGTGTTAGATCTCTCTAATACTTTGTTGCAGGTTTTTCACAAGATTAAGAGAAGTTTGTGGTGCGATTAATCTATATTTCTTGATAATTCTCGAAATTAGATCTAGATTGATTTTCGCAGTTTTCTGCCAGCTGTTACTGTTTTAATTATATCTTTAGATTCGTAACTCCGATCGAGCTGATTCTTGTTGCGTTGGTTAGATAATTTCCATACCTTTCGTTGGAGTATTCGAACGCAATTTTTGGTTCAGTAGATCTTGAGATACCGCTGTTTTAGCATCACGGACAGATTAGGGTTTCAGGGTTTGAAATTTGGGAAATGTTGTAATTTGCTTCCGCGCAATCATTCACCCCCCCCCCCCCTCTGATTGCCTATCTTGATCTCTCAATTGGTATCAGAGCAAGGTCTTTCTAATCTATCTTAATCGGTTGATTAGAATTGCTAGATATGGATAGGTATTCTACCAAACCCTGTGTTTTCGATGGTGTTGACTTTCGGTTCTGGAAGGCGAAGATGAAGGCATACATCATGGCGCAAAGCTACGCCATATGGGAGAAAGTTGCCAAGCCCTACGAGCTTCCCGAGGACGAAGCAATCACGACAACAAACTTGGTCCATGTGGAGAACAACTACAAGGCGAGGAACTACATCATCCAAGGTCTACAACGGAGTGACTTCGACCGCGTCTCTCACCTTGCATCCGCCCATGAGGTATGGAACGCACTTTGTAGCTATCATGAAGGATCAAACTCAGTTAAGGAGGTGCGTCAGGACATGTACAAAAAGGAGTACATGAGGTTTGAGATGAAAACAGGTGAATCTTTGGATGAATTCTTTGCTCGCTTTAATAAGATTCTCAGCAACAGGTGTTACCTATACTGATGCTGAGGCTTCTAGGCAGCTTCTTAGTGCTTTAGATATGTCCATCTGGGAGATGAAAGTTACATCTATTAGAGAGTCTACTGTCATGAGCACACTTACACTTGATATCTTATATTCAAAACTGAAAACTCATGAATTAGACATTCTTGCTAGGAGAACTGGTTCCAAATCAATTGCACTTGTTACTAACCCTAGCAACTCTAATGATGGTACTTCATCACATTGCTATGCACTGTCTTCTTTGTCTCAACTAACCGATGAACAGCTAGAGCAATGCCCAGAAGAAGAATTGGCACTCCTCACCTCTCGTTTTTCACGTGCCCTACAAAATGTTCGCTCAAGGAAGAGAGGTGGGAACTTCACCCCAAGGTGCTTTGAATGTGGTGATCCCAATCACTTTCGCCAAAACTGCCCCAAGTTCTTAGCCAAGATGGCGAAAGAAGAGGATAGGGATAATTCTGTCAAGGAGGACAAGAAGAATAAGCGCACGTTCAACATCAAGAATAAGAAGAGGGGCGACTTTGCTCGAGCGGTGGCTCACAGTATTTTCTCGGTCATCAATGAATATGGTGAACCATGCTTGAGTGACGTTGATATCGAATCCGATGAAGATAATGCACCCAAAGGCAAGCGCGACATTAGTGGGATGTGTTTAATGGCTAGCAACAAGAGCGCTACCTCCTGTGACGAAGATCATAGCGACAACGACAATGAGGCACTTCGCGCGAGGAAGGAGAACATATGGTTAGTGGACTCCGGTTGTTCTCGTCACATGACCGGTGATAAAAGTTGGTTCTCCTCCCTCACACGTGCATCTCGGGTTGAAAGTGTAACTTATGGAGATGCTTCTACCTCTAGTGTTGTGGCGAAAGGTATAGTAAAGGTAACCGACAACTTTATGTTCAAAGATGTTGCTTTGGTTGAAAATCTGAAATACAACTTGTTGTCAGTTTCACAAATGATTGATGAGGATCTTGAAGTTTCATTTAAGAAAAATGCTTGCAAAGTTTTAGATGCTTCAGGTGATCTTGTCTTTGAGATATCACGTTTTGGGAGAGTTTTTAAGGCTGATTTCCATGCTTCTTCAAATGATAAGTTTAGGTGTCTAGTTGCCAATACATCTATGGATTTATTCTTTTGGCATCGTAGACTTGGGCATATTGGTTTTGATCATCTCACTCGTATAAGTGGTATGGATCTTATAAATGGTTTGACTAAACTTAAGAAAGAAAAAGATATTGTATGCTCTCCTTGTAGACATGGCAAGATGGTTGCAGGTTCACATGCACGCATTACCACTGTCATGACTAACGCTCCAGGACAGCTTCTGCACCTTGATACGGTTGGTCCATCAAGGGTACAATCTTTTGGTGGTAAGTGGTATGTTTTGGTGATTGTTGATGATTATTCGAGGTATTCTTGGGTTTATTTTATGGCATCTAAGGATGAGGCTTTTAGTCATTTTAAGAGTCTTGTGCATAGATTAAATGTTGAGCACCCAGGATCTTTGAAAACAATAAGAAGTGATAATGGAACTGAATTTAAAAATTCATATTTTAATCACTTTTGTGATGAACTTGTCATTGAGCATCAATTTTGTTCACCTTATGTACCACAACAAAATGGTGTAGTTGAGCGTAAGAATAGAACTCTGGTTGAGATGGCCCGTACTATGCTTGATGAATTTTCTACTCCTAGAAAGTTTTGGGCTGAAGCTATATCTACTGCTTGTTATGTTTCAAATCGTGTGTTCTTGAGATCTAAAATTGGCAAGACACCATATGAACTACGATTCGGGCGTAAACCTGTTGTATCTCACCTACGAGTTTTTGGTTGTAAATGCTTTATGCTTAAATCTGGCAATCTAGATAAGTTTGAGTCTAGATCATATGATGGCATTTTCCTTGGATATCCTGCTCATTCACGTGGTTACCGTGTTTATATTTATGAGACTAACCGACTAATGGAAACCAGTGAAGTGACTTTTGATGAGGCTAGTTCTGGCTCTAGTCCTCTTATTTCTGATGCAGGAACATATGTTCAGGGGGAGGAAATCTTTGTAGATGATGAAGATGAGGATGAGGATGGCGCACCCCTGTTGTTCCTACGCCATCTACGGTTGTTCGTACACCTACAACTACTGCTGCTACAGCCGGACATCCTCAAGAGGCTACTTCAACTACAAATGTTGGGGATGAGCAAGCTGCTGAGTCAAATATTTCAGCACCCCGACACATTCAGAAAAGGCACCCTCCTGAGCAGATTATTGGAAGCATGACTGAGAGAGTCACACGGTCAAGGTTTATCGATTCTGACTCTCATACTCATTCTGCATTTGTTGATTCTTTTGAGCCCAAAGATATATCTCATGCATTAACTGATGAATCGTGGATCAATGCCATGCATGAGGAATTAGAAAATTTTGAACGTAACAAAGTTTGGACTCTTGTTTCACCACCTCCTGGTCATACTCTTATTGGAACACGTTGGGTTTTCAAAAATAAACAAAGTGAGGATGGTGTTATTGTTCGCAACAAAGCTAGGTTGGTTGCTCAAGGTTTTACTCAAATTGAAGGTCTTGATTTTGATGAAACTTTTGCTCCTGTTGCTAGATTGGAAGCTATAAGAATTTTATTGGCATTTGCTGCATCTAAAGGTTTTAAGCTTTATCAAATGGATGTTAAAAGTGCTTTTCTTAATGGCTTTATTGATGAGGAGGTTTATGTTAAGCAACCACCCGGTTTCGAGAATCCAAAGTTTCCCAACCATGTTTATAAACTTTCAAAAGCTTTATATGGTTTAAAACAAGCCCCACGTGCATGGTATGATAGGTTGAAAACTTTTTTACTTGAAAAGGGGTTTACCATGGGAAACGTTGATAAAACACTCTTTGAACTCAAACATGGCAATGATCAACTTTTCGTACAAGTTTATGTTGATGATATTATCTTTGGGTGTGCCTCTCATGCTTTGGTGTTAGAATTTTCAGAAACTATGAGCAGGGAATTTCAAATGAGCATGATGGGTGAACTTACTTACTTTTTGGGACTACAAGTCAAACAAACAAAGGATGGCACCTTTGTACATCAAAGTAAGTATACGAAGGATCTTCTACGACGTTTTGGGATGGAAAACTGCAACCCCACTATGACACCAATGGGATCTACGTCGTCACTTGATCTTGATGAGGATGGTGAACCTGTTGATCAAAGGATGTATAGAAGTATGATTGGTTCACTTCTTTATCTCGCCGCTTCTAGACCAGATATACAATTTTCTGTATGCTTGTGTGCACGGTTTCAAGCTTCCCCACGTGCATCACATCTACAAGTTGTCAAGCGGATTTTCAGGTATCTACATGGCACCCAATCTTTTGGCATTTGGCTTTCTGCTTCCTCTAATATTTCATTGCGTGCATTTTCTGATGCTGATCTTGGAGGTTGTAGAATTGATAGGAAGAGTACATCTGGTACATGCTTATATTTGGGTGATTCATTAGTACTTTGGTCTTCTAAGAAACAAAGTTCCGTTGCACAATCTACTGCTGAAAGTGAATATGTAGCTGCTGCTTGTTGTTGCTCACAGATTTTATGGATAATATCTACAATGAAAGATTATGGGGTTACTTTAGAAAGTGTACCACTTTATTGTGATAACACTAGTGCTATATGTATTGCTAAAAATCCCGTGCAACATTCTAGAACTAAGCACATAGACATAAGATATCATTTTCTTAGAGATCATGTTGAAAAAGGAAATGTTGTGCTACATTTTATAGATACTGAACATCAATTGGCAGACATTTTTACTAAACCATTGGATTCTTCTCGGTTTGCTTTTCTTCGAGGTGAACTTGGAGTCATCAAACCATATGGGCTGGTTTGAGGGGGAGTTTTTGAGTCATTTTGTAACATATGTAAAATACTTCTTCACTTGGTGTCTCTAGTTTTAATTAGTATTTTTCGTGTTTCTTCTTCTTTAAGTCTTTATCTTTGATAATTGAAAACACAAAAAAAAAATCTGAAAAAATAATGAGCATTGTAATTTATCTTGGAATGACATTTTGCAATCATGTTTATGCTTTAAGGAAATTGTCATTTTATTTGTATGCTCGTGTAAGATAGTTTATCACATGACTTTCTAATACGAATGATAAGTTGAACTAAATCTTGTCATGGTTAAACTTTATTCGCTGTGTTGGTCTTGGTTACTCAATTACTATCAATGATGAATCTGTTATGTTATCAAGATTTAAAATGTGCAAATGACATGTGGTGTCAAGCAAGTTTTATAAAAATATATGCCAATGTCACACTGCATCTTCGCGAGACTGCTTACCATTGCACTTTGGTATGAACTTGGAACTTGTTGTTGTTCTTGAAACCTTTGCCTTAAGCTTCTGATTGCCTACCATTGTCTTAAGCTTCTGATTGTTATTGCACTTTGAACATAGGCTTGGAATGGTACTTTGAATATAGGCTTGGCAAGGTTGAATTGACATGGCATATAACTTCTTTGGAAATTAAGTTTCATGTTTTTATAAGTGCTTTAAATATAAGTTGCTCATAGTGATTGTGTATTCAAGTATTGACATAGTTGATAAAGGGAGACCATGTCGTGTAATAAATCGTAACAATACTTGATTCTTGGTCATGTGTGGACTGGATTATACTTGTATACATGTCGAGTACAACTACTTTTTGCATGACTTCGATGTAGAATTGTCATTTTCATGATGTCTTATAATGCTCATTGCAATAACAAAAATGAAATATGACAAACTACAAAATATTTTCCCTTTCTAGCTTATGGAAACATTTTTAAAGGGGAAGAGTCTGTTTTGTGGTGTTGATGAAATTCATTGTCAAAGGGGGAGAAATTTTCAACACATATACACACCACATTTTTCCACAATTTTATTTTGTGTTCTGGGTATGTGTTTTGTACACATATTTTTGGATCTTTTGTTGATTCTTCTGCTTTTCACTTTTTCTTTTCAAAACCTTGAAAATCTGAAAGTTAAGTGAATCTGTATGCCAATCAATGTTTGGTGTTTATGTGATGTTGCCAATGTTTTCATCAAGGGGGAGATTGTGAAATCATGTGTGATGTGCAACATTGGCAGTGCTAAGTAGAACATTGATATGGATACATTGGGTGATATGGATACTTGTGTGGTGTGAGTTGTGTAGAACTTACCCTGAGTCAAGTCGTGGACTTGTGCTCGTACTGGTTATTTGTTGTGATCACTTTCAGGTGTTGCCGGAGCTGGAGGAACGTGGTCGATGACGGGATCAAGGGACGAGGCTTGGGAGAAGCCGAGGTCGAGGGATCAAGGTCATGCAAGGCGTTCGTGCAAAGGAACAATGAAAGTGAAGGATACGATGATCCGGGAGGGCACCGGTTTGTCGTACATGATTTATACCGGAGATGTACGGTACTGAAGATGACATTGGTCGAGATTCGAGATTTTGAAGACGTCACGAGGTGCGAGGCGTCGTGAGGAAAAGTCTGCGGTTGAAAAACGGTGGCTGACAGTCATCGAGTTAATGCTAAGGAGAGCATTTGATTTGTGCATGTGTTTTGTCTCATGAGGAGCAGATCATGCATGTAGCTAGCTGATGGATCGGAGCTGATCTATCATGTGCAGGCTAGCATGCATACGGTCATGTGCATGTGCTAGTCAACGATCATGTGCATGCATGCATGTGCGTGTGCTGCTGCATGTGCATGCAGCCGAGCGGAGGCAGCAGGCGTGCGAGGCACCAGGTCGCCGACGCGAGGCGCAGGTCGCCCGACGGCAGACGGCCTCTGTGGTCGAACGACCAGGCGTGGCGCACGGCAAGGAAAAATTATTTTCTGAACCGACGTTGGTTTTGGATTAGGACTCCTTTTAGGGTTTGCCTAGCTCTTTAAATAGAGGGGTATAGGCTAGGTTTTTGAGTGTGTCTTAGGAGAGGAACCCAGACTTAGACCTAGAATTATTTGGAGAGTTCTTGGATGCTGGCACGCATCTTCTGTAATCGATCGACATCGTGGCAATAAAGTGATCTTTGGCGGTGTCATCTTTGGGCTTCTCTAATCTTTGTGGAATCTTCGTGTTAGATCTCTCTAATACTTTGTTGCAGGTTTTTCACAAGATTAAGAGAAGTTTGTGGTGCGATTAATCTATATTTCTTGATAATTCTCGAAATTAGATCTAGATTGATTTTCGCAGTTTTCTGCCAGCTGTTACTGTTTTAATTATATCTTTAGATTCGTAACTCCGATCGAGCTGATTCTTGTTGAAATTAGATCTAGATTGATTTTCGCAGTTTTCTGCCAGCTGTTACTGTTTTAATTATATCTTTAGATTCGTAACTCCGATCGATCTGATTCTTGTTGCGTTGGTTAGATAATTTCCATACCTTTCATTGGAGTATTCGAACGCAATTTTTGGTTCAGTAGATCTTGAGATACCGCTGTTTTAACATCACGGACAGATTAGGGTTTCAGGGTCTGAAATTTGGGAAAAGTTGCAATTTGCTTCCGCGCAATCATTCACCCCCCCCCCCCCCTCTGATTGCCTATCTCGATCTCTCAATTTTTAAGGTAATTTCTACTAAGGAGATGCTGAATATGCATGTCGGAATGAGATTCTTCCACCCTCCTGAGAAATCACAAACCATCTTAATAAGTCCTTCTAATGGAACTATCAGAAGACAAGCAAAAAATTGTTCAATTTTAGACATTGTAATGAAAAACAACTATATATTTAATTTCTACTGTCATCATGGAAATTTATTTCCTTGTATGTTGCTATTCTTTCAAATCATTATGTTGTGGTGTAGTTTGTTAAGGTCAGTACTATGAGAATAGGAGACCATAAAATATGATACGTCAACCAAACACGATGCCATTCCGTCGTGAGAATCATTTTTCTCACATGCAGACAACCAAATATAGGAGATAAAATGACTATTCATACAATACAGGGAACCAAATGTAGGTGTGTAAATAGATATGATAATTTTCGCACCTTATGCAATTTTGAAACCGTTTTAAAGGATCCATATCCGGTTTGAAGGAATTCGACGGCTAAGGATATTGAAAGGACAAGGATGTCGCCTAGAGAGGGGGGGGGGGGGGGTGAATAGGCGATTAAAACTTTTCCAGTTTAGGCTTGATAATTGCGGAATAAAACTAGGTGTTTAAATTAACAAGCCAAACAACCTAAATATACTAGGCTCACCTATGTGCACCAACAACTTATGCTAAGCAAGACAAGCAACAAGGTGATAGCAAAGTAATACTTCAAGCACAAAGGCTATCACAATGTAAAGTGCATAAGTAAAGAGCTCGGGTATAGAAATAACCGAGGCACACGAAGACGATGATGTATTCCCGAGTTCCTCCTTTTTAGGGGAGTACATCTCGTTGGAGAGGTGTGAACCAACACAATGGTTCAATAGCCACAAAGGCTTCACCTTCTTCTCTGATGAACCGCACCACAAAGGTTTGGTTCACCTTCCACTATCGGAATCCTTCAAGGCGAAATCTGGAGCCTTTACAACAACAATCCGAGGCACAACCCACAACTGGATTGGGGGCTCCCGAACGGCTACAAGTGACCACAAAGGTCTCAACCACCACAAAGGTGTCTAGGGTCCAAAGACCCAAGAGTAACAAGCTCACAAACTTTCAACTTTCACGAATCCTCGTGGAGAGCACAAACCGATGCACAAAGCAATGGCAAGAGCACAAGTGCTCAAATCCTTCACTCTCAAATCCCACCAAAAGCAACTAATGCTTATGGGGGAAGAAGAGAGGAAGAACAAAGAAGAACTCAACAAATGGAAATTCAAGATCAAGATCTATTAGGTTCCCCTCACTTAGAGGAGGAATGGATTGGAGGAAATGTAGATCTAGATCTTCTCTCTCAAATCACTCAAAGATATGCAAGAATCATGGGAGGAATTGGGAGAGGGGCAAGCTTTCCAAGGTCAACAATGGAGGTGAGAGAGGGGGAAATTTCGTGCTTGGAAGAGCTGACCCTTTGGGGAAGAAGGGAGGCCTTTTTATAGGTCCCCAGAAAAAGAGCCGTTGCAGGAAACTTACACCGGAGACTCCGGTCCAGGAGGGCCGGAGACTCCGGCCTGGGCGGAGACTCCGGACCCGGAGGGGGCGGAGACTCCGGTCTAGGCGGAGACTCCGGGGTCCCTTCGGACCAACTCCGGGCACGATACAACAGCTGCCGTCCATGGAGGCACGAGTGCCAAACCGGCAGGCCGGAGACTCCGCTCCCCCTGAGTCCGGAGACTCCGGTGTGAACACACCGGAGACTCCGGTCTAGGGGCACCGGAAGCTCCGGCCTGGATTTCCTGCAGCCACTCAAAAAACCCGAAAAGCAATAACTTTCTTGTTTGAACTCCAAATCAGGTGAAACCAATTTTGTTGAAAATATTAAGAACCATAAATAGAGTTAAGTTGACACACATGGGAATGTGTGGAACTTTCCTCACGGATAAACCAATAATATTTTCAACACGAAAACGCAACAAGTTTTCAAACCAAAATCCGTTTTCGAAAAACTTGGGCTTGTCATGAAGATCACGACAAGCACCAAAACCCAACTAGGATTAAAAACCAAATAAGAACCAAGAAAGATGATGATCAAGTTACTCACTTGAGAGCCCCTCTTGATAGTACGCCGTCTATCCTATAACCCGGTCTCCCACAAACAGCAAGAGACCGGTTAAATAGAAACCCTATCAAGATCATACATTTGCCTTGCGCATTCCACTTGAGCTAGATGATGACGATCTTGATCTCTTCAAGTGGACCACCTTTCTTGATTGCGTTTTGCTTGGTGAAGACTCACATATCGCTCCCCCATACACCAATATGGGAGAGCCTCTATAAGGCACATCTTCACTTGACCAATATCTCCGAATGGGTGACAAGGTTCAAGCATAGGATTTCTTCGAGATGCTTCTCTTGAACTTGCACTTTAACTTCTTCTCTTAATATATATGATGACTTGGATATTGCTTTGGTCATCACTTTATCTTCTTCTTTCAATCTTGATACCAACACATGGTGTTCAAGCATTGCCAATGGACAAGCCCTACAAGGATAGCTCAATGCAACCATTAGTCCATAGAGATTGTCATTAATTAGCAAAACCACACATGAGGGCTCATGCACTTTGAGATATCTGTTTCTGAACTTGACACCCGAATACGATATAGGACATGGTATATCAAATAGCATCGAATATAGATTATCCTAATATTAAAAGGATTATCGGATGGTTTTAGTCTGAATAATCCATTTTTTACCGAAGTGTCTAACCTAATAGAGCAAAATTTGTAGTTGTTAGATTACTAGGTTATTGAACAATTATTTTTGGTTGTATGCTTTGACGATATACTTATTTGCGTACCTATCCGATTAATTCCTTTTGGTCCCAAGTCCAATCCGTTTTCGTTCCGAATCCGTGATCAAATATATCTGCTCCGAATCCGCGGGACAGAGGCCGTTGATGAAATTGGTATCCTCCCAAGTGGCATTTGCTTGATCCAAACTAGCCCACTTAACCAACCACTAGGGTAACTAAAACTTTGTTTCAAGGCAGAGAACTGGTTTGCAAGATTTCATAATTGGTTCAGTTTGAATTTGACCATTAGGGCCAACCATATGCAGGTCACGAGAAGGCACATCACCGGTTATTATCCACTTCGCTCCGAGTTCGATGAAAAAATGTGGTACAAGATATGTTAGAGAGCCAAAATATGTTCCAATCCGTTTACATCCCTAACCAAATGGGTTGCACAGTGTGACTTCCACTTTACCCCGAAGACTACCCACAAAGAGGTTATCATAGGTAGTATCATGCACTTCATGCATGCAAAAATCTGACGTGACATTGTAATTAATGATGAGAGACGACGTGGTGGTATCATAGGTAGATAACATAACGCGTTCCAATACAAAATGAGTCTACAAACCTAATCAATGCACTATTATATGATACTACACATATGTTATTATCCACTATAGAATTAGTAACATAGACTAATATCATGTGCATGATACCACTATATATTAGGACATCTCCAGCCGTCGGCGCCCCCAAGAGCACCACCGAAGCAAAAAAGTTGGTGTCTTGGGGGGGGGGTCCAAATGCTTCATCCGGCTGAAAAGTTTGTGTCTTTGGGGGGCAACTTTCCAGCCACACCCCATCCCAACCAAAAGTTTGTGAGGGAAATGATTGAGTGGGCCAAGAAAAATGACACGTGGGGAGACAATTCGCCAAAGCTTCCGCCAGCGCCCCAGCAGCCCCCCAGCAGGCTGGGTTTGGCCTGGGTGCACCGACGCTATTTTGATGTCCTAGGGGGGGGGGGGCGAGTGGGAGGATTTCGGCGCTATTTGGCCATCCGAGACTAAAACCGAACATAAAAGTGGCCTTGGGGGCTCTTGGGGGGCATGGCTGGAGATGCCCTTAGAGCATCTCCACCGGCGCGCCCAACTCCGCTCCCAATCGACGTTTTGGGCGCGTCGACACCAAATTCCGCCCCAGCGGCGCGCCCAGTACGAAAAAAGTTGCCGGCAAGCCCCGAAAGAACGTCCGGCAACCCCGCTTCGCGCCCAGGTTCTAGGGACGCAAGCGAGCATGCCGGCAACCGCGACAACGCGCGCCTCGTCCAAACCCGATGTGTGGGCCTGACGCGTCAGCCGCACAACGGCTGGCGAGGGGATTTATTGTGGCAGATATGCCCGTTTTAATGACGCACGGTTCCCCTGGCGAGCGCAGACGACGCGACGCGTCGAGCGCAGCACTAGAAGGTCAGGCGGTGGCGCGCACGCGTCGTCGGCGTCAATGCTCGTGGCAGACGTACCGGTGGGCGGCGTTAATGCGCCGACCGGCCTCCTCCGCTCCTCGCCGGCTTTAAAACGACGCCCGGCGCGCCTCGCCTCTCCACACAACACTTCTCAAACTCGCATCTCCCATAGAAACCCTAGCCACCATGCCAGGAAGCCGCAAGCCGCGACCGGAGCAGAGCGCCGACGAGGGCATCCGCCGCCAGCAGATGGCCGCGGAACGTTGTGCTCGGCGCGAGCGCTCCAACGCCGCCAGGACCGCCATGACAACCGAGCGCCGCCAGGAGCACCTCGAGCAACAACGCCTTCTCCAGGAGGACCGGATGATGAACCAGGCGTTCGCCCACGAGATGCGTCGCGAGGAGGAGGAGTGGAACGCGTCCCAGGCGCGCCGCCTCGCAGCGCAGCGCGAGGCGGACCTCTTGCGCTGCGAGGCGGACCTCTTCAAGCCGCACCGCTGCCCCGAGCAGGGCAGTTCGTCCCGAGCACCACCACCAGGCGCGGCAGCTCTTCCCGCGCCGTGCTCCCTGCGCCGACGCTGTCAGAGGAGGAGGTGGAGGTCTACCGCCGGCACAACATACCGGTGCCAGACGGCTTTGTGCTCCCACCGGGGAGAGTGCTCAACGTCGTCAAGGTGCCGGTGGCGCCGGCGCTGAGCGGCAGGCCCCGCCTCGAGTACATCCAGCGGCAGTGGAGGGACCTGCCATTTGAGCAGCGCGCGGACCCGTTCTACTCCATTTCGGCGCCATACTGGGACGCCGTGATCGACGCGGAGCACGAGGCGCGCCGCGGCTCCTTCCTCCCCCGATGCATGCACGAGCCACCGCCGGAGTGGCTCCACTCCGATGAAGAGCGCCAGGCCGCGTCGTCCGACCCCGAGATACCCGACCTCTCCTTGCCGGCACCAGCGGCACCGGGCCCTGCCCGGCACCCGCAAAGGGGGTGGACGACAGCGACAACGACATCGACTGGGTTGAGCCGGAGTGGGAGGGAATGCAGGCGGCCATCGAGGCTTCCCTGCGCCGCCGATAGATCAAACCCCACCACGCTCGGCGACGGCGGCGGCGACGGTGATCCGGAGTGGGAGGGAATGGAGACGTTCCTCAAGGCCGGATCCGCCGCGGGCGAAACTAGAAGCCTCAGCGACGGCGACGCAGATGAGACTTCCTCCTCACGAGCCGGAGATCATCGTCGCCGGGACTAGCTTCCTTCTCGAGCGCCTTCGTCCGCCGCCGCTAGATCTAGGGTTTAGGGCTTAGTTTAAATTTAGTTAAATTCCGTTTAAGGTTGTTAAATTTCGTTTGTCAAATTTCGTTTTAGTTTGTTAAATGTCCTTCAAATTCAATGAAATATCGCCGGTTCGTCCATATTCAAGACTTTTTTTTCTTTTCTGGAAAACCTATTGGGAGCGACCGGTGGGGCGCGACGCTCTCAATAGGCGGCAACCGTTGCCGGCATGCCCAACAGCGCCTGTCCGACAACTTTACCGGACGCTGTATTGGACGCGCCCGTGGAGATGCTCTTGCTTTCCACTGTGACCAGCCTAAGCAGGCTCCAACAAGCCTGTTTGACGAACACGCACTTGTTTGTTGGGTCGAGCCGTAAGAAAAGCCAGGCCTCACACCCGGCCGAGCCCGAACCCGGTTCTCGCCTCCCTTGCAGTTCCGCCCCGATCGATACGCCGCGCCTCGTGCGTGAGCCAACCCAACCTAGCCTTGCGGCGTGGAGCCCACGTCCAGAGTCCAAAGCCCCAACCCTCCCGCAGGCAGGTCCTTCCACCGCCAAACCCTCGAGAACCCGCCGTGTCGGCGGCGCCACCGACTTCCACCCCCCCGCCCCGGCGCGTCCGGCCCTTATATGTCGCTCTCCTCCACCCTCCTCTCCCCCAACACCCGCAGGCGTCTCCTCCCCCTCCTCCTCCCTCTCCGCCTCTCCTCCTCCCCCGCCGCAATGCCTCCCCGCCGCGACCACGTACGCCCCTCAACTCCCCTCCTCCTCCTCCTCAACTCGCCGGAACCTAACCGCGTCTCTCCTCTCGCAGGGTAACCAGCCGCCGCAGCAGAAATGGAAGGCGAAGGCCACCCCCGCCGCCCCCTCATCCGGGGGCATGGAGAAGATGACCCTCGCGCCCAACGCGTCAGGGGCTTCCGCGCAAGGGGCGGCGCAATTCTGGGTGCCCAGGGCCAGGGGCTTCGCGACCTCGGCGCCCTCGTCCTCCTCGGTGGCGGCCGCGCAGAGCGGTGCGGGCGAGCAGGCCGGCGCCGGCGACAAGCTCTCTGGTCTCGTCAAGGGGGCCGCGGACTTCTCGGTGGACAACAACACCTTCGTCGAGGCGCAGATCAGGGCCACCTTCTACCCCAAGTTCGAGAACGAGAAGTCCGATCAGGAGGTGCGTCGTTGTTGGCTGCTGTTGTTCCCCTTATTACCATCCGGGTGTCTGTTGAATTGCTTATAGTTGCTTCGATCGCCTTGTAACAACGCACGTGTCTCGTGACTTCATGAGTAGTAACTGCGGGGGATTGCTTGTGGTTTTGATCATTTATTAATGCCCTTGAACGTTATTCACATTACTATGAGTTTCTGAGCTAGTTCGCCATAGTTTGACCCAACTTCAGTTATTTAGGTAATGATGATGATTATGGGACATGCCACCTTAATTTTCCTGGTACACTTGGGACTCAGTTTGAGGTTGATGTGCGAAAACAACGTGTGAAAGGTCCTCTGTTTAGTAAATCTAATTAGGAGATATATTCTGTTTTTCAGTGATTGTCCTCTTGCACTTCATCTCATATGGTTTGTAACCCAAAAAGAAAAATGAAACACCCAAATATAGGAAACGGTTCAATGAAATTATCATACTCTACCGGGATGCTAAAATGAGCCTTAGTTTCTAACTTTCTATGTCAGTGTTGCTCAACTTTCTAGTTTTCCATTGCATTGTGGCAATATCTGAGTTTTCTCTGAGTAATCCATGCACTCCACTGTATTTTCAGGCTTTCAGCCATTGGATGTTTGAACATGTGATCTGCAATTTGAATTGTAGCTGTAGAGACCTTGATGGGTTTAATTATTATAATCATATTAATTGCTCTTCATAAAACATGTAATGAACAGACTATACAGTAGATGCTTTTAGTAACGGTATGTTCTGGCTCGTTCAGGGTCTCTTATTCTCATTTAGTGAATGGACTATTAACTTTAGATTTTTTGCTGATCCCCACTTCTGTGACTGCAGACAAGAACCAGGATGATTGAGATGGTGTCACATGGATCAGCTACCATGGAGGTATTTCTGATTTATCATTTTTTCCTTCCAATTAATTGGTGCTTCTTTCTGGGAACTAAAACTAGATATTGCATCCTTGTAATGATGGTTCAATGTGTTCACCCTGTTGCTTAAGAAAATGTTTACCTTGCTAAAATATTTTATTTCTCCAGGTTACGCTTAAGCATTCCGGATCTTTATTCATGTATGCTGGTCACCATGGTGGTGCTTATGCAAAGAACAGCTTTGGAAATATGTGCGTTCTGCTATTTTGTGTTCAATTTTTCTTAAGTTATTTGTGTTATGACTGAAGCAATTAATTCTGCTTATAGCTACACTGCCGTGGGTGTTTTTGTTCTGGGCCGCTTGTTTCGTGAAGCTTGGGGGAAGAAAGCTCCTCAAATGCAAGCGGAATTCAATGATTTTCTCGAGGTATTCCACTCCTGTTTAGTTTACTTTATCCTTCGCGCCTTTTGTTTTTGGTACTTTTCTTAAGATTTCTGATTCTGCCCCTTGTTTGTGCTTCTAGAAAAACCGTATAAGCATTTCAATGGAACTTGTCACGGCTGTATTAGGAGACCATGGGCAAAGACCCAAGGATGATTATGGTATGCCTTTTTTCTCCTGACTAAGGCAAATATCACCAGTTCATTCGGATTATCCGATAGTATATTCAAGCTATAACCGCAGCATTATTCTTACCTTTTCCTGTTCAACTATGAAGTCACTTGCTGCATTTGTCCCAGTTCACCAATTTTGCTAGTTTTGATGGTTCCTTTTGGAATGCATATTTTATCAGTTTTTATTTTGGCTTTTGTGCAGCCGTGGTTACAGCTGTTACAGAGTTGGGTAACTGTAAGCCAAAATTCTATTCTACTCCAGAGGTGATTGCATTTTGTCGGAAATGGCGCCTACCAACAAACCATATCTGGCTATTCTCTACAAGGTGCCCATCTGATAACTTCTTACGTGGAAAGTTTTCACTCAAGAGTGTTCGGCTGCCTTTTTTGACACAACATGCTTGTGTACTGCTCATTTAATGGGACTATAAGGGAGGGTTGAAAGACTGTTACAAATAATTGTTTTAGTAATGATACCTCGCGTAGTTGCACTGTACAGAAGACCTACTATCCATTTTTAATTGTGTCTTCTCATGTTTTGCAACCTTCCAGTGTTTTCAAAACAAGTGCAGTGTTATTACGTTTGTCAACAGTAGTGTTGCTTGAATACAGTGACCTGTGCCAACTTACACTTGTTAAGTTATTGAATTCTTGTTTTGTTTTAGATTCTCTGATCAACTAGTTTTTACATTGGCACACACCTCTTTGAATTATAGACTATTGGAGCTCTGGAAGTGCAGTCTATATTGTATTATTGCTAGAAATTGGTCAACAACTAGCTTTTTTTCGTGTCTATGCCACCATGCATCTATTTTCATGGCATCTATCTATTTATGAAACACTTCCAGTTGTTATCATAGTAGTGCCCTCAGAAAATAAATATGCATTCACCGCTGGATGTGCGCATACATTATTATGCTTTCTGTCTAATTCTTCATTAGGAAATCAGCCTCTTCATTCTTTGCTGCCTACGACGCATTGTGTGAAGAGGGGACTGCCACACCTGTTTGTAAAGCCCTTGACGAGATAGCTGATATATCTGTACCAGGTAAGAGTGCATGGCTATATTGAATACTTGTTTCTCCCTGAAACTCTTTACTCCTGCTCTAAACGGAACTGGTATATTTCATCTCTCCTCATGATCGAAGTACTAACTGTTTGCTGTAGCGTCAAAGGATCATGTGATGGTGCAAGGTGAGATACTTGAAGGTCTAGTTGCCCGTGTTGTCAGTCGTGAAAGTTCGGTTCAAATGGAAGAAGTTTTGCAGAACTATCCACAACCTTCACTAGATGGAGGTAAGCCACTGCAATGAAGTCTTTTTTGTTGTTGGACTGAATTTATGAGCTGTTCCCTCCGTCCCATATTAATTGACGCTAAAACGGATGTATCTAGATGTATTTTAGTGCTAGATATATCCGTTTTAGCGTCAATTAATATGGAATGGAGGGAATATGTAAGAAGGTTTCAGTTTGTTTAAAAATGATTTTGACCAAGCTTGCATCCCAAAATTAAGTTTTTTAAATATTTTGAAGTTGCCTATGATTTTCTCTTCGAAGAAAACCAGGCTTTGGTTTTATATTATACCATATGGTAGTGCTAGTCCTGTCAGTCACTTAGTTGCTTCCGAGCATGGTAAACTTCACAACACTGGCATGGAACGTTGATACCTCATAGTCATATCTGATACAGATAGTGAGATTTATCATTTTCCCCAAAAAAAAACCATCAAAAATATGTAAAACTATATTTTAATCAACATTAATTTGTATATCATAATTGGAACTACTCCCTCCGTCCCAAATTAGTTGACACAGATTTGTCTAAATTGGATGTATCTACACACTAAAATATCCGTATTTAGACAAATCTACGTCAACTCATTTGGGACGGAGGGAGTAGATCATAGAAGCTTATCACACATTCACACTTGGACTGATTCTGTATGAGTAAGTGCAAAAGAAGTGATTCCAGCAAACATGAAATTATGGAGTACGAACGTATGTTCAACAGGTGGTTTTTCAACATATCAGTTTTAACCCATAAATGGTTAAACAGAATTTTAGATAACATACTCAAATTCATGACATAAAAAACATAAGCATTAAGCATAGCTGCATGAGGCTTCAACAATCCTTGTGGTCTGGGGGCATACCGCCATACCGGCCAATAAATCTCATTTGTAATTAAATCTACTTAAATTAGCTCGCCATTTTCCCGATACTTGGTTAGCATGTATGGGTGGAATATTGCCCATATAACTTTATTGATTACAGTATTGGATATTGGTCAGCTGACTTCAGCGAGTATCAGGGCACCATAGATGGTAATAAATTCAGAGAAATCCTTCGTATTCAGTTGTATTTTGCATAATATGGAGAAAAAAGAAGCAAGCCGAGGTCCGTCAAAAAAGAAGGAAATAGGTGGAAATAAAATATTTATTTTCTTGTCTGGTCACGTGGAAGATTGTTTATGATTTATGGTTTCCCTTTTTTCTGTTATTTAGATTGCCCGTAAGTAATAATGATGTATTTGAACGTAAACTGAACCCTAAACCCTAAACCCGGTTCTAAAGAGGGGGGACACAGACTCACAAAAAAAAGAAATATTCACTCTTGGAAATGGTGTCACAGATCTGGGAACCTTGGTGTCAGTACACTATGCTTATATCCCCTCCGTTCCAGAAGATAAGGCGTATAGGATTTGTTTAAAGTCAAAGTTTACTAAGTTTGACAAAATCATGGTTAACGTTGCGGCGCTCCTCAAGGCCAAGCCGTTGGCTATCGCAACAGAAATGTGTGTGGCGTCCGCCATAGGACCATGGCGTCAATTTGGTGATGCGCACGTCGCCTTAAGCCACTTCATACTTTGAATTTTTAAGATTTGGCTTGCGCACGTTGCCTTAAGCCACTTCCATACTTTGACAATTTGGCTATGCGAACTTAGGAAACTTTGATTGGTGAACTTAGGAAACTGTTGACTTTTGACAAAATTTATACCTCATATTTTGGGAACAGAGGGAGAGGGGGCAATAAGGTTTTTCTTATGCATTTTAAACATGTTCCAAGTTTTTTTTAATGCTTTTGGGTGGTGAAGTTGTTAAACACTTTATATGTTTTACTGATTCAGAAACTTACTATTGATCCAGGGGACTCTGATTTAGGATCAAGTTTACGAGAAATATGCGCTGCTAATAGGTCAGATGAGAAGCAGGTATTATTTAACTGGTGTTCATCGCTCCTTTATTATTTGGCTTAACTTTGTATTGGTTGGTTCTACCATATTGTAACTTCTATTTTTACATGACAGCAAATTAAAGCACTTCTTGAAAATGTGGGATCTTCAATGTGTCCAGACCATTGCGATTGGGGTCTTGAGACTCAGCCTCGAAATGCTGATAAATCAGTTGTCACTCACTTTTTGCAAGCACATCCCACGGACTACGCAACTAAGAAATTGCAGGTTAGCAGATTTTATTTGTTCTTGTCCAATTTTTGTTGTTGTTGACTGGAATAGACATGCTTCCATTTTAAAGGCATTATGAGTTTATGACTGCAACATCAGTATGCCAGTAACGTGTTAAATGTTAATTCAGTTCTTCTGGCTCTCGACTGTTACAGGAGATGATTCGTCTGATGAAGCAAAGAAATTTCCGTGCAGCTTTCAAATGTTACTGGAATTACCAAAAAGTTGATTCTCTTTCAAATGATAACCGTTATTACAGGATGGTTATCCATGTCCATAGCGATTCTGTTTTTAAACGTTATCAGCAAGAGATGAGGTAAGCTTGCGAAATCAGCCTTGTCTACAATTTTTGCACTCTTCTTTTAAAGTATCAAGTAGTATTAAGCATAAGGCTTGCATGTAGAAGTAGAACTAACGATTTTTGTCGCGCTTGTACACTCAGTTATCTATCATCTCTCTTTAGCACTTATGGTCAAAACATACTAAATATTCTCTCCTTCCCTAGACTATCACCATGGCTATCATGGTCATTTTCCTATACTATAATGTCCTTCCTTAATTCCCAAGGCAGAATAAAATACGCCTCGTAATACGAAATGAAGGGAGTACCTCATTAGCTTATGATGTATTTTTTATCCTCCTTTTGGAATTTATTCGCTCTAATTATTGTGAATTTTTATAGGAAAAATCAAGGGCTGTGGCCACTATACAGGGGTAAGATGAACCTTCTGTCACATAAAATTCTTGCTTGTCAAGACAGTAAATTTACAATTAATACTGAGGTACCTTTGATGGACCTATGTTTCATCATTAGGTTTCTTTGTTGATGTAAACCTGTTCAAGGCGAATAATAAGAAGGCTGCTGAACTTTCCAAAGACAGTAACACTTTACTGAAAAATATCGATGGTGCCTTGGATTCAACTTCATCAACTAAGGATGGCCTAGCTGATGAGGATTCAAACTTGATGGTTAAACTAAAATTTCTGACCTACAAGGTACTTTTCCGTTATTTTCAGCTTTTATAGGACTGTTCTGGTCACTTCTTGAGACATGAATACTATGCTGTTTACCTTGGACTGGTTACTTTCATGTTAAATTTAGTGCACTCTTAAATTAAGTTTTACAACGGCACTAATACACTTATGGTATACATTCCTGTTACTTCCATCTGGTCTCCCTCTAGCATTTCTTTGTAGACCTCCTTTCTACCAGTAACTTTTTTAATCTTGCACATGAGAGAGGTCTACAACTGTGTAAGTTTTAAATTTGCTGAATATGTATCTTCTAAAATTTTCTTTTGCTACCTGACAGATAAGGACATTTTTAATTCGGAATGGCCTGTCCACCCTTTTCAAAGATGGCCCATCTGCTTATAGAACTTATTACCTGAGGTATGTTGTGTATGCCAATCTTCATCTCAAGCTTCAGCTTTTCACCGCATCTCTTTCAGCAACTGATTAGGATATCAATGAGAACTGAGACAATAAGTGTTTTGCTAACTTTAAAATTGCTTGTTTAAAAGGTTTAGTTTAGGCTTCTCCATAATTTGTGTAATATTGGAAAACAGTTTTAATGCACCGTCCAGATTTTAAGCCAGTTAATAATGTCACTATCTATAAAGCAGGGCCACAGAAATGTCAATAACTTTGTGAAATTTAAGAATTTTCCTTCTAAAAAATAATGAATTCATCATTGAAGATTCTAGTCATATCAATTGTCTGTGACTACTACATGGTTCTTCGTTCCTTTAGGATGAATGAGGAGCTTTGGGCACCTCTTAGAACCCGCCTAGCTTTGCTCCCCACCCCCCGCCCCTGTAGTTTATCTGTCAGCTTCCCGCCTTATTCTCCCCTTATATTCCCTCTCTTTTCCCATAAATACTCACTTATACGCATCTCTTTTTTAAATAAAATTTTACTGTCAGGGCCTCACCTACAGTTTTGGTTCAAAAGTATAAACAGTGCTGCCCCTGATATTAAATTCCTGAATGTGCTAACAGGCAAATGAAGATTTGGGGAACATCGGCAAGTAAACAGAAAGAGCTTACCAAAATGTTGGACGAATGGTATATTTTGAACTTCTCTTTTCATAGCATGTTAGCTTTGAGTTCCTTACAAATTCAATTGGTTTACCCATGCAGGGCTGTCCACATCAAAAGGAAGTGTGGGAATAAGCCGCTGTTATCGTCGACATACCTTAGTGAAGCAGAGCCATTCCTTGAACAATATGCTAAACGCAGCCCTGCAAACCAGGCTTTGATAGGGGCTGCTGGTGACTTGGTTCAAACAGAAAATTTCTTGGCCATACTTGATGCACAAAGAGATGAAGAGGGTGATCTTCAGCCAGAACATGGGGCAGCTCCTTCTAGTCCTACATCGACATCCCTGGATGTTGTTTCGAAAACTGAGGGCCTTATTGTCTTCTTTCCTGGTAAATTTGATTTCTGTTAAGAGATTCCGAGAGTTATATCAATAAGCATTCTTGATTTTGAATTGTTACTCGGTTATTCTAACAATCGAGATACTGAGAATATTTACTGCTGTTCGAGATGTTGGTGTCAGTATACCTCAATAGTCTAGCGCGACAAAGCTTGTTGTCTGTGGTAATGGTGTGTGGTCTCTACCATTTTGGTACAATCTCCTTCATAAAATGTAGATCTATTTATGTTTTTTTATGTACCCACTCACACGTCCAATCTTGCTATTATGTGTTATTTATTCGTATAGTGTACCTCTTGTATCTACTATCTACATGCATGCATACAACGTTCGGTTCATTTCATTTCTCCATTTCCTAGATCAAGTCAATGTTTCTCTTAGCAAACGTGGTCATGTGATCAAATTTGTATGAAAACTCTGTTTTGACCTTCTAATTATGACCTCCATAGCTTCATTCACCCTGATAATTCCTGTCAATCATCATCTTCACATCTGAAGTAGTCTTTGATAAACTATTTCCACCGCCAAATTCCGTTATTTCTGGATTACTATTCCTCATTATGTTCTTTTGTTCCTCGTCGTGTTTATTCTTCTTTCAGGTATACCTGGCTGTGCAAAATCTGCTCTATGTAAGGAAATATTAAACACGCCTGGTGGCCTTGGTGATAATCGCCCTGTTCATAGTTTGATGGGAGATCTTATTAAAGGTATGGAACATTTGGCAATATTCTCTAGTTTCTTTTGTTGAGAAAATGCAGAGAGCTTTGAGTTCGAAGCATTGATATAAAGAAAAATTATATACAAGCTATTTTCAATGGATCCATCTTGTTCTTAGATCCTCTCCTGCAAAGTGCAAACAGAAAGAGGGTGGATGCATTCGATAGTGCAGTTTACTAGTGCTTATGAAAACATAAGATATATACGTATTCTGGTAGCATATAGTCACTTATCCCAACTGTACCTTCTTCTCTATGACTATGCTATAATTTATTTATCGGTGTGTGGTTTGCTCCGAAAAAGATATTGTATACTTTTCTGCAATAGAAGGTCATATTGAAAGAACGAGGATGTCGCCTAGAGGGGGGGGGGGTGAATAGGCGTTTTAAAATAATTACGGTTTAGGCTTGAATAAATGCGGAATAAAACTAGCGTTTAATTTATCAAGCACAAAACCTAAACGAACTAGGTTCACCTATGTGCACCAACAACTTATGCTAAGCAAGAACAACAACTAAGTGATAGCAATAGATAACTTCAAGCACGATGGCTATCACAAAGGTAAATGCATAAGTAAAGGTTTGGGTATAGAAGTAACCGCAAAGTGGACACGAGGAGATGTTTCCCGTAGTTCCTTCCCAATGGAAGTACGTCTACGTTGGAGGGGTGTGGAGCCTCCTAGGCACTCCAATAGCACGATGTGCTCACCCTATTCTCCGTGAGCTTCACCCGTGAGGGATTGGCTCGTTCCACTATGAGGTCGACTTGAAGGCGTTGACCAAACCGATACACAAAGGTCGGGGAACTCCACAATGAGTTGGAGCCTCCCAACAATGCCTCGGACTTCCTCCGAGACTCACAAAGCCTCCTAGGGTTACAACCAACCCAAGGAGTAACACAAACCACCAAGAGTAGTAAGCTTCTCAAACTTCACCTCCACGTATCACCGTGGAGAACTCAAACCGATGCACCTAATGCAATGGCAAGAACACACAAAGTGCTCAAAGCAATTCACTCTCAAATCCCACCAAAGCAACTAATGCTATGGAGGAAGATGAGAGGAAGAGCAAGGAAGCAACAAATGAATCCCAAGATCTAAATCCAATGAGCTCCCCTCACTTAGAGGAGAGATTGATTGGTGGAAATGTGGATCTAGATCTCCTCTCTCTTTTCCCTCAAGAAGGAGCAAGAATCATTGGAGGGATTGAGAGATAAGCAAGCTCAAGAGGGTCAACAATGGAGGAGAAACAAGAGCTCAAGAGGTGGGGGTCATTGGGGAAGAAGACCCCCTTAAATAGGACCTCAAAAATCTGCCCGTTATGGCCAAAACGTGCCCAGGGACGGTACTACCGCCCCCGGCAGCGGTACTACCGTTCTGGGGATTTCGGGCGCTCAAAACGCGCCCAGGGGCGGTACTACCGCCCCCCGGCAGCGGTACTACCGTTCTGGGATGATTTCGGGCGATTTCGGTACTGTCTCGGGCGGTACCCGGGCGGTACAGACCCGGTACTACCGCTGCACGGAAAACTGCAGAAACGTCCAAACGAAAACGACGATATCTTGATCATCCGAACTCCGTTTTCGATGATCTTGGGCTCGTTGAAATCACAACGACGAGCTTTACAAGATCATGCAGAGAAACATCATAGTCCAACAAGGGAGGATAAAACCAAATGGGGAAAGGTTAGACCTCTCAAAAATAGAACAACCGGTAAAACCTCCAACACCAAAAACGCAATAAGTTTTTCTTACGGAATCCGTTTTTGATGAACTTGAGCTTGTCTTGAAATCATGACAAGCTCTAAAACCACACATGGAGAAATCCCAAATAAGAGCCAAGAAAGATGATGCCAAGAATGCAAAGGTTTGAGCTCTCTCCGGACGAACGATCGAGATACTCATTCGAGAGCCCCTCTTGAAAGTGTGGCATCTATCCTATAATCCGGTCTCTCACTAACACCATGAGACCGGTAAAATAGAAACCCTATCAAGGTCATACCTTTGCCTTGCGCAATCCACTTGAGCTAGATGATGACGATCTTGATCACCTCAAGTTGGATCACCTTTCTTGATTGCGCTCCGCTTGGTGAAGGCTTGTGAAATGCTCCCCATACACAATATGGGAGAGCCACTTTTAGGAACATCTTCATTTGGCCATTATCTTGATGACGACCACCGCTTGACGTCATCCGCCATGGGCTATATGGAATCTTCCTTTGATGCATGCCCATGGGAAGATACCTTTTATAGGGGCCCCTGAAAATCCAACCGTTATGCACAGAAATGTGCACAGCGGTACTACCGCTGACGAACAGCGGTACTACCGCTACTGACCTCCACGCGGTACCTCAGTGGTTCCGATACTCAGTTGCAGCGGTAGCACAGAGTGCTACCGTAGTTACCAGGCACCGGTACTACCGCCAGAATCCACCGGTACTACCGCTGTCATGCCTCGAATAAATTCGTGGTATTCCATCGGTAGTACGTGGGGGGTACCGGACAGGTACCGTTGGAGACAGTGGCTTAAGACCTTCTGAACGGTATCTCCAGCGGTACTTCCAGCGGTAGTACCGTTGGAGAAGACTGCCTGCGTGCTGCAGCAGTACTACTCCAGAAGGAGCGGTACTACCGCTGCCCACTGGCGGTACTACCGTTAAGTCGATTTCAGCCAAGGTATCTTTCCTTCTCTCTTCACAAGGATGATGTCTTGAAGGTGAACAAGAATATCCACGCCATCATATTCTTCAAGACATGCTTGAAATATGCTCAACTCTACACACGACCAATCTTCATATAAACCCTTGAATAAGATCTTGGTCATCTTATAATCTTCTAGAGTCCAACACATGAACTCCAACCTTTTCTTATGGACAAGATCTAAGGATATATCAATGCAAACATTAGTCCATAAGGATTGTCATTAATTACCAAAACCACACATGGGGGCACCATGCTCTTTCAATCTCCCCCATTTTGGTAATTGATGACAATCCCTTTTACGAGGGTTTATATAATGAATTAAGCAACCATGCACAACAAAGAGCAAGGAGCAAGAGCAAGAAAGCCAAATGCTTAAGAACAAACTAAAGCATAAAACCAAATTCCCTTAAACCCTCTAAACTTCTCCCCCATTGGCATCGATTGCCGAAATGGGAGGAAAAATTTAGAAGGCCAATATAGTAAGAGCTCCCCCATAATGTGTGCATTTCTCATAAAATGAGTGAAATCAAATGCACATATCCAATGACGAATAGTTGGGTGGAGATCAAACTATATTGAGGATCCAAAGATTGCAAAAGGAAATCAAATTGAAAGATACTTCGACAAAAAAGTATCCAATCAAAGGATCCGAAAAACCAATTGAACAAAAAAAATATGATAAGATCAACCAAGTGTTCTAATAATCAAGAGGGAACTCCCCAAGGTACGTGCACAATAAGGATTTGTATTGCAATATAGTGTGCACAACATGGAATCCTCACTCCCCCATAATCCTTTGAAACACAAAACATGTGCAAGAGAGAATGTATATAAAACAAGGCATAACACTTGCAACAAACATATGGTTGAGCATCAAAAGAAGACCGACAAAATATCCAAATGCGAGAACATTTAAAAGATTTAGGCTCAACCAAATGATGTGTGTGACATAGCAAAGCCTTTTATAAGAGTACATCATAGGTGAGCATTGAGCATCACCATAGTCTCAAAGGAATGATAAGCAAGGAGCAAAGCATGTCATTTCAACACACACAACCGACAAAAAATGAGTGCACAAGATCCAATAAAATAGGCAAGCACTCATAAGGCAAATATTTTCCGGAGCCACCAAAAGATCCATAAAACATAAGAGAGGTGGACACCAAGGAAATAGGATATCAATTTGCGATGTAACATTTCTCATGTGTATAGATTTCTAAGTAGATAACAATCATATGATATACATCCACAAAGAAACATGTACACACAAAATAGTTACTAAAGAGAAGAACATGATACCCAAGAGGAAGTCATATATACACCATTAAGATCTTTGCTTAAAAGCATAGCACATAGCTCAAATTTATCTTAAAGGATATAAATAGACTTCCAACACAAACGCATCAAAGGCATCACAAATATCCACAAGGGAAAAGTGATAGTTGGGATGCTTTGAGAGAGGAAACAAGTATCACAAGGAACAAAAGAAATCATGCCAAGATGCAACCTACACAAGGTTGAATGCAAGAAATGTATGCATGAGGTAGATACTTGTTACCGAGATGGCATTGGTGATGTAGAAGATTTAGCAATCACGATCATCATAGCTTGGCTTCAATAAGCACATGGTGAGAGCACCTTCCTTATGAATGAGACAAGGCATCCAATGCATCTCCGAAGTACCTAAAACACAATTCAAGTACAAAATGGTCCCCAAACATATTGGGTCCGAAGTAGTTAGGAAACTACAATACATTGGACAAACTCCACATGAATATGTGCATATGGATATGAAATTGAATTTCATGCACATCTTAGCCGATTTAGGATTCGGTGGAGTTTACCCGATATATTGGATCAAAGAAAGTAAACATGCCATAATAATACATGAAGTAAATATGCATGTCAAGACCTTCAAGAACCAAAAGAAGACACGATTTGGACAAAATACAAAGAATACCAAGAAGGCACACCAAAGTGTGACATGCAAGAGAATTGTCCAAATTATATCAAAACCCAAATCAACACATGATTGAGAAAGATACCAAAAGAAGATACCAAATGAAAGACAAGGAATGAGATAACTAACTCCCAAAGAGAGAAAGATTCCAACAAATAGACCAAACCCTCTACACTTTCTATGATGGCACAAAGTACCAAGACAAAAAGGTTTGTCTTTCCACGAGACATGTCATCGGGCTCAAACACCAATTTAAAATAGATCAAAGCAATTGAAGACAAATAATGTTCTAAAGCATATAGGATAGCTCCCCCAAGATTTGTGCATTATTTATGATCTTGCATTGGAATGCAAAATGCACACAAATGGGATCATTACACTCCAAATATATTATTCAAACACTAGTCATGTTCAAGAAAAGCAATAAGATCCAATACCAATTTAAAAGATGGTGTTCTACTCAAAATAGGATAGCTCCCCCAAGAATAGTGCATTATCTTAGAAGTGTACTTTGAATGTAAATGCACAAGAATGGGATCACGGCTTTTCTTATTTTAAGAAAAACACAAAACAACATGAGTAGAGCAAGAGGACCAAAGGTCAAGGAAGACAAAAGAAGTTTGATCAAAACTAATCCTTGGCAATAAATAAGGCAATTAAGAGCAAAGACCAATGAAAATGATCAATATACTTTACCACAAATAAGATTATCACTTGTAAAGACAAGTAATGTATGGAGATAATTCTCGGTGGTAAATGACAAAGATATTCAGATCATATTCTCAAAACAAGAGCGAATAGGCAAATATGGAACTTGTTTGAGAAACATGCCACATAGGAACAAGATAATTTACAATATCAATTCTAAGTGGCAAAACCTCACTTGTTCACATTTTCTAGGTTCGTAATATGCACAATGCTTATTACTCCCCCATAATGTGATAATCCATTTGTTTTCAACAAGAGGCAAACAAAAAACAAATAGAGATAGTTAATGGACATTTAGAATTCGAATTTCTCATGAGCATGACATACCACATAGAGACTAGATAATATTGATATATCAACACTAAGTGGTATTCCTCATGTATACACATTTTTAGGATTGTGACGTGCCGAAAGCATATCACTCCCCAAAATGGAAAGTCCATTAAACTATCACAAGAGCCAATTAAGATAAACAAGAAACAATAGAGGCTCAACACAAACACACACACCATGATGTGCAAACCAACATACACACACTAGATTACTCAAGATAGGTAAGTGGTAGGCACATCATAGTCAAACACATGCAAGGTACAAAACCAAACACATGCAAGGGGCAAGCAACTTTCAATGTATATATAATTTAAATACACGTTACCGCAAGGAGGCACGTTGGATATAAGATAGAGACATGAAATCCAAATGACTTGGCTTGGGAAATATGATTGATGAAGATCCCTTAATTCTTCATAATGTAGCCAAGTCTCCGACGCCCTCCAACAACACCTATTGATCAAGTTTTAGCTTGTTGGTCCCCAACCAAGTTGGGTCCTAAGAGGTTAGTCACAATAGGCTTGGCCACCCAAATGGTTCTTTTCTTGACACCACTTTGAGTACCAACAAATTTGGCAAACACATTGCCAACCTTATCCTTCTCAAGAGAGTAAACATCATCAATTATGATTGGGTTGGATAAGGTACCGTTAGTGCATGAAGAAGCAAGATGTCCCTTCTCGCGCATAGATAGCAACATCTACTTCCACCTTTCTTCTTAGTTGATTTCTCAACTTGAGAAGCTTTAGCTTGATTCTCCTTGGGAAGTGGCCTTTCTTCAACGTTGGATACTTGAGTATGAACTTGAGGCCGCTTCCCTTGTTGCTTCTCACTTAAATGCTTCTTCTTCATTGGGCAAGATCTCACATGATGCCCTTCAATCTTGCACTTGAAGCAAACAATCTTGGCCGATCTTTTACTTGTTCTAGGCCCTTCTTCTTGATGGTCTTGTGCTTCTTCTTGATGTTGGACTTCTTCTTAACATCGGAGTTGAATCCAAGTCCACTCTTGTCATTGGGAGATTTTTGCACACTCAACATATTGTCAAGTGCCGACTTCCCAACATGACGCTTTTCCAAGTCTTTCTTCAAAGAAGTGACTTGGGCCTTGAGCTCTTTTATCTCCTCTACATGGTTAGTAACAACACAAGTACTAGAGGAAGTAGAAGCTTCATTGTTAGAGCAACAAGGCATGGAAAGCAATTCATCACAAGGTGTAACAATATCATGAGTGGATGAACTACTAGGACTAGCACAAGACAATATAACATTTCGAGTAGAAGTTGTGCCATTGTCCACATGAGGCTCACAAGATGTTACCTTAGTTGAAGTAGCCTCATGAGCTAACTTTAGCCGATCATGGGAGACTAGAAGATCATTATGAGAGCTCGAGAGCTTTTCATGACTTTCTTCCAATTTCCTATAATTGCTTGTTAGCAACTCAAGTTGAGCCCTTAGCTCAACATTCTCCTTTAATATGGATGCTTCACAATAAGTAGAGTTAGTAGCACAAGCATCATCATTTTTAGATTTGAGGACATTAGAAAGAGCAAGAGCATGATCTTCTCTTAATTTAGAAAAGTCTAAACTATAAGATTCCTCAAGACTACAAAGTTTTTCCTCAAGGATCCTTCTACGCTCTTGCTCTTCATTAAGAGCAATAGAAAGATCCCCGATCTCATCGGTGTAGCCTTGCTCACGACCTTCCATTTCCACAATGGTGTCCTCATGCTCATAAATAAGTTTATTGCTCTCAATAGCATTAGCCAAGATTTCCATGAAGTTAGAGCGAGCATTTTTATTTTTACTCAAAGCATGAAAGACAATTTCACCTTTCTTATTTAGAGAATCAACAATATCATTCTCTTCATTATTAACATCACCATCATCATCGGATTCAATGGGATTCAAAGTAGGAGATACCTTTGAGTCCTTAGCCATAAGGCAAAATATGGCCGATGAAGATGAATCATTGCTTGAGGCACCACTCAAGTACCATCTTGTTCCATTGGAAGTTGGGTTTCCTCTATAATGTTAGTGACCAAAGGAATAGAGGAAACACACACATTTGTAGTATGGCAACAAGATAAAGCAAGCATATCATCATGAGATTTAGACAAACAATTTCCACATGATATGCAAGGACTATCAACACAAGCATGTAAAGCATGAATGGTGCTAGATGTGTTTAAGTCCAAAGGTAGATCATTGCAACAATGTTGAGGCAAAGAATCATCAATAGTAAGTTTACTATCATTGTTGCAAAGTCTAGCACTACTCACCATCTCATTAGGTTGTGGCTTACCACATGTTGGTGAAGTAGAGGAAGTTGAGAACTCATCACGCCCGGAAGTGGAGGGAGAACAATCATCCTCAATAATATTGGACACATCATATTTGTCTTGAAGCTTTGTCCATAAATCATGAGCATTCCGAAAAGGCATGATTGACTCAAGAACTACATTGCTCAAAACACCAACAATAGCATGAGATACTAGAGAATTGAGATAAGAGTTTTCCTCATCCTCTAAAGATAACTTTTGGAGATCCTTTGGAGGAGGAAAATCCATATCTACAATTCTCTCCATTTTTGGGCCATACACCCGAAAAAGATTAAGCATGCGAATTTTCCAAACATCATAATTTGTGCCATCGAATATGAAAGTGGGATCATTTGCTAAGTCTCTAAACGACATCTTTACTCTCAAGGCGGTGAAGCCTAATAAAAGAGAGCCTGGCTCTGATACCAATTGAAAGAACGAGGATGTCGCCTAGAGGGGGGTGAATAGGCGTTTTAAAATAATTACGGTTTAGGCTTGAATAAATGCGGAATAAAACTAGCGTTTAATTTATCAAGCACAAAACCTAAACAAGCTAGGTTCACCTATGTGCACCAACAACTTATGCTAAGCAAGAAAAACAACTAAGTGATAGCAATAGATAACTTCAAGCTCGATGGCTATCACAAAGGTAAATGCATAAGTAAAGGTTTGGGTATAGAAGTAACCGCAAAGTGGACACGAGGAGATGTTTCCCGTAGTTCCTTCCCAATGGAAGTACGTCTACGTTGGAGGGGTGTGGAGCCTCCTAGGCACTCCAATAGCACGATGTGCTCACCCTATTCTCCGTGAGCTTCACCCGTGAGGGATTGGCTCGTTCCACTATGAGGTCGACTTGAAGGCGTTGACCAAACCGATACACAAAGGTCGGGGAACTCCACAATGAGTTGGAGCCTCCCAACAATGCCTCGGACTTCCTCCGAGACTCACAAAGCCTCCTAGGGTTACAACAACCCAAGAGTAACAGAACCACAAGAGTAATAGCTTCTCAAACTTCACCTCCACGTATCACCGTGGAGAACTCAAACCGATGCACCTAATGCAATGGCAAGAACACACAAAGTGCTCAAAGCAATTCACTCTCAAATCCCACCAAAGCAACTAATGCTATGGAGGAAGATGAGAGGAAGAGCAAGGAAGCAACAAATGAATCCCAAGATCTAAATCCAATGAGCTCCCCTCACTTAGAGGAGAGATTGATTGGTGGAAATGTGGATCTAGATCTCCTCTCTCTTTTCCCTCAAGAAGGAGCAAGAATCATTGGAGGGATTGAGAGATAAGCAAGCTCAAGAGGGTCAACAATGGAGGAGAAACAAGAGCTCAAGAGGTGGGGGTCATTGGGGAAGAAGACCCCCTTAAATAGGACCTCAAAAATCTGCCCGTTATGGCCAAAACGTGCCCAGGGACGGTACTACCGCCCCCCGGCAGCGGTACTACCGTTCTGGGGATTTCGGGCGCTCAAAACGCGCCCAGGGGCGGTACTACCGCCCCCCGGCAGCGGTACTACCGTTCTGGGATGATTTCGGGCGATTTCGGTACTGTCTCGGGCGGTACCCGGGCGGTACAGACCCGGTACTACCGCTGCACGGAAAACTGCAGAAACGTCCAAACGAAAACGACGATATCTTGATCATCCGAACTCCGTTTTCGATGATCTTGGGCTCGTTGAAATCACAACGACGAGCTTTACAAGATCATGCAGAGAAACATCATAGTCCAACAAGGGAGGATAAAACCAAATGGGGAAAGGTTAGACCTCTCAAAAATAGAACAACCGGTAAAACCTCCAACACCAAAAACGCAATAAGTTTTTCTTACGGAATCCGTTTTTGATGAACTTGAGCTTGTCTTGAAATCATGACAAGCTCTAAAACCACACATGGAGAAATCCCAAATAAGAGCCAAGAAAGATGATGCCAAGAATGCAAAGGTTTGAGCTCTCTCCGGACGATACGATCAAGATACTCATTCGAGAGCCCCTCTTGAAAGTGTGGCATCTATCCTATAATCCGGTCTCTCACTAACACCATGAGACCGGTAAAATAGAAACCCTATCAAGGTCATACCTTTGCCTTGCGCAATCCACTTGAGCTAGATGATGACGATCTTGATCACCTCAAGTTGGATCACCTTTCTTGATTGCGCTCCGCTTGGTGAAGGCTTGAGAAATGCTCCCCATACACAATATGGGAGAGCCACTTTTAGGAACATCTTCATTTGGCCATTATCTTGATGACGACCACCGCTTGACGTCATCCGCCATGGGCTATATGGAATCTTCCTTTGATGCATGCCCATGGGAAGATACCTTTTATAGGGGCCCCTGAAAATCCAACCGTTATGCACAGAAATGTGCACAGCGGTACTACCGCTGACGAACAGCGGTACTACCGCTACTGACCTCCACGCGGTACCTCAGTGGTTCCGATACTCAGTTGCAGCGGTAGCACAGAGTGCTACCGTAGTTACCAGGCACCGGTACTACCGCCAGAATCTACCGTACTACCGCTGTCATGCCTCGAATAAATTCGTGGTATTCCATCGGTAGTATGTGGGGGGTACCGGACAGGTACCGTTGGAGACAGTGGCTTAAGACCTTCTGAACGGTATCTCCAGCGGTACTTCCAGCGGTAGTACCGTTGGAGAAGACTGCCTGCGTGCTGCAGCAGTACTACTCCAGAAGGAGCGGTACTACCGCTGCCCACGGCGGTACTACCGTTAAGTCGATTTCAGCCAAGGTATCTTTCCTTCTCTCTTCACAAGGATGATGTCTTGAAGGTGAACAAGAATATCCACGCCATCATATTCTTCAAGACATGCTTGAAATATGCTCAACTCTACACACGACCAATCTTCATATAAACCCTTGAATAAGATCTTGGTCCTCTTATAATCTTCTAGAGTCCAACACATGAACTCCAGCCTTTTCTTATGGACAAGATCTAAGGATATATCAATGCAAACATTAGTCCATAAGGATTGTCATTAATTACCAAAACCACACATGGGGGCACCATGCTCTTTCACATATGCCTTGCTTTTACCGAGATATTTATCTTCAAGAATTATATAGTAGTAGCATTTCATGTCAAGTAGGTAACATACTTTCCACATTTAAGTTATTACTACTCCCTCCATTCCTAAGTATAAGATGTTTTAGTTATTGCACATGTTGTCTATATGCGGACTGAAATGAGTGAACAAATACACTAAAACGTGTCTAGATACATGTAGATACACGTGAATCTGGAAAAAAGTTAAAACATCTTATATTTAGGAACGGAGGGAGCATATGTTATTGCAAGGCTTGACGTCCCACTTTTGTCCTCGAGTTCAAGGCCCTAGTTTCGAACTCACCATTTTGAGTAGACAAAAGAAAGATAAACAATTCATTGATCTCATGAGTTCCAACTCACCTGTCAGTGGCACAGGACATTGGGTCTGTGTTACCAAGGTCGAGGGGCCGAGGGGTTCTCTTGGGCATAAATGAAATCCAGATCCCATGTATCAAGGGCCAAATAGGACGACTTCTCCATTCTTCATTATAGGCTACTCTGTTCAAACAAACTGTACTAAGAACCCTGCTAAGATGCAGTTTCTTGGAAATGTGTTGAAGAGGAACAAACTGAAAGAACATCCATACTCACATTATAATTTACCAGTATAAATCAGTGTCGGTTTTTTGGCATATTGCTGCAAAATTTGCGTCACTGCCTATGCTTCTGGAATGGTTTTGTTATATTTCGGCCAAACTAATACGTTGCTTATTCTGACTATTTTGCTTACCCGTTTGTACTTGCAGGAAGATATTGGCAAAAGGTTGCTGATGAGCGGAAAAAGAAACCATTTAGAATAACTCTCGCTGATAAAAATGCGCCAAATGAAGAAGTGTGGCGGCAGGCAAGATAACCATTTAGAATAACCCTTGTTTCCCCTCGTAAGTTAGTTTTAACAATACAGAAAGAACTTAACTGGTATATCTTTATTCCAGATTGAGGATATGTGTGGGACCACAAAGGCTGCCGCTGTTCCTGTTATTCCTGATTCTGAAGGTAAGCTATACTTCATTAATTTACACCATTTCATTGTCTTGAGTTTATATATTTCACTTCACAAGAAACATCAAATTGCATTTAATTGGAACTTTGGCATCTGTTTGAATTGTGCTAGAAATATGACACAGTACACTTAAATAATAATCTGGAGCTGTCAAGTTAGAGATCACATGGACTCCAAAATCCTGTTACTACTTTGATAATCTGACTTGCTGCAATAGGGGCTCAGGTTCCATTTCATCCAGCTAGGGGATTTTGCAGATTCTAGAATGGCTATTACATTTTTTATCGCCTTCATCTATTTTTACCATTGGTTATGCCTCTGTTCTTGTATAATCAAGTTTCATGATTTTCGTCCTGTTCCTTGAATTTACTAGGCACCGATTCAAACCCCTTTTCTCTTGAAGCTCTTGCTGTTTTCATGTTTCGTGTACTCCAACGGGTCAATCATCCGGTATGTATAGGACATGTACTCTTACACAAGTTTGTTGATACTCAGTGTTATACATTCTTAATTGTCTCTACATTTTATAAAGGGAAATCTGGACAAAGCATCACCACATCCTGGCTATGTTTTGCTAATGTTTTACCACCTCTATGATGGCAAGGTATGTCATTTCATGAATAACTGTTTCAGCTCCTGCTGGATTATACCGAATTATCAATGTTCATTTAAGAAACAAATTTCAGAGTCGAAGAGAATTCGAAAGTGAGTTGTATGAGCGTTTTGGCTCCTTGATCAAGATGCCTCTCCTAAAACCAGATAGGTAAAATTATACTCTTACATTGTTATACTATTCCTGCCAATGTTTTATCAAATGTCCTGTTTCTTCCATTCTTTTTATGTAGGGAAAATTACACTCTTACATTTTATACTATTTCTGCCAATGTTTTATCTAATGTCATGTTTCTTATATTCTTGTAATGGTTCTTCCATTCTTTTTATATGGTTGGGTTATACATCTTGTATTCCTATGACTCTAAAATACCATGTTAGTTCAGCAGTACATTTAATTTATTTTCACTTGAAAAAAAAAATCTAGGAAGACTTGTTCAAGTACACTTGTTACAAGTATCTCATATCATGCGCCAGAGAAAGCACGTCATGATGAGGCTGTCTTTATTTTTGTGTCCTCTTTGTACAGTATGACTCATGTTGGTCTGCTGTACGTGTATCCACTGAATTGCTGCTTGGCTTTTCATGCAGAGCCCCGTTGCCTGGTGATGTGAAGGGTATCTTGGATGAGGGAATCAGCTTATTCAAACTGCATCAAAGCAGGCATGGAAGGTATGACTGTTAAGTGTTAACAGTTTTTCATGTTGTTTCCCCTTCTTTTAGTACAAAATTAGTGCTACATTTTTTAAATTCATGATTATTTATATGCTGATTGTTTTTCACAAATATATCAAATCAGAGCGGAACCATCAAAAGGTTCATATGCTCAAGAATGGGCAAAGTGGGAGAAAAAGCTGCGTGCGATCTTGTCGGGGAATGCTAATTATCTTACCTCCATTCAGGTAACCTTGTTTCATTTTGTTGATGATTAAAAATCTATGTTCTGTTAAGGAATCAACGAGAGTGGTTATAAACCAGTGTCTGGTCGAGCGACTTCTGAAATTTGGGCCATTTAAACCTATTCCCTTTTTGCCAAAATGTAGTGCATATTATTTTTAGTCAAAGTCAAACTTCGTAAAGTTTGACCGAGCATGTAGGAAAATATATCAATGTCTACAACGGCAAACACATATAATATGAAATTATATTTCATGATGGTTCTAATAACATTGCTTTGATGGTGTAGATGTTAATATAGTTTCCTACATATTTGATTAGACTTTACAAAGTTTGACTTCGACTAAAACTAATATGCACTACATTTTGGCAAAGAGGGAGTACAAAATACTGCAGTCTAAGGATGTCGACTTCAAAAGAATTCTGTGGTGGTCTTGCAACACTCGCTCTCACTGTTAAGCAAATAATAATAAAGACTTCTAAGCTTAAGCCGAAGGAAGGTACTGCCGATCAATTGTCAAAAAGGCACTTTGCCCTGTTGCCAATATATGGGAGTGGAATCACAATATTAGTTATAAATATTTACTTTCTCTGATTCAGCAATAGTGATGGATATACACTCTAATTTATAAACGATGTCATTTAACTAGAGGGTTGTGGTGTGGAATGCTCTGGAACAATAAAAAGCTGGTTGCTGTGACATTACATTTTCACTGCACAGAAACAGATGATGCATTACAATGTTCACAATTACCAGGTTCCGTTTGAGGTTGCGGTGAAAGAAGTACTGGAACAGTTAAAGGCTGTTGCGACAGGTGATATCAAAACACCGGATACTGCGAAGCGGAGGTTTGGGAATATTGTTTTTGCTGCTGTTACCGTACCCCAGGCAGATATATTGGGCCTTCTCAGAAAGGTAAGAACTATAACTCAGTCCGAAAGAAGTATGGACTTTTTGTGTTCTCTGTAGTCTTTCCCAGTACTTAGTCTTGCTGTCATTTGGCTGCTGCTGCTGCTTGGTTTTCTCGCCATGAAGCAGTCATGGCTGATGCTCCAATCTTAACCATTTGCATTGCATAACTGTAACAGTTGGGCGAGAATGACAGTGATGTCAACAACTTTCTCAACGGCATAAAAGTGGAGGATAACCTGAGCAAGGCTCATGTCACCCTTGCCCACAAAAGAGCCCATGGTGTAGCTGCAGTTGCTAGCTATGGAGTCTACCAGAACCAGGAAGTCCCTGTATCCTTTAGCGCCTTCCTCTACGCCGATAAGATGGCTGCTCTTGAGGCCCAGCTTGGAACAGTAAATGGTGAGAAGGTAAATTCCAGGAACGATTGGCCACATGTTACTCTTTGGACAGCCCCTGGTGTTGCAGCAAAGGATGCAAACGAATTGCCGAAGTTAGTTTCAGAAGGAAAGGCGAAACGAGTGCCGATCGACCCTATGATCACCATCTCAGGAGTGCTGGACTTCTACTGATTCCTCATTTTGCTTTTTAGCATTTGTTGGTGTAGAATAAGGAATTGTCAGATATCATATAGTGGTAACAGCGTTGTAAATATGTTGAGTTTCATACCACAAATTTTCAAGGGATTATTATAGGAGATCAAGATCGTTATACCTCTGTCTTTTATGCATCGATAGGTGAAACATATGCCACCGAGTATGAATCACAATATGCTGTTAAAAAATTGAGTACTGAGAATGTTGAGTCGAATGACTTGTCATCAGTAGTTGGGTGTCATATTTTGCGTGGAAGAGAAGTAGACAATGTGGATCACTATGGTTCAAAGTAGATAAATGAGTATGAGATGGGCTGTTAAGTATGTTTTCATCGTCCTTGTGACGCGGAGGCTATTAATTTATTGCCAGAAAGGAGGACCAGATTGAGATGTAGTAGATGAAGTAAAGCATTCTTGATGTTGTTGTGCTTCAAAAGGTGTAAGATGAAAGTGACTCCGTTAAATACGGTAGTACATGGAGATGGCAACGCGGAGTATCGAGTCGATCCAAGCAGCCTGGAAAGCGACCGTCACCTCATTTGTGGGGCCGACGGTCGAATAGCATCAAAATAGTTGTTTAACCTCTTCTCTGAAGAAAGTAGGGCCTTTCCACGTCGGCACAACCGCCAACCCTTAGGACGTGTTTGGTAGCCTGCAGCCCTTTCTCACCTGCGACGGGGCAGGCTGGGGAGGGCAGTGCTAGACTAAAACGGACTCTGGGCCATGTTGGGCTAGTTGTTTGGTAGCCTGCAGCAAAGAACGCCGCATGGGCTTAGTCACTCTGACTGCATGTTTGGTTACGTCGACTGCATGCTCAAATGCAAGCAGGCATGTGTTTGGTTGTATGCAATGCTGCTGCTACGGTAACCTCTTGCAGCCTATGGTGAGGTTACCAGACTATGAAATGCACACAAATGAACATGATCAACATAGCATAGAAGTACGATAGTTTTAACCAAGTACCATAATCGACATATAGAAGTAGCCTCGCAGAAACTTAGTCTGATCTACCTAGGACGAACATTCAACAGTCTTCATCTTTCTTGAAGTTCAGTGGGTGCTCAGCAATGGCGGAACCGGGGGGAGCGAGCAGGGGCCGTGGCTCCCCCCAACATGCAGAATCTTTCTTAAGACCCCAAGATCTTTTGTCCAATCATCGTGTAACCACTTCTTTATACATCACACAAACATGTATACATTAGTAGATCACACGGAAGCTGGTCACAGAAGATCCTTTTCTTGACTTTTCCTCCTTCCTTGTTCACACATACGAGGCTGCACATGCATACTCTGCATCCTGTACCTTCACAAATTCTCTGCTCTCTCTCCGTTCTTCCGGTCTTCAAAGCAGCGGAGCGGCAAATCTCCCCAAAATTCATCAATTTTTGATCAATTTTCGTTCCTAATTTCAACTTTTGGGTTGTGCTTTTAGTCCCAGTTTTTCTGATTTAAAAAAAAAAACGAATTTTGGCGTTTCGTCCTGGGTGCGCTGTAAATTTTGCAATACAAAATCTAAAACCTTGGCTGGAGCACATCAAGAGGTTAACATTTCAGAGTTTTGCCAATGTCCGGCCCCCCTGTCCATATTTCCTGGTTCCGCCGTTGGTGCTCAGGGCACTGTCTCACCACCTCACAGCTAGAGTTGTCGAAGATGATCACCTTGTACTCCATTCGACCGAGCTTCTTGAACATGACCAGATAACCAAGATCTAAGCCGTGTGCTATGGCAAATGCTGGCCAACCTTTGACGAGGCAAGCTCTTCCATTGACATCAGCAACGTTGATAGTCCAGATGCACCCAGTGTTCGTCTTGACAGTGATATCACCAGGCACCTCACCCAAGTAGGGCCTGAAGGCGGCAGGAACTGGGAGGAGGTCAAGTCCGGGTGCTAGCACCACTTTGCAGAAATGGTTAGGGGAGGCTGTGTCCTTGATCCATCCATAAGTTGCCTTCCTTCTTTTGAATACGGTGTCAATGTCATCCGTGGTCATTGTCATGTTCGAAGCCTGCTACAAAGATAATGGTATGGGTTATAACACTTTGTGTAATCCCCAGTTTCATCATTGTAATGTAGATTGTACTGGGTGGCCTCAGTTTGAAGAGATGGTTGAGACAAATTTGCCACCAGACTAGCCAACAAAAGCAAGTAGAAGCCACAACGATCTGTGACTGGTTCTCATTTTTGTTGGACTTCTGGTGGTGATGGCTGTGTCCCATCCCTTACATCATTGGCCTTAAGACTTACACGAAAATCATAGCTGCAACTCAAAATCGAATGCAAAAAAAGTGTTGCTTGATCTCAGCACATGTAGAACCAGGTAAGCGCCTACTGACTAGCTAGCAAAAGAAAAAAACAGCCACATAAGATGGTGGCTGTTTATAACTTTTGCTGGCAGTCAGCAGGCGACAGCTCTAACACATTTCATCATGGACCTAAATTGCCTCATAAATAATAGCACACATAGTTCTCCGAGAGTATATAATCATCCTTGGTTCTATAGGCAATCTTCTTTCAACTAGGATGCCTTGAGTTTAATCATCGGCTACCATGGAAATGGCTCACGAAGACTATGAAAAGTTGCTACAAATATAGGTCTCAGACTTGCATTTTTTACATGGTAGGTTTTAAAGAGGTGATACTACTGAACCAAGAACACAGGATAATCAATTAATCGTACGTTGCACAAGGTTCAGTACCACAACCTCTATCACGAAGGGCGCGTTTGGTAGCTGCAGATTCATTATAGGCCAGAGAAAAATAGACCAGACTTTGTAACATACTGTAAAACCATGGATCAAGTACACCCCAAAATGACGAGAACACACCAAATAAAATGGAACCTGCTTTCAATGCAAGCACATATCTGTAATGAACCCTAAAACAGCGTAGATCTACGGTGCATGTCATAATACCGGAGTAAATCAAGCCGGATCTACAGATCTATGCTGCGAAAGATAGATAGAAGGAGTCCAAATCATCATACCACCATTGACGAAGAACTCGACGAACTCGAGAGGACTCGGGGCTGGCGATGGGACAACGAAGCTCCGCTTTGGCCACGGACGAGTCGACGATGGTCTGCCTTCTTCTCCCGCCGAAAATGGCCGCCGATGTGCCGCCGGTGAATCAAACGCCGTCGAAGAGAGAGAGGTGAGAGGAGAGCGAGTGCAGTTGGGAGTGGGAGAGTGGGCGGTGAGGGGAATAAATGGCGCGTGTCCCCGAAGGGACGCGGCGTCTCCCCGTGTGCGACCTGCTGCCACCGCTTGCGCTCCACTCGGCATGGCCCCAAGAAAACGGCCGATTCGGCCGTTCCCGCAGGGCCTGGCCCGAGGGTGCTTTGAGGACCGTGCTATGCAGGACCAAGAGGAAAAACGGATAACCAAATGCCAGGACCTCGCATCTGGCGGGCCGGGCCACCCTATCTGCAGGCTACCAAACGCGCCCTTAATAATCACAGAGAGATCGTATACAGGGAGAGACGCCAATGCGAGTGGCGCAACGTTGAAAGAGAAAGGCTACCCATGTCGAATTGGTGAAAGGCCTCTAAAGAATTCGATGTGCCAACTTACAGAATTTAAACTTTGAGGTTAGAACATCTCTGGCGGCACCCCTTAAAGCGCACCCATATGTCTATTGGGGTGCTGAATATGAAAAATGGCCACACATGCACCTAAGCACCCCAGATTTGACCGGACAAGTATCCGGCACACCAAAGCGGACACAACTTGGGAGGTGCCGCACAAATTTCCGGTAGTGCCGATGGAGATTTAAAATGGACTTCTTACATTTTTCTCTGCCGGCAAAGCTGGATGGTTGATTTCAGAATTACCTATTTCCAGCAGTAGCTACACATGCGCTTTCGGTCTCGCTGCTGCTGCTGCAATGCAACCGCAGCTTTGGTTGCGCATCGCTGCACCTGCACACAAACGGACACGGGATGTCTGCAGGTAACCAATCGGACTGACTCATCAGCGGCAACGTGCAGTCGGGACAAATGTCCAATCGAACCCACGGGTTTCGCCGGATCCTAGGTCCAAGTCGGCGGATGCTGCCGTTGCCGTAGCACGTGGCTGGCATGGGTCAACAACGTGGATGGACTCTGCCATCTGCAGACACTACTGTACTGTACTGTACTATTCTACCCCGTCCTCCAGTCCACCTACAAGGTTCCGCGAGAAGGCGAGGGAGTGTCTTGGTTTCGAGCCACGTCAGACGTGCCATGCTTCATTTGGACGGCTTGTGCTTTGTTTGCCATCACCGTGTGATTTGTCGTTCCGTTGTGACCAAAATCCAAATACGGTTTTGGGACTCCTCATGCATGGGCAGATACAACCGAAACATGCTATTGTTGAAAAGATATAAACGCTTCTTTTCGGTGGAACCATCGAGGAACCCAGACAAGTAGAGCCTGGTATGATCTCTAGTGGCAAAAAATTGCAACCGTCGAAACTAAAGTGCTCTGTTTAGCAAGAGCTCGGCCGACGCTCTCTCTCCATCTACAGTAGATCGGAGAGGCGATTTTTGCGAACTCCTTCCCCGACCACCTCGCTCGCCGGCGATTCGTGGGATTCCTCCCCTCCGTCGGCCGCTCCGGCGGCGGGAGGGTGGGGATCCCCGGATCCCGGCCTGTACATAGTGTAGGTTGTGGTAGGAACCCCGCCGGCGGCGTCGTGGAGGTGGCGATGGTGTCGGTGGCTAGGTGGGGGTCGGCGCGCTTCCCCTTCTGCGGCGGCGCTACTCGGAGCTCCGGCGTGGCGCGTGCGGCTTTTGGCGGCCGGGGATCTTCGGATCTCTCGGTTTCCTCCGGTTCTTCCTCCTCCTTGCCGGCCGGCGGGGATGTCGTTCTCCACGCTGTGGAGCTTCGTTGGAGGACCCGGAGGCTGGAACTCAGGGCTGGGCGAGCTTCGCGGCTTCTGCCAGCGCTGGGGGTGAAGACGGCTGCGCCAAGGTGGAGTTGCTGGAGTGGGAGGGTGCGCCGTGCTCGTTCATTGGCATAAGCTCCGCCGCTGCGCGGCGGACGGGACCTGCGGCGATCTTCAAGGAAGGAGGTGCCCTCGGGCCGTGGCTAGAAGGTGGTCGGCGGTCTTCGTCTTCATCGCCGGTGGAGTTGCTGTTGCTTGATCTGGGTCTGTTCCCCTGCGTATGGCTTTCTGTACTTTGTTCTTGTACTTCATACCGTGTATGTGGTACTCTCTGATTGTACGCAGGCTTTCAAAAAAAAAGTGCTCTGTTTAGCCATTAGGAAACTTCTCATGAGAGCATGTACAACGCGGCGCTAAAATGGAGGCACTAGAGCATCTCCACCGGGGCCTATCTTTTTCCTCTTCTCTTCTTCCTCCTACTCTCTCTCTCTTGGGCCAGATCTGAACCCAATCCGCCATGCCCATCTGCCACCTCGCACGCACCGGAGGACATGGCTTACATCCAGCAGGTTGATGGTCACGTCCCCAGTCAGAGCCGACGACGGCCGGCGTGCCCCATGCCTGCAGCGGCCAATCTGCGTTCTTGGACTTGTCATGCCCGTCGGCGAATAGGAGACGTCGCCTGGTCGCAGTGGGGCGGAACGTCGACGTCGTGGTCCACCTCGTCTCCACGGCCAACCTTGCGCCTCTCGTGCGCCACCAGAGGGACAGGCTCAAGCTGTGGGACAGGCTCAACGTTCTCAGCCGTGGGCGCCACTCGAGGCAGCCGCGCGAGGGGTGCCGGCGGTGCGCTTCAGCCCCTGTAGCGCCACCGCCATGGCGTTCTTCATCCACTGCCTCAAGACCGTCAAGACCGTCCGCTCTCCCAGGCTGGTCGCGTGGCAGCTCGGCGGCGATCAGAACCCGCCGGCAAGACGTGGAGGTGACAAATTGCGGTGGTGGAAGATCTTGGCGTTGAGGAAGAAGAACCCGAAATTCCCCCGGCTCTTGGCGTCCCAGCAAGCTCCGCTTGGCAAGGACGGCGAAGAGGACGAGGCGCAGCTTCTGATACTCTCGGACGGGGCCGGGGACGAGCGAGGCGGCGACGCAACGAAGATGTGGTGGCGGTGAGCTCGGGAGCATGGAACGGGGAGATGGGAAGTGAGGGGAAAAAGGAGAGGAGGGCGCGAAGGAGGAAGAGACGAGGAGGGCCTAGGGTTCCCTGGTTCGGCGGGGGTTAAAAGGAGGCGAGGTTGGCCGGCGCCGGCGCAGGCCATGAGGATGAGTACGGAAAGAGGAAGAAGAGGATAGGAGGAGAAAAAAATGTCGGGCTGACAGGTGGGCCCGACAGCCACCTCAGCTCCACCTCCACATGTGCAGCCATGTCAGCCCTGACAATAGCCCCCACCAGTCAGCGCGGCTGTCAAAATGCAGTTAGACAGAAATCAGTTCGATCTGTTTGCATTACCCCAGTGTTGGTACATTTTTGAAAAAATTAGTACAATCGGTACTGACCCGTTAATCCAGCCCCAATTGTGGTAGTTTTTCAGCTCGGTAATCCGGGGCGGCCGAACCATCACCCTTGATGAGGCGTGGGATCTCTACCGGCTAACGCCCACGCCACGGGCCATCGGCCTACCCGGCGGGCAGTGTATAAGAAGGCATGGCTGCCACCCAGTGGCGCTAGTCCCCAAAGTCGGTTTCGAGCCGGCGCAAGAAAAAGCTCTGACTTTGGGTGTCCCAAACGCACTCCTTCTGCAGCCTCTACTGGGAGACGTTCTTCCCGGAGGAGCGAGGTGCGACGCTCAACCGCTTCACCGGTGAGCATCCACCGCCGAAGAAGAGCGGACGCGGTTCTTGTCAGAACTCGGTCGCACCATTTGGGGCGTGTATGAGGCCGTCCTGACAGAAAATGTGCGAGAAGATGCTGCAACAGCTGCCCTCGAGACGACCGAGCCCGCTACCGAGGAGGCATCGCCGCGTATAGTTAGGCGCCGTAGGATTTAGATTAGATTTGTATGAACAAATTTTGAATGAAATTGGTCTTAATTGACCGGACAAGTATCCGACACCCCAAATCGGACACAATTTGGGAGGTGCCAGACATTTTCGGTAGTGCCGGTGGAGATACTCTTATACAAATTCAAGATTTAAAATGGACTTCTTACATTTTCCTGGATGGTTGATTTCAGCATTACCTGTTTCCAGCACTAGCTACACATGTGACTTGGAGATCCCTCTGCTGCAATGCAACGGCAGCTTTGGTTGCCCATCGCTGCACCTGCACCTGCACACACGGACACGGGCTGGCTGGTTAACCAATTCATCAGCGACAACGTGCAGTCGGGACAAATGTCCGCTGGAACCCACGGCTGCTAGGCTTTCGCCGGATCCTAGGTCCAAGTCGGCGGATGCGGCCGTTGCCGTACGCACGTGGCTCGCATGGGTCAACAACGTGGATGGACGGAGTAGTGGAATACTGTTACTATTCTAACCGTGGAACTTCTAGTAAGGTTGGACAATTTGCGTCTCATTCAAATCTACTAGTGGAATTTGGTGCGGCGACACGCCGCACCCGTTGTAATTCGAAATGTTGAAATTTGTCGGAATTTTTTGTTTAAAGTATGTCCAAATACTTAGTGAATTAAAATGTTTAAATATGATTGTATTTTGACATAAATTTTTAATTTAACTCCATAGTTAGAGAATGCATGATATGAGCATTTGTTAATTCTAACTTCATAGTCAGATAAAATTCATCTAGATTGTATCTGAATATTAACTAAATTGGAATGTTCAAATATGTTTGAATTCTGTCGTGAGTAGTTAGCATATATTTTTGTGAGTATGTTGATATATTTTAGAGTATCTCCATTTTTTTTAGCAAATTGAAATGTTCAAATATGTTTCTATTTTTTCAGTAATATTAAATTCAAGTCCATAATGAATGGAAACGCACATTTATTGAATTGAATTACATATTTAGAGAAAGTTCATCTAGATTATATCCAAATATTTATCAAATTGAAATATTCAATTTAAGTCCATAGTTAGAGAAAGTGCATTTGTTTTTTGTCTGAATATTCACCAACTCAAAATGTTTAAACATTTAATAAGTTAGATTCCACATAATTAGAGGAAACTTGAAACCGATCACGGGAATGAAATCTACTCGTCGACGCGTATATATTTCGTGTATGTAATTTTTGGGAAACGCGGGGACTTTTCTGCAGAAAATTGGACAAAAATCGTCAAATATTTGTGCGAGTTTGGATCAAAAATGGAGGAGTTAGAGTAGACAAAACACGAAACCGTTCACGGGGATGGAACCTACTCGACGACGTGCATATATTCCATGTATATTTTTTTTGAAAACACGGGGACTTTTCTGCAAAAAAGAAGAAAGGAAAAAACCGTAGAGTACTGTTCGTAGGAACAGTACCCTACAGCGCATGGAGCGCGGAGAGAGCGTCAAACTCTCCGTTCTTTGTGTATAGTAGTATTTGACAAAATTCGTCAAATGTTGTGCGAATTTGGATCCAAAATTGAGGAGCTAGAGTCGACAGAACTCGAAACCGATAACGGAGGTGGAACCTACTCGTCGTCGCGCATATATTTCGTGTATAACTCTTCGTTCTTTGTATGTAATAGTATTTGACAAAATTCGTCAAATGTTTGTGCGTCGACAGAACGTGAAACCGATAAAGGGGGTGGAACCTACCCGTCGACGCGCATATATTTCATGTATATAATTTTTGGGGAAAGAAAAATTTTGAAAAAATTTCGGGGGAAAAATTCTGCAAAAAAAAAAACTGTAGATGAGCACTGTTCATGTGAACAGTGTACAATAGTACCGCACTGTTACATGAACGGTGCCCGGAGTGCTCTCAGTGCTGGAGTTAGAGTAGACAAAACACGAAACCGTTCACGGGGATGGAACCTACTCGACGACGTGCATATATTCCATGTATATATTTTTTGGAAAACACGGGGACTTTTCTGAACAAAGAAGAAAGGAAAAGGAAAAAACTGTAGAGTACTGTTCGTAGGAACAGTACCCTACAGTGCATGGAGCGCGGAGAGAGCGTCAAACTCTCCATTCTTTGTGTATAGTAGTATTTGACAAAATTCGTCAAATGTTGTGCGAATTTGGATCCAAAATTGAGTAGTTAGAGTCGACAGAACTCGAAACCGATAACGGGGGTGGAACCTACTCGTCGACGCGCATATATTTCGTGTATAACTCTTCGTTCTTTGTATGTAGTAGTATTTGACAAAATTCGTCAAATATTTGTGCGTCGACAGAACGTGAAACCGATAACGGGGGTGAAACCTATCCGTCGACGCGCATATATTTCATGTATATAATTTTTGGGGAAAGAAAAATTTTGAAAAAATTTCGGGGGAAAAATTCTGCAAAAAAAAAAAAAAAAAAAACCTGTAGATGAGCACTGTTCATGTGAACAGTGTACAATAGTACCGCACTGTTACAGGAACAGTACCCGGAGTGCTCTCAGCGCTGGAAAGTGTAACGCCTTAATATAGTTATTAGTAATACACACAACCGTCGAGGTTTTCGTTTTAGATCGACATATGTGCAAACTAGAATACTAAAAAAAGTTTTCTAATGACAACTTTGAATTCTAACTAAAGATAATTTCTCTAGACGGAGTTGATATTTTAGCATGATTTATAATCGCAGTATTGTGGGTGGTCCATGGGGATTGATCACTGGTTATCGGGCATAGTTTTTGATATGCATACATTTTATAGAGAAAAAGTCATTTTCCTCAACCCAACTTTTATAGGAAGCCAAAAGAGATGTGGTTGCAAGCTTACAAGGTGGAAGACGTGGCAATTTGTTGGTCCATATTTATATACTCACTCCGTCCAATAATAACTGTCTCAAGTTTGCCAAAAAATGGATATATCTAGACATGAATACATCCATTTTTTGGCAAACTTGAGACAGTTATTATTGGACGGAGGGAGTATTACTTAAAAGAAACTAAGCCATCGTGTTATCTATACAAGTACTAACAGAACATGGTCATCATATCAAAAAAAAAAAAAAAAAACAGAACATGGTCATGGTCTTTACTACAGCAGCACGAGGAGTCGCTGTTCACATAGTGTGTCCGCTCACTATGTGCATCTTTTGGTGCAGAGGGAAGAAAATCTGTTTTCCCATAGCTCAGATCAACCGATGTATTTCGTGCAACTTAGGAGAAAATGTGACCGCGTGAAAACATGCGAAACAAAATCATGGAATGGATGCACGCCAGAAACTGTGACCGGGATAGGTGATGCTTAGTACTCGTGCTAGCAAAGTTTTCTGGCCGATTAATTTGTTGGCAGATAAACACAAATGCTATTTTATTTCCTGCTTGTCTCTATATTAACACGGTGCCTCCTCTACCATGTGCGAGGTCACGAGTGTCTGACTGGGTTCAGAAGAAAAGGGAGAGATGGAGGCGTCTGGATGGAGCAGCAGCCTGAGCTCGGGCATCGTCCTCAGCCTGCTCGCCGTGGTATGGACGGTGCTGTGGAACAACCTCCAGGGCCTGCAGCTGCAGCAGTTCATCGGCCGCCACCTCAGCCGCCACGCGCGCCGCCTGGCCGCCATCGTCGACCCTTACCTCACCGTCACCATCGCCGAGTACGACGGGGGCCGCATGAAGCGGAGCGACGCCTACAAGGAGGTCCAGGCCTACCTTCAGCGCGCCACCTGCGCGGCCGCCGGCGGTGTGCGCCACCTCAAGGCCGAGACCGCCAAGGACGTCGACGCGCTCGTGCTCAGCATGGGGGACAACGAGGAGGTCGCCGACGCGTTCCGGGGAGCCACAGTGTGGTGGCTCGCCTACTCCACCCCGCCGCGGGAGGACAACGCGCCGTCCTACTGGGGCGGCGGCCGTGCCGCGCGCGCCGACCGGCGGTTCTACCGGCTCTTTTTCATGGAGCGCGACCGGGAGCTCGTCCTCGGGGATTACCTCCCGCACGTCCGCCGGGAGGGCCGCGCCGTCATGGTTAAGAACCGCCAGCGCAAGCTCTTCACCAACCTGTCCGCCGACGGCTGGGACGGCGACGGGTAAGCCTAGGCAGCGACCAATCCATCGCCATTATCATCGCGTTTTTGCTTAATTAGATGGATTTCCACAAAGATTGCTGCTTGCTGATGTTGTTGCGCTAGGATATGGTCGGAAAGTGTGTGGAGCCACATGGTGTTCGAGCACCCCAAGACGTTCGCGACGCTGGCCATGGACCCGGCCAAGAAGAAGGAGGTCATGGACGACCTCGACGCGTTCCGGAACGGCAAGGACTACTACGCGCGGGTGGGCAAGGCGTGGAAGCGGGGCTACCTCCTCTACGGCCCGCCGGGCACAGGCAAGTCCACCATGATCGCCGCCATGGCCAACCACCTCGACTACGACGTCTACGACATCGAGCTCACCTCCGTGCGCACCAACACCGACCTCCGCAAGCTCTTCATCGAGACCACCAGCAAGTCCATCATCGTCATCGAGGACATCGACTGCTCCCTCGACCTCACCGGCGCGCGCAAGAAGAAAAAGAAGGCCAAAGACGACGGCGACAAGAAGGACGGCGCCACCGAGCAGCCGGATGAGGAGAAGGAAGTGGGCGGTAGCAAGGTGACGCTCTCCGGCGTGCTCAACTTCATCGACGGGCTCTGGTCAGCGTGCGGCGGCGAGCGCATCATCGTCTTCACCACCAACCACGTCGAGAAGCTGGACCCTGCTCTGATCCGGCGCGGCCGCATGGACAAGCACATTGAGATGTCCTACTGCTGCTTCGAGGCGTTCAAGCTCCTCGCCAAGGTTTACCTCGATGTGGAGTCCCACCACCTGTTCGACGTCGTAGAGTCGCTGCTGCCGGAGGCAAACATGACGCCAGCGGATGTCGCAGAGAACCTGACGCCAAAGAGTGTCGGCGACGACGCGGACTCGTGCCTCGTCGGGCTGGTGGAGGAGTTGGAGAAGGCCAAGGAGAAGGTGCTGGCGAAGAAGGAAGGAAAGGAGAAGGATGCGGCGGACGAGGCAGATGACGACGACGACTAGTAGGCCCGCCAATGTTGACTTGACTGGTTTCTTGCTTAGGCCTTGCTCTCTTGCTTGGCTATACATCGATTGGATTTTTTTGCTCAGTTTCTGTCAATGTAGTCTCACTATTACGTCAATTGGGGTACTAGAGGCCACTCTGGTTGACTCGAATGAGCAAACGCTGACTATGACACCAGTACAGGCATGTTGCATTGTAGACATTGTGACAAAACTTACATAAACTACACTTTTGCTAATTTACGATTGCCGGGATTTTGTGTGTGTGTGAATTCGAGTCATTTCAAATTACACACCGTTTAGCTAGACTAAGATAGCAGTATTACAAATGTGCAGTTTTAACCAATCATTACTGCCACAGGAGTGAGGTGAAGAAAATAATGGTTGAATGTTGATCAAGTAGGTTGGAAAGGTGACTGGAAACTTATAAACAGAAAAGGTCTGTAGCTAAAAAGGTCTTGCATTCTTTGTCAATGAATTTCGGTAGCAGACCAAGATTTAGTCTACCTGCTAGAGTGCTGAGACTAGAGATGACAAATTCATGTTTTTTTTCACGAGGAATAGTCCATAATCAAAAGGCAGATCCACCTCCTTTCGTCTTCCCTAGCAGAATATCTTTGGCCTCATTGATCTTTGAAGCAAGGTAATGGCTCCCGCCAGCGTCTGGATGATTGGCAACCATGACCTTCTTGTGTGCCTCTTTTACCTTCTCGGCGTTGGCACTTTCCCTGAAGGAATCAAAAGAAACCCAGAGGGACACTCAGTAAAGTCTAGAAAATAACAGTCTCCTATTGTATATTACTAATCAAAGTTGTGAAAAATTAAAAAAAGGTTGTTGAATCATAAATGGACGACACTTATTCGAATTCAATAATGGCGATCTGACATGGGCAAGCACATTCTGTACAAATTGATGGACAAAGTCAAGGCCTCGTTGAGTATGTTGGTACTAAGATGGACACCTGATATAAAAATAAAAAATATCTGTAGCTCAAGAATCAACAATTCTGCCTCAAACAGTATATTTTATTTTATTGATGGAAAAGAAAATTTATTTTTTTGGAAAAAGTGTGAAACAAGGAAAAAAGTCCAGTGCAAAAAAGGGACTTAATTTTCCAGGGAAATCTTTAACTGAATGCTGCCTAATTGGGCTGTGGGTGAAACATAAAAGCGATCATATATGCTTTGCACCATGTAGCCACTAGACACTAGTGGTGATTTTTAACCGACAATGCCTTATCTGGCTGAATTCGGGATGGCCAGGATGCAAATTATGTGGACAACAATGAAGATCCATGCGAATTGGATTCGAATCCCACGACGCCATAACTAGCCCATCAAATGAGAACTAGTAGGTTTGTGCGGGTCTCATGAAATCAACAGTCTAATAGTTTGGATATACATGTCACTCTTATATCTGCTCCTCTCCGATCATTCTGACCTCTACCCCTGTTCCATACCTCATAAACCACAACCACCACCTTCCTCGAACCAGCTTGTAGAAGGCCCAGGGTCGGTTTGATATTGCCTTATGAACAAGAAGTTAATTAGGGAAAGAGTTATGGCAAGATCAATTTAATTAGGAGAGTTTGTCTTCTATACCCTCAGTACTAGTTGGGCACCTCAAACAGCAGAAGTGAAACTAGTGGTTGTTAGAACTAATCTTGTCATATGTATATGCAAGAAGAAGTTTCTAGCTTAATCATGAAGTATTCAGGGTATGTAGGAGAACTCTAGAATTAGGAATGTTCTAGAGTAAGATATTTAGGAGTAGTATGAAATATCTAAAGTTTGTAGAGTATTCTAGAAGTATGGTGTAGGGTTTGGATTGTGCCACATGGCAGCAATCTTAAGGGTCATGTACAAGTATAAATAGGGGTACCACCCCTCCCATGTAACTAAGTTGGAAAGATAGTAAGCCAAGATGTAGCCTCAAGCATATCTATGAAATATAGAGCATATATGTGTCTGTCATATATGCATATGTGTTGTGTGTGAAGCACAACCTTGTTAGAAGGGAGCTAAGTGATTTAGCTCCAACAGTGGTTAACCAAGGCAGACTAATCCCTCTATCTGTATCTCACCAATCCACCTACAACTCTAAATGGTCAAAATTTGCATCACGATTTAGACATGTCCAACGTTAGCTGTTGTATTTACTCATAGACGTAGAGGCTTTCTTATAAAAAACAGTGTGTGCTTGGAAAGGACCGAGCTTACTTATTTTCAATTGTTCATCTGCGAATGAATAAAGCAACCTAAATCAGATGTATGCAATGTTTATTATGGTAAACTGCGCCTACCTCCTGTGTATATTACTCTTTAGCTACATGTCTACTGTGTAGTATCAACTACAAATAGTACACGATTCTTCGATCTGCCTCCTAAAATATATGTTGTTACAGATTGTATTGCAGTATCCATACAATCCCTGATCCCATCGACGGGTGAATTGTTTATGGGGTTCTGGGCAACAAATTGGGCCACTGTACAGGGTGAAATCTCGCACAAGTAAGAATGGGCAAAATCAGGAGATCCATTCCATGTGCGTCTGTGGATAAGATCAACATAATTTCAATGAATGGGATGGTAGAGACATATGAGTAGTCGCATAGTAAGGAAAACATAAGTGATGATTCATTATACTGGTATAAGATATGCACCTGACACCCAGGATTAAGCCAGCTTCCTTTCGATTCATTGTAGGTTGAAAGCCACCTTCATAGAATTTGCGCAGCCTAGGAACAATAGGCCTTGCTTTATATGCCTGCCAAGCTTGGATGCTATATCGGCCAGCAAGAGCAGTTGCTGCAACCGCAAGTCCTGCTATCAGTGGCGTAGCCTGCAGATATCAAATAAACAGAAGTTTTAAATATCAACAACATTAAATTTATCGTGTTGCTATACATCTTGAGATTTTGTGCCGTCTCTACATTCATGCATTGAAGTAAAAACTGAATCTCAGACCCTATAACCATCTTTATGCTACAAAGGAACATAATACATAACCGTAATCAGATAATTCTTGCTCTGCATCCTTAAATGGTGGCAAACAATAGCAAAGAAAACTTCGGAGAGGGTTGTACTATTATCTATTTGGTCACAATCTGACATTACTCTCAATACAATAGAGTAGCAAAACCTCCTTTTATCTTAATAAAACCGCATGAAAAACATAACCAGGGCAAGAAGCTTAGCCATTAGAGGCTGGAAATTTTATTAGTCTGTTTCCATGAGTTACACCTTACGGAGTTATTAAAGCAGAAAATGTAGCACAACCATGGCACATAGGGTTAACTTGACACTGACAGCACCAAAGAGTGACTATGCACAAACCTATTTCCCCCCTCGTTCTACTACGCTAAATTGGATGAACAACCCCGTAAATTTAGCTAAAATTACGAATCCTCGGAGCATATAGCGGTAAAATGGTAAACAAACATCACATATACAACCATGAGCGCATCTAAAAAAGAAAAAGAGCTCACCATCTGCGCCACAAGTTAATCCGGCGCGCTGGGACGGAGAGAGGGCCACGCGAGGAGGGGAAGGGTGTTGTCTGCGCTGGGAGGTGATCGACGGCGGAGTGGTGAGGTCGTGGCTGCAGAAGGAAACGCGGAGGCTACGGCCGTCGCCTGTTGGGGGGAGGCGGCGGCGGTCGAGCTGACGATTCGGCCGTGCAAGCGAGGCTTGGTCATAGGGTCTAGGCCCTCTTCAGACCAGTGGTCAAATGGGCCGAGCCGGCAGGGCCGGGCCAGACTGGTGGGGTACATACGATTTTTTATATTTCTGTATTCAGATGTTTTCTCATGAATACGGCTCTAGGGTCTAGATACACCCATTATGTAATTTTTTTAGTTTTTTTTAAAATGTCAAAAAATTCCAGAAAAAAATCCGGATGTACATTACAACATGATGTGTTAGTACAAAAAATGGCATGGTGAAAAAACATTTTCTGTGACCTGTACAAAAAAGACAAAAAAACTGACGCGTATAAAGACATTTCGGTGCGTCCGGATTTGTCTTTTTTGCACAGGTTGCAAAAAATATTTTTTCTTCGCTTAACTTTTTGTGCTAACATGAAATGTCTTGAACTATGTGCGAAATTTTTATTTTGATTTTTTTGACATTTTGAAAATTGTTTTTTGGGTAGTGGGTGCATCTGCATCCACGACGCATTGTGAATATCCGGCTAAGATGGTACTACCTCTGTTCCATAATGTAAAGCCTTTTTAGCAAGCTAGTTTAGCTAGCTAAAAAGGCTTATATTGTAGAACGAAGGAAGTACTAAAAGAAAACTTATATGCCAGTTTTTTTTAATAATAACGAGCGACATTAAGAAAGAGGGGTGGCAGCCGTTCCATAATATAAGGACTTTTTGATATATCTCAAGATTAACTAGATACGTTACGAAATGAATGAATGTACACACTAAAATATGTCTAAATACGTCTACATACGCACGAATAAAAAACATTTCAAATTTAATTTAAATCCACACATCGAAAACAAAATGTTTTAAACACTAGCATGCATGTACATCAGCTATGAAATATTAGAGTTCGCGTGGACTGAAAAAAGAATCAATCCATACAAACTCTCATATTGTCTAATAAGGTATATTCTAACTTCACGTCGGCTAGACGCAGGCGCAGAGGAGTGCGAAACGAAGAACGTTGCAAGTGGAACTGCTTCAAGATGAGTAAATCGTCCAAGGGGCGGCCATCTCTCTTGCAGTTTCCTTTGAGGCGCCACTTCTTTAGGTCGTCTTCAAGCTCTGTCATCAAACATTGCATCGGGTGTCTATTTTTAAATTGTCCCAAGAAGATCCAATGTAATTCTAACAACTCTCACTTCATTAACCCAGGGAAGTGTGGTGGCATATCGTGTACTAGGAAGAGTAATTTTTTGAAAGAAATGTTAGTAGATACACAACTTACATTTCTAATGCTAGCGGTAGGTTAAAAAATTCACAACAGTGCACCTCTCTTGCAGTTTCCTTTGCGTCGCCAAAACCTGAGGATGGTTACGGAACTGACCCATACCTCAACCATACCCATACGTATATCTGTGTAACCCAGACCAACCAAAACTAAACCCGCTACATTTTCTAACCAAACCGAACTGCACCCGAGTGCACACCCATGGTTTTAAACCATTCGGTGAAATGGGTACAAAACCATTTCCCCTCACTGGAGCGCGCACACGCATACTTTGCTAGGTACTACGAGTAGTCGCTAGCTGCATTATTGCGTATTCGATCTGGATGTGCATAGTCGCTTACTGTTGAAAACTCTTTACAAAGTCATGCGTCATTCCTGAGCAGTAAACCAAAGGTTGCACGATTTAGCATTTTTCAGCAACATTGCTGCTACAACGAACTGCCTTCCTCACATACAAAACATAGATAACTGCTAATTTCTACTATAACTAACATTTCTAATGCTAGCGGTACCTTACACAAATCCCTAAGAGTGCACTACGTGTATCCATCAAACAACAACAAAGCCTTTCATTACCAAGCAAGTTGGGGTAGGCTAGAGATGAAACACACAATACCTTGAAACTAAGTTGGGGTAGGCTAGCTTTCACGCACCCCTGTTCATGGTTAGTTCTTTGGTGATATTTCAATCCTCATATCTCTCTTAACAGATTCCTCCCACGTCAAATTTGATCTATACTACGTGTATCCATCACAGTACAAAAATTCTAATTTCAATACACTCGTTGGAAACAAATGTTTTAAACAGTAGCATGCATGTACTACTACACTACCACTCACAGACCTACATCTCCTTATTTCTATGTGTGCGGGATATAAAATTCCACCATTTTTTCATGCCTATTTCTGTTTAGACTAGTGTTCAAATTGCCATGATCATGGATTCTCCCCCACCCCTCCCGCCACCCGCCCCGGTGTGCGGGACTGCGGGCTACTATTCTCTACAATTAGGAACCGGTCTTGACAATGTTTTTTCTTCGGGAGTACGCCACAACTTTCCATATTTTTTATAGAAAGACAATTTACAAGAACGAATTTTTACATTGCAACCGAAGGATGGACCATACACCAAACCTCTCATACAACGCTAATCCCAAGAATATGTGACAATGTTAACCAGAAGTTTCTTCTATATGTGAGCACTGAGCAATGCCTCTTTGGATGATGCGCACAGAGAATGCTCATCCAGGAATAACACTACAAAACTAATTAACCCAGTTTGATCAATTTGGAACTTCATAATATCCCAAGCAAAATTTCTAATTCAGCGTATTTTACGGCACATGTTTTCCCCTCCAGACAAACTAAAACACGTTGCACAGTAACTTCATTCAAGCCCACGCACACCTAACATAGAAGACTGAAATTTTCAACTGATTAACCAGAGTCTGGGGATGATGATGTCATATAGAAGTTGGCCACTGGTAACTGGTTTGGATGAAGCCAAACAGACAGTTTCACGCTGAGTTGACCAAGAGTACGACAAGACAAAGTACCATACATAAAATACAACCGCACAGGGTCACGCTGATGTATACTTGTACACGCAGCAAAAGATGCCTAGCAAGTTACGAGGCTTGTCACGAACTTGCAAATTTACTATGAGGACACCAATAAACAATGGTATATTATTGTATCAAGTTCTAACTGGATGAAATGACACCATTTGGTCAATCTGGAAATGAGGAAGCAACGAAGTAGCCAAGACATAATAAACCCATGAAGGAGCATCGCCTTCAATGAAATACTCGCCTGGAAGAACAATGAACAAATATATCAGACATCAAGCACAGTGGCAGCAAAGACATTATTCCAAACCTTGTGCTTGGTGGATAATGCCTTTCAGTGCTATACAGTTAAAACAATGCAAACTAGGCTTCACTAAATTCGTAATTTACATGGACGCATGAAAATAGTCTTAAGAATTTACAGAATATATCATAGAAAATAAATACAATCAGAGATATGCATATTCCTCGAATCATGTACTGCCTTCCCTAAGAGCATCTCCACTCGCGGCGCCCAAACGGCCGCCCAAAGCCCTTTGGGGCGTGCCGGACACATTTTCTCTCCCACTCGCGCCGCCCAAACGCGTTTTCGGTCCGGCGCGGCCCAGTTTTGTGTCCGGCACGCCCAGCCCATGCCCTCAACTTGGGGAGGCTGGGGGCGGCCCGGGACGGAACGAAACGCGACGCCACGTCTGCCTCCGACGCGCAGGCCACGCCTGTCAGTGAGACACGAGGCTGAGCGACCTGGTCAGCTAAATTAATGACGGGCGGCGTCTCGGTTTCCTAGCCGGGCGCAGCGATGCGTCGCTTCACCTCTATGCGGCAAGGAAGCGTCTGCGCCACGGCAGGCGAGCGCGCCTTTTGAAGCGTCGGCGTTAATGGTGTGGCAGGCGAGCCGTTGGCCGGCCGGAGTTAAGGCGATCTCATCCGTTCGCCTCCCCGGCCGCTATATAGAGCGGGTTCCTCGCCGTCTCCACCACAAACACCTCCACTCCACCACCTAGCCATGGCCCCTGCCCGGCGCTCCACGGAGGAAGAGGTCCGTGCCGCCGGCGCCGCCGCGACAATCAGGCTATGCAGACGGCGCTGCGTGACACTCGCCGCGCGACCCGGCCATCGCGGAACGACCACGAGGCGGGTTCGTCTGCCAGCGTTCCGCCACCTCCTCCGCCACCGGCGAACGTACTCACGGAACCCGAGGCACGCGAGCTCTTCCGCACCAACACGCCGGTGCCGGCGAACAGCCGCCTCCCCGAGGGATGGGAGACAAACCCAGTGCACGTCCCGGTTGCACCAAGGCTCGCCGGCCAGGCGCGCCTCGACTACATCGCCTCGTGCATGCAGACCATGCCGCCGGAGCTGATCGACGACGTCAGGTTCGAGCCGAACTCGGCGTACTGGGACAAGCAGATCGAGTTAGAGCACGCCTACCGCCTCCACTCCTTCATCGCCCGCGAGCCGCATGCGTACTGGTTCGACTCCGACGACGACGTCCTCACCAACACCTCCGACGAGGACTTCGCGGCGGGCATGGAAAGGGAGAGGGTTCGCTACGAGGCGGCGGCGCAGGCTCGTCGCGCAAAATCAGAACAAGGCCGCGTGCAACCTCCTCCGCCGCAACCTCAACAAGAGGCGGAGAAGGTTGATGGTGATGATGACGGCTTCGAGGACTGGCCGCCGACGCCGGAGTGGGATCCCGGCCACATGCAGCTCACCATTGAGGCAGACATAGCCTCCGCCGCCACCGCCACTGCCCAGCCTCCTGCGCCGACCACCGGCTACCTCTACTGCGTCTGCTTCGGCTGCCGCCGGGGTCCTGTGCTCGCCGCCGCAAGGGCCGGCTCCTGCCCCAACTGCCGGTGCCCGACGCGCCACCCTACGTACTAGATCTAGGCCTAGATTTTAATTTGAATGAATTATGTTAGTTTTTAACGAAATTTCAATGAAATGTATGAACTTTCGTATCAAAATTTCGTATTTGAATAATATTTGGGCGCCGCGAATGGGGAGCGACAGCGCCCAAAGCTAGCGACTAGTCCGGACGGCGCCCAAACGGCCTGTCCGGAAGGCGTTTGGGCAGCCATTTGGGCGCCACGACTGGAGATGCTCTAAGAGGCCACAACTTCTCTTTCAATGCTCCCTACCCAGTACCTCGATGAGGTGATGACCAGGAGCCATTATATCAGAACTCTAAAGTACTGTTCCCAGTTTAATGTTTAACATTATTCATCATTTGCTATCTTGGCATAAAACTGGCAAGGACAGCAACCCTTGCTGGCCTGGGGCCAGGACATAAATTAGAATTCCTTTCGAGTGAACCTAGCCACCTATGTATTTAGTAGTATATGCTAAATAAGAGTTTGAATTAGGAAAGAGTCGGTTTTAATGAGTTTATGTGAAGAAAGGTTTGTGAGTCCGTACAATTCTATCTTGAATAGTAATTCTTATACAAGGAAAGCGTTATGCTTCCCTCCCTCCCATGCATCTACCATTTAATACACCGAACAATCAGGAAATGCTTGTGATAATGTGCCCTCTGGTTCAGAAGTATAATACTTTATCCGTATCAAAATGTAAGATGTTTTAGATATTGAGCATTTTTCTGATACGGATGTACCTAGACACGTATTAGTGTGTGGATTCACTCATTTCAATCCGTATGTGGTTCATATTGAAATATCTAAAACATCTTACATTTTGATACGGAGGGAGTAGAAGAGTAAGGGAAAATTTGTCAAAAGCATGGAAATTTTCTTAAAAGATTTTTCTTCATATTAGACTGAAATCAGTTCTAGAGCTTCAATCACTGTGAACATAGTCAAGAGATAAAATAAATAGTGCAAGCCCTCATGCATCATGGTTAATTTTTTTTAACTGATCCTTTCCCTAAAATGCATCAATTCTTATTGTTCCACCCCTCGGGGAAAACCAGTTATCACTATGATATGAGAAAAATAAATATAAATGTATATACTCACCTCATGAATGAATTCCACGCTCTTAACTCAGCAGGCTTCCTGTGTAAATACCAATAGACCTGTAATCTTGGAGGTGGAACATATCTGTGTAAGTACCTGTTTTTGGATCATAACTTATAAGTATATCCTTTGATTGCATTATAAAGATTATCCTCTCATCATCCAAGACCAGCAAAGGATAAGCACAACGATAGTCACGTTGATATCCTATGCTGTACTTCTTAACCCAGAGAGCTTCCTCAAAATCCATCAGAAACCATAGGTCCATGGAGACATGATGTAAAAGGTGCACCATGACTAAGAACCCATTCAAATTGGTTATCGAGAGATGCTCCACGGCTTCAGGGCTCAGAGAGAAACTAATCCTATTGCCACCTTTATAATAACTGCTCACTGATTCTGGAGCACTGAGGGTTGGCATCCACTCCTCTGTCTCCAGGTTAAACGGAATTATGCCAGGGTTAAAATAACCGAACAAGAAATACACAACCCCATCAATAACCACGCTTGTGATCTTGTTATTAGAACGAAGATGGACTGGAGGGCCTGGCTTTGGCCTCCACCGTGCATGGTTGCTGCCGTCAAGGGTGATGACCTCGCGCAGCTGCTGCGAACCAACAGGTGAGCCAACATTGAGGAATCGCAACGCCTTGTACTCTCCTGTAGAGGGTACCTTCCCAAAAGCACATGAATCCATGGAAACGTATCTTCTCTCCAGTAAATCCTCATACTCCCCCGAGAAGTCACGGGAGGGGCCGAGAGTGGCGCCGGTAGCAGGGTCAAGCGCGGTGACGGCCAAGGGGTGGCGCCCTCCAACCAAGCAGACGCGATCAAGGTAGGTGCGCTGCAACCTGACGTCCTTGTCGCGGGTGTGTATCCGCTTGACGACGTCGCCAGAGGAGAGGTCAACGATGCTGACGCCGCAGGACTCGTCCCCGCCGTCGTCGACGAAGGTCGACGCGAGGAACGGGCGCGTGTGGCGGGCCGCGTGATCCTTGATGAAGAGCGGGTCGGAGGTGAGCGAGCGCCAGGAGCGGCAGACGGCGCGGAGGCGGCAGAGGTCCTTGGCCGGCAGCCGCAGCAGGATCTCGTAAAGCCCGTCGGGGGACAACGCGACCGCGCCGGATGCGCCGGGGGATCCTGCCCTGACCGCTTGCTCGGCGTCGGCGACGCCATCGCTGAGGCCGCCGATGCTCGATCTGCTGAAGAAATGGCAAGAGAGATCAGTGATTAAGACATGGTGGGCTCGAATCGAGCCCCGCCGGCGTAGACAGCGTGACATCTGGGTGGTGGAGGGAGCATACTGCCGGGGGTGCGAGCCGAGCGTACGGGCGGCGGCGAGGTCAGGGTTCCATGGGAGAAGACTGGATCGCTGGAACCTGGAGGGATTAGTTTTTTTTTTTTTGAGCAACACCTGGAGGGATTAGTAGGTGGAGCCGTCGAAGAGTGGGCCAGTGATAACTGGGCTAGGCCAACCGGTAGAGGCAACTCGGAAAAAGAAATCACGTCTCGACTCTCCCATTCCGTCCCCTTCTAATTTCATCAACCAGTCCTCGTTGACAAAGTGTAGTCCCGATCGAGCAATATTGTTTAGAAAACAACCTCAAATTCTCGTCCCGCCACATTTGTCTTCGGTTATGGTATACTTGAATTCTCTCCTCTACTGTTTAAAGTCGACTTAAAATGCAGACTATTCAGGTGGTTGGGTGCTAGGGAGGGGTGCGCCAGCATGGGTAGCCTAGCTGTCTGGCTCGTGACTCCTGTACTATCTAGTATCCTGTAATATACGCCCGGCGCGTGGGAGAAGTTCAATCAAAATGCGTAACGGAGTATGTCGCAGGTGAAATAGGTAACAATTGAGTAAATCATGTAATCTCTCTTGCAGTTTGCTCTCTATCACCACTACTCTATCTAGTACTCAAGTTCTCTGCATTTGTTTTACTTCCTCCTCCCTCGGTCTATAGCCATATCTCTCTCTCTCTCTCCAAATTATCACTGTTTGTAGGCGTTTTGTGAAGGCTTTTCATCCTCTTAGTTGTGTGAGCAGGAGGTAAAAAAACATCCATATGTTATTGTCAATATGAGGGAATTGGTGTGTGCATGGATAAATTTGTTTTCCTTGTCTTCAAACCCTAGACTCTGTGGGGCAAAGAGACCTCGAGATAAGACAACATCTATACATGAGATGGGGGGATAGCAAAGACGTGGGGCACACGGAAACATGGACGAAGATGGAATTCCTTTTCTGGGGCTAACAATGATATCAACAACAACTAGACAAAGACTCATAAAGTAGCCCAATAAAACAACCAAGAGATTCTAAAGGATAACACATATGTGGACCAAAATGTGGACAAGGAGGGACACCTTTTTTCTCGAAATATTGGCGCATAAAAACAACATGAGGTCTATGTCGCCTATATGTCGGCGCGCGGGAGAAGTCCACTAAAAAATATGGAACGGAGTATGTCACAGTGGAAGTGATTCCAGTTGAGTAAATCATACCATTTCTCTTGCAGTTTGCTCCACATCACCCCTATTCTAGCTCGTCCTCCAGCTCCATGCATTTGTTCTATCTCTTCCTCTCTCTCAGTCTACAGCCAAGCCTCATCCTGCCTTATGTTCTCTCTCTCTCTCTCTCTCTCTCTCCCCCCCCCCCCTCCCTGGAGTACCCAAATTATCATGGTTTCTAGGGGCTTTGTGAAGGTTTTCCATCCCCTTAGCTGTGTGTGAAGGAAGCAATTTGTTTCATATGTTATCTATACCTCTTATAAAGAAAAACCCCACTAAGTTCATTTATGATTTTTCTATCTCAACATGCAAGCTATCCACATCACCCACTATTCTAGCCAACCAATTGTCCATGTCATTCCACTAACATTCATTATTTTCTTAGCATGCAACCTATCCAAGTCATCTACTTTTCATCCATACAATTGTCCACGTCACCAGTTTCAATCATCAAATAAAAAAAACTGACAATCATTTATGATACATGCAAATTAACCACATCACTCACTATCTCAGCAACCAATTTTCCATGTCACCCTACTAATATTTATTCATGATAAGTATTTTTTTTTGCATGCAACCTATGCAGGTCATCTACTTTCCATCATACAATTGTCCATATCACCAGTTTTTAATCATCAATACAAAAATAACACGTCAATTAAGTTTAGCCTTCCAACAATTGTGATCAATTGAATGTTGCATATTTCTATAAGCAACTTCATATTCCATTCGTCTTATATCCCTTTATTTACATAATATTTTTAGAGAGATTTTGGTCAAATTTATTAATGATAAGTTTTTTTTTTTTTGCATGCAACCTATCTAGGTCATCTACTTTTCATCATACAATTGTCCATATCACTAGTTTTTAATCATCAATACAAAAATAACACGTCAATTAAGTTTAGCCTTCCGACAATTGTGATCAATTGAAATGTTGCATATTTCTATAAGCAACTTCATATTCCATTCGTGTTATATCCCTTTATTTACATAATATTTTTTAGAAAGATTTCGGTCAAATATTTTTAGAGAGATTCCCGCCGCAACACGTGGGGTATATTTCTAGTTGTCAATATGAGGTAATTTGTGTGTCCGTTGATATTTTTTTTGTCTTCAAACCCTAGATTATCGAAGGATAGTTTTCATGATCACACGGCGGTCTTACTCCCGAAGATCAGAAGTAAATTTATTTATTCGGCAAGCGGTGCAGGCCAGCAGGTTTGAGTCGTAGACAATGTAGATGAAGATTCGTCAGACTTTATTCATGGACTGGCTACAAAATCGGTACAAAGGTACCTCGGCGAGTTTATAGATGATCTTGACCGAAGGTTTTAGAGGCGTGTCTATCGTTTAGAACTAGGGTTTTACATATTTGTAGTAACATGGCTTCGACGTGTGTAGAATGTGGAGGTCTTGATGGAGATCCTTTGGTATATATATCCGGATTAGATGTATGAGCCTTGTACGCCTAGAGTTTCCTCATGCCTTGTACGTTAAGTCTTAATCTCGTAGCTTTCCTTCAATGTAATCCATAACGAGGTAATCTTTTGGAAGCATTGGTGCAACACGGGAGGTCTAGATCGGTGAAGCAGCTTCTAGAAGCGGGCTACCGCCGGGGGAGTCTGTGGATGTTGTGGGCCCAAAAGGGTGCAGGTCCATAGGGTTATGGCCTAAACCCACTAATCTCCGACAAGACTTCATGGGGCAAAGAGACCATGAGAGAAGACAAAATCCATACATGAGGTGATTGGGATAATGTGGGGCGCACGGAAACGTGGACGAAGAGGTGATTCCTTTTTTGGGCTAGCAACGATAACAATAGGTAGACAAGAGTGACCGAAGAAAACAAGCAAGAGGTTCTTACATTGGCCATACAAAAATGTGGACAAGAGGGACATCTCTTTTCCGAAAGATTGGCGCATAACAACAACATGACGAGATACTTGTCATTTATGGTGTGCCCAGATATAGAGTGCGTGAAGGTGAATTGTAACCGTATCAAATTTTCATGAAAATATACTTATATCCTGCCATAACAACATTGACACTTAGGTCTTCTGCATCCACAGTTACCATACCTACAGTTTTACTGGTCGTATTTCACCACGTACGGTACCTCTCTTTATGAAGGTCCATGCAAATCGCCGACCTTTTTTTTTGCGAAACACAGTACAACGCAGATGCTCATATACACGCGCACACACTCACCCCTATGAACGTACGCACGCACACCCTACCTGATGTAGTGCAACCTAGACACACACCACCAAGTGGACCAATGACAAGAGCAAGAGTCAAGGCACTTCATGATAATGTGAACTCGCTCCTATCCATGTGTGATCTCGATACTCCTTTGAATGGCTTGCTACTTCATTCCGATACCTCAGGCATGACCCTCATGAAGATCTCCAAGAAAGTGTAGAAGTTGGACAAGAATCGAGTCAAGAAGACGAAGGAGAAGGAGAGAAGAATGGAAAGAAGTCCCAGGCGGCGGTACTACCGCCGGTGGCAGCGGTACTACCGCCCCAGGTCCAGCCGAGCCAGACGCACCTCCGCCCGGATCCAGCTGAGAAGGAAGAGACTGAGCGGTACTACCGCCCCACCTGGCGGTACTACCGCGCCAGCGGTACTACCGCCGAAAACGGCCCTCTGTTCGATCTACCGGTAGCGCCAGCGGTACCGTAGCGGTACTACCGCCGGCCAGCGGTACTACCGCTCGAGTTGACTTCAGAAGCTGTTCGAAGGCCTGCCCAGCGGTACTACCGATGGCTCCAGCGGTACTACCGCTGCGGCGGGAACCTGACGGGTTGAGGGCCCGTGTCCCCTCACTTATCCACCCATATCCTACCTAGACTATAAATAGAACCTCCCCATCTAGATCTAGGGTTAGACTATGATTTGGGAACTAAAGTAGAGCCTTGCTCCTTCTTCTCAAAGTGTCTCTTTCCTCCTATGGAGATGAATCAAGGCCTCCCCTTGTGGAGATGAACCAAGGCCTCCTCTTGAGGAGAAGATCCCTGCGTGGATACCAAGGCTTCCGCTTGTAGTTGCGATTACTTGCTAATCTTCCCTCTTTGAGTGGCTAGATTGGATTGGTTGGATTGACCAATTGGACAAACAATTCTAAGAGTAAGGTGTGCTTGGGAGAGGAGAATTGGGGGCTACCCTCGGGGATTTGTTACCAATTGAGTCTTGCCGAGTTGCTACTTGCTATTTACCATTGTGTGTTGAATTCCCCTCTTTGTGTTCTTCGTGTTCATCCCGTGTTCTTCGTGTTCATCGTTCCCTCCGCACAAATCCGTGAAAATCGGGACCAACCTACACCATATGGTATCAGAGCTCTAGGTTGACACGGATTTGATTTGTGTTTCCACCAAAATCCACCAAATTTTTCTTCGTTTTTGAGAAATTCGAAAATTTCCACCAAAAATAGCCTTGCCTTGATTCGAGCCGATCTGTCGATTCGTTGCGTTTTTGGTAGTTTTTGTCCATGGATCTGTTGCTTTAGGACCCCCTCCACCTTTGTTTGCGTTCCCTAGCCTCAATTTTGCCGATTTCCCACGAATTCGAGGAATTTTGGAGCCCAAATCCGCCCAATTTCGAGTCAAAATCGCGCAGATCCGCGCGCAGCGGTACCAGTAGCGGTACCGGGCGGTACTACCGCCGTGCAGCGGTACTACCGCCAGGGCTGACTTTTTCAGAATTTTTTTCTTTTCCTCGGTTCGTTTTTGGCATTTCCTCTTTGGTTTGGGTCCTTTCTTGGTGTACCCTACGTCTACAACATCAACAAGCTTCCGCAGCAACGCATCATCAACGCCAAGCGACGACGCCACCAAGGACTCGACTTTCCCCAGCATCATAATCCGTTGTGAGCCTCTCTTCCTTTCGCGTACCTTAACCTATCGGACTAGCTCTTTGATATTGCGGGGCATTGCACTTGTTTGAGTGTTTGTCTTCAAGTATTGGCGAGTGTGTATCGTTAGGGATCTTGGCACTAGCAAAAGAGAAGGAATCTTCGTCAAAAAGCAAAAAAAAAAAAAAAAAAAGAAGAAAAGAAAAGAATCAAGTGGTGCCAAGTATCATCTCTTGTAGGTTGCGACAAACCTTATACCGCCAAAGTGAGTGAGTGTGTAACACTTGTGCAAATCCGTTGCCCATCAAAAGGCAATTGAGCTAGCGTCCATCTTGTGTTGGGTGACATTTGAGCACGTAGTCTTCGTTAGGTTGTCTATCTTCGAGTGCTCGCCCTTTGGTCGCTCAACCCCATCATTCGCTTTTGTGTGGGTTTCTTCATCATTCGTGGTTGGAATTTCTTTGGTAATTTGATCATTGTGGATTTTCTCTACCTTTGACAATATACTTGTCGTCGGATTTGCTTGTTTCGTTTGCCACTTCATACATTCCTATCCTCATAAGTGTGTGTGTTGGGTGTTAGAACCGGATTTCTCCTCTCAAGCCACATTATACTTGGGATATAGTTTGTCTTGGTTTTTCTATACCGCACATCTCACTTGATCTTGAGAAAATGTTTAGGGGAAGTACAAACGGAAGCTCAAGCTCGGACGATGAAATCCATGGTGGAGTTCGCGGTGATCATGGCTATGTCACACAAACGGAGTTTGTTGGTCTTCGACACCTTCTTCGTGATGGCTTAGGACGCTACGAGCGCCGTCTTCAAGCTCAAGAGAACAACTTCAACGAATGCATGCATGCGCAAGAAGCATCTATGGAGCGGGTGACCGAAGCTCTTAACAACCTTGTGCGACAACGCGCTTCTTCTTCATCACGCTCAAGTCGTACAAGAACCACCTCAAGGTCGACACAAGCACGTCATGGACGTCATGAACGTCGACAAGAACGTCAACATGACCCAAGGCGCGACGCCCATGAACGACCTCCTCCTAACGTTGAACAACCACATGATCTTCACGCGAACAATGCCAATGCGCATCAAGAACAACCTCGCCAAAATGTTGAACATCGCGAGCGCATACCATCACCACCACCGCAACAACGTGATCATCATGACCCATTGGCTAATGACAATGGCGTCCCGGGTGCAAATGATTTTCATGAACAAGGACGTCATCCCCGTCATCCTCCAAGGCCACGCCATCAAAATCATGACAATGCTAACAATATCTAACAACCCGTTCATCAACAAGAGCAACCTCCTCGCCATGATCGTCGTCCTCGTCAAGACCTTCCACATGATCGTCCACAACACCACCGCTCCGAGTCAAGTGATAGCGAGTCAAGACAAAACAATGGCGATGGACTCAATCGAAGGAGACGTGGACGTGCATTCCCACGTGGTGCTCCTCGTGACAACTATGATGGCTTGACCAACGTTCGCTTTGATATGCCCAAGTTCTACGGCACAAGTGATCCGGAAGCTTACTTCTCATGGGTACTCAAGGTTAACAAGATCTTCCGTGTACAAAGCTTCTCCGACAAAAAGAAGGTTGCCTTAGCCTCGATGGAGTTTGAATAGTATGCCCTCTTGTGGTGGGAACAACTACAAGATGCTCGCGTCGCTAACCACCAACAACCAATCGACACTTGGGTTGAAATGAAAGAAACAATGTACAAGCGCTTCGTGCCAAGCCATTACACTAGAAACTTGTACAAGAAGTTGCAAGAGTTGAAGCAAGGTTTGAAGTCGGTTGATGAGTACTATAAGGAGATGGAAATCTCAATGATGAGAGCCAATGTCAACGAGTATGAAGAGCAATCCATGGCTCGCTTCATGAATGGCCTCAACTACCCAATCAAGAAGATTGTGGAGTTCCAACCATATGCCAACTTGGTTGAGCTAGTACATCAAGCTTCAAAGGCCGAGCGCCACGTGCTTGAAGAGCTCAAATACATCAAGACAAAGACATTCTTCGCCAACAAGCCGTCTTCGTCAACACCTACACCTTCACAAGCTTTTCCTCAAGCGAACACGCGAGGCCCTCCAAGAGTCTCTACTTCGACTCCTCAAGCACCTCAACCTTTCAAGAAAGTACCTCCCGCTACCAAGGCGCCTCAAGGATCTTCGTCCGCACAAGACTTTTGCAATGCTACAAGTGCGGCGGACAAGGGCACAAATCTTTTGAGTGCACCAACAAGAAGGTCATGATCATCAATGACATGGGAGAGTATGAATCTATGAGTGAAGATGAGTATAATGCTTTGAACAAGGTCGCCACAATGCAAAGTGCTCAAGAAGAAGAAAGTGAGATATATTGTGATGGCGACAACAACCCTTCCTTGGTTGTGGCAAGAGATTTAACCACCAATGTTCAAGTAGAAGAAGACCAAAGATGCAACTTGTTCTAAAAAAAGAGCGGGAATCAATGGAAAGTCCATCAAGGTCATTATAGATGGTGGAAGTTGCCACAACTTAGCGAGCAAAAAACTTTGTGACAAGCTCAACATGAAGTTCAAGAAGCACCCACATCCTTACCATGTGCAATGGTTGAGTGATACCGGAGCCGTCAAGATTCAACACATGGTGCAAGTGTCCTTCAAGATTGGAGCCTATGAAGATACGGTTGATTGTGATGTTGTGCCTATGACCGTTTGTCACTTACTTCTTGGACGTCCTTGGCAATTTGATAAGGGTGCTATGCATGATGGACGAACAAACTACTATAGCTTCAAGAACAATGACAAGACCTTCGTCCTTCGTCCCATGACACCAAGTCAAGTCATCGCCGACAACGCCAAGACTATTGCAAGGGCACAACAAGATCGTTCGTCTAGTGAGATGAGTGGTGAGCGAGAGACCCACCATAAAGTGAGTGAGAGCCACAAGCCAAATGAGAGTGATACTTCAAAGAGAGTTCTCACAAAACTTACACTATTTGCCACAAAGAGAGAGATGAGGGAGTTGAGAGAGAACCCATCCACCCTCCACTATGTGCTCATGTGCAAGGTGAAGTTTCTATGACTAACACTTTCACAAACCTTCCTCCTTCTTTGTTGTCTCTTTTGAAGGACTTTGAAGATGTCTTCCCTAAAGAAGTGCCACCGGGACTACCTCCTCTACGCGGAATCGAGCATCGCATCGACCTTCTTCCCTAAAGAAGTGCCAACCGGGTCAAGTGGCTCACGAAGTGGTCGTGATAGTGCCGATCCAACAGCTCACAAGCCCTCAAAAGAAACACACCCCTGATCCAACGGCTCACAAGCGTTTGAAAGAAACACACGATCCGTGTGATTCTTTAGTCCCGGTTGGTGTTACCAACCGGGACTAAAGGCGGGTCAGTCACGTAAACACTGATATTTGGTTCTAAAAATCCAACGGCTTACAAGCCCTCTAAAGAAACACACCCCTGATCCAACGGCTCACAAGCGTTTGAAAGAAACACACGATCCATGTGCTTCTTTAGTCCTAGTTGGTAACACCAACCGGGACTAAAGGCCGGCTTTGCGGTCACGACACGTGTCCTCCCCCAGCGCTGCCCGGGGCACGTGTCCTCCCCCAGCGCTTCCCTGGAGGTCTTTATATATTTTATCGCCGACGGGTAAACCCTAATCCACCATTCCTAGCCACGAACGCATCGTCTCCACGAGATGGATCCGCCACACCCGCCGCAGCGCCTTCTGGACGAGGTCGAGCGTGCTCGGCAGAGCGCGCTTGGGCGCTACCGCGGGAGCCTATCCCGCTGTATGCCCACGAGCCCGGCGTGGAGAGGAATGCCCTGCTACCGGCCTCCTGCTCCGGTGCCGGAGGTGGTGCGGAGGACGTACGAGCGCGCGTGGTCCGACGTCCCTGACCCCGACGAGGATGCGTACGCCGCAGGGGTGGCGTGGGGATCCGCGGCTGTACCTCCACCAGTCGCCGCCGCCCTCCCGACGAGGAGGATGACGACGACGACTACTTCGACTGGAGCGACCATGGGGAAGAGCGCGGCGGGCTGCAGATGCAGGAGGCCATTAAAGCCTCCTTCCAGTCCGTCCACGACGACCGTGTACAGTGCTTGTTGGCGTGAATCACACGTTCGTTGGGAGACCCCAAGAGGAAGGTATGATGCAGTTCAGCAGCAAGTTTTCCCTCAGAAAGAAACCAAGGTTATCGAACCAGTAGGAGCAGCAACTCTTCAGAAGGTTGTTGGTGGCTCGCGCGGCGCAACACGATCACCACGTGGAATCTGCACACAACACAATCAAACTACTTTGCCCCAACGAAACAGTGAGGTTGTCAATCTCACCGGCTTGCTGAAAACAAAGGATTAAACGTATGGTGTGGAAAATGAGTATTAAATTGCAGAGAATGAAAAAGGAACAGTTTGCAGTTTGTGGTTGTTTAATCAGTGTAAAAGAATGGACCGGGGTCCACAGTTCACTAGTGGTGTCTCTCCATAAAAGATAACTAACATGTTGGGTGAACAAATTACAGCTGGGCAATTGACAAATAGTGAGCGCATGACAATGCATATACATGACATGATGACTACTATGATATTTAATTGGGCATTACGACATAATACATAGACCGTTATCCAACAGCATCTATGACTAATAATCCACCGCCGGGTTGTCATCCGAGTCCCCCGTTGGTATTAAGTTGCAAGCAACGGATAATTGCATTAAGTAAAGTGCGTAATGTAAACAAACACATATGCCGTGGACATAGCATCGTTAGGTTATCCCTAGTGGCAACAGCACATCCACAACCTTAGAACTTTCTGTCACTGTCCCAGATTAAACGGAGGCATGAACCCACTATCTAGCATAAATACTCTCTCTTGGAGTTACAAGCATCTACTTGGCCAAAGCATCTACGAGTAACGGAAAGCATGCAAGATCTTAAATAACATAGATAGATTGATAATCAACTTGACATAATATTCAATATTCATCGGATCCCAGCAAACACAACATGTAGCATTACAATAATATGATCTTGATCATGTAGGGCAGCTCACAAGATCTAAACATGATGGCACAAAGTGGAGAGACAACCATCTAGCTACTGCTATGGACCCGTAGTCCAAGGATGAACTACTCACGCATCACTCCGGAGGCAGGCATGGCGATGTAGAAGCCTCCGGTGACGATTCCCCTCTCCGGCAGGGTGCCGGGAAGAGGTTCTGAACCCTCCCGAGCTAGGGTTGACGGGGCGGCGTCTCTGGAACTTTTCGTGGATATTTGCTCAGGCACTTAGGGTTTTCGCGTCGGGGGAATAAGTAGGCGAAAGGGCGGCGGCTGCGACCCCCGAGGGGCCCACACCACCCTAGGGCGCGGCAGGGGGGGCCCGCGCCCTAGTGCGTGTGGGGCCCTCCTGGCTCTCCTCTGCTGCTCCTTTGCTCCGTCAGGTGTGTTCTGGAAAATAGGGACCCCGTGTAGTTTCGTCCAATTCCGAGAATATTTCCAGACTAGCTTTTCTGGAATACAAAAACAGCAGAAAACAGGAACTGGCACTTCGGCATCTTGTTAATAGGTTAGTCCCAAAAAATGTATAAAAGTGATATAAAGTAGATGCAAAACATGTAGCAATTGGTATAAAACAAGCATGGAACATCAAAAATTATAGATACGTTTGAGACGTATCAGCATCCCCAAGCTTAGTTCCTACTCGTCCTCGAGTAGGTAAACGATAAAAACAAAATAATTTTTGAGGTGACATGCTACTATCATAATCTTGATCATATAATATTGCAAGGCACATGTAAATGAATGAAGTGATCCAAGTCAATGGTCTATAATTTGCTACCAAATAGATAATGAGTAAACAATGAATCACACAAGCTAAACGTTTTCATGAATAGTACTTTCGAGACAAGCATCAAACAGTTTTGCATAAGTGTTAACTCATAAAGCAATAGTTTCTAATAAAAGGTATTTAATCAACACAAAGGAAGAATTTAGTTTCAGCATTTGCTTCAACTTTCAACATATTTATCTCATGGATATTGTCAACACAAAGTAGTATAACAAGTCCAATACATTGCATATAACGCATGTTGTAACAAAGTTGACACTAGTGTTTGCTTGTGGAAGACAGAAAGAATAGGAAAACTGACTCAACATAAAAGTAAAAGAAAGGCCCTTCGCAGAGGGAAGCAGGGATTAAATCATGTGCTAGAGCTTTTAGGTTTTTGAAAGCATATAGAGATTGCATAAAATATTTGATACTCCTCCCAACCTTGCTAACACAAGCCATGGCTAACCGAATCCTCGGGTGCCTTCCATCAATCACATACCATGGAGGAGTATCTATTTTTGAGAGGTGTTTGTTAATTGTCAACGAATGGTAGCGGGTGAGAACAGTATTCTACCTGTCAACGGACTTTTAAGAGCGGCTCCCATGAAGGACGTTATTTCTACCAGCAAGGCAGATCATCCCTCTTTCTCTTTGGTTTACACACATTCAGGTATTTCACTGTTTGTCATTGCTTACTGATGAATCAGGGCAAAAGTGTGAAGAGAATTAATTGGTTAAAGTTGTAATTAATTGGGACTGGGCACCCCGTTGCCAGCTCTTTTTGCAAGTTATTGGATAAGCGGATGTATATGCCACTAGTCCAGGTGTAAAAGTCCATCGACAAATAGAATAAAGAATAACCACACTAATTCCTCATGAGCTAGTAAACATTGACACAAAAAGGGAATAATAACATTTTGAATAATTTAAAGGTAGCACATGAAAAATTTACTTGGAGTGGCAAGGAAATACCACATATAGGTAGTTATGGTGGACACAAATGGCATGGATTTTGGCTCAAGGATTTGGATGCACGAGAAGCATTCCCTCTCAGTACAGAGTTTAGGCTAGCAAGGTTATGTAAGCAAACAAGAATATCAACCCGTACACCAAGTTTTATATGACAAACATATTGCAAACGTTATAAGACTTCATACCGTCTTCCTTGTTAACCAAACCCTGTTATTAGAAAATATCTAGACCTTAGAGATACCACCGATGCAAACCAAATTTTCAACAAGCTTTACGGTAGTTCTTCACTAATAGGCTTAACTCATGTGATGCACAATTTAATCATGATCTACTTGTTAACTCAAAACAATTGACAAGCATCAAGTTATCCATTTTAGTGATCTACAAGATTAAGCAAGTTTTTCCTTATACCAATTACCACATGCAACATTTTCTGAACCAACCAAACACCAATCAATTTATTTCATCAACTCTCCAAACAAATATAAGTGAAGCAAGAGAGTACTTTCTACAAAAGAAAGCTAATAGCTCTGACAAGAGATACATGAAAACAAGAGCTAAAAGCTGAACAGCGCTAGATATGAATACTCAACAAATATAAGTGAAGAATAGGAGTATTCTCATGAAAAAGCGGAGCGTGTCTCTCTCCCAATCAAGAATGCTAGGGTCCAGTCAAGCTTTATTGAAAATAAAAGTGCAATACTGAAAATAAAAGCACACAGACGCTCCAAGAAAAGCACATATGATGTGAAAGAATTAAAATATAGTTTCACTAGAGATGACCTGATAATTTTGACGATGAAGAAGGGGATGCCTTGGGCATCCCCAAGCTTAGACGCTTGAGTCTTCTTGAAATATGCTGGGGAGATCCATGGGAGCCTCCCCAAGCTTAAGCTCTTCACTCTTCTTGATCCTATTATATCATCCTTCTCTCTTGACCCTTGAAAACTTCCGTCACACCAAACTCAAAGTAGATCTCATTAGAGGGTTAGTGCATAATCAAAAACACATGTTCTATAAAGACGCAATATGATTTGTTACTTTAAACATTAGCTACAGCCACTGATGTTATGTGAAGCTCTTCCACCCAAAAAAGAATTTCACTCAACACTAGTAAAAGAGAGAATGCAAAATAAAAAGGCATAATCTGTCTAAAACAGAACAGTCCGCAAAGACGAATTTTTTCGAGGCACTTACGACGCTCAGATCGAAAACTCTGAACTAATGAAAGTTTCAGACATTCATAAAGATTACGCACAAAAATTTCAGATTTAATTAACAATCTGGTGATTTTAGGAATTTCGTACAGTGAACAGCAAAAATCTGTTTCTGCGCAGCAATCAAAATTAAGCATCATCTTAACATTAGAGGCTACTCTTGGCACAACAATGCGAGAAAATAAAGATACAAAGGAGTTGCTACAGAAGTAAACACTCCTTGACTCAATAAAAGAAAAATTGCAGAAAAAAAAATGGGTTGCCTCCCATAAGCGCTTTTCTTTAACGCCTTTTAGCTAGGCACAAAGCATGCATCAAGTATTACCAAGTGAAGAAGCATCAACATTGTAATTTGTTCGAACAATAGAATCATAAGGTGGCTTAATCTTCTTCCTAGGAAAGTGTTCCATACCTTTCTTGAGAGGAAATTGATATTTTATATTCCCTTCTTTCATATCAATAATAGCACCTACAGTCTAAGAAAAGGTCTTCCCAGCACAATAGGGCATGATGGATTGCATCAATATCCAAGACAATAAAATCAACGGGGACATAATTGTTGTTAACCATGATAAGAACATCATCAATTCTTCCCAAAGGTTTTTTAATAGTAGAATCAACAAGGTGAACATCCAAGTAACAATTTTCCAAAGGTGCTAAATCAAGCATATCATAAATCTTTTAGGCATAACAGAAATACTAGCACCAAGGTCACACAAAGCATTGCAATCAAAGTCATTCAATTTCATTTAATGATGGGCTCCCAACCATCTTCTAACTTCCTAGGGATAGAAGCTTCATGTTTTAATTTCTCTTCCCTAACTTGCATGAGAGCATTAGTAATATGTTTAGTAAAAGCCATGTTTATAGCACTAGCATTAGGACTTCTAGCTAGCTTTTGCAAGAACTTAATTACTTCAGAAATATTGCAACCATCAAAATCAAAGTCATTATTATCAAAAGTAATGGAGTTATTATCTTCCTTATTGCTAGAAATTTCAGCATCTTTATCAAGGACAGTTTCAGAGTTATCAGGCAATTTAGGACATTTTGCAATAGAAGTGGAAACATTACCAACACCAATATCTTGCCATTAATGGTAGGAGGTTTGTAACACTTGAGTTTGAAGCATTTTCAGAAGTAGTAATAGTATAAACTCTAGCAATATTATTCTTTCTAGCAATTTCATCCTCTCTTTCCCATCTAGCATGCAATTCAGCTAACATCCTCACATTGTTATCAATTTTAACTTGTATAGCATTGAGAGTTTTGCTCTCTTTAACATCATGAGGCATGTTCTTTAGTTTCAACAAGTCAACATCAAGAGCAAGACTATCAACTTTAGAGGAAGCACATCAATTTTCCCAAATTTCTCCTCAACAGTTTTATTGAAAGCAGTTTGTGTACTAATAAAATCCTTAAGCATAACTTCAAGATCGAGGGTACACTCTTATTATTGTTGTAGGAGTTACTATAGGAATTTCCATAACCATTGCCACTATTAGAAGGATAGGGCCTATAATTGCTATTACCAAAATTATTCCTATAAGCATTGTTGTTGAAGTTATTATTTTTAATGAAGTTCACATCAACATGCTCTTCTTGAGCAACCAAAGAAGCTAAAGGAACATTATTTGGATCAACATGTGTTTGACCATTTGCAAGCATAGACATAATAGTATCAATTTTGGCACTCAAGGAAGAGGTTTCCTCAACAGAATTTACCTTCTTACCTGTTGGAGCTCTCTCGGTGTGCCACTCAGAATAATTAATCATCATATCATCAAGAAGCTTTGTTGCAGCACCCAAAGTGATGGACATAAAGGTACCTCCAGCGGCCGAATCCAATAAATTCCTTGAAGAAAAATTTAATCCTGCATAGAAGGTTTGGATGATCATCCAAGTAGTCAGTCCATGAGTGGGACAATTTTTAACCAATGATTTCATTCTCTCCCATGCTTGAGCAACATGTTCATTATCAAATTGCTTAAAATTCATTATGCTACTTCTCAAAGAAATAATCTTAGCAGGAGGATAATATTTTCCAATAAAAGCATCTTTGCATTTAGTCCATGAATCAATACTATTTCTAGGCAAAGATAGCAACCATTCTTTAGCACGTCCTCTCAAGGAGAAAGGAAAAAGTTTCAGTTTAATAATATCACCATCTACTTCCTTGAGCTTTTGCATTTCACAAAGTTCAACAAAGTTATTAAGGTGAACAGCAGCATCATCAGTACTAACACCAGAAAATTGCTCTTTCATAACAAGATTTAAAAGTGCAGGTTTAATTTCATAAAATTCTGCTGAAGCAGCAGGTGGAGCAATAGGTGTGCATATGAAATCATTGTTGTTCGTGCTAGTGAAATCACACAACTTAGTGTTCTCAGGAGTACTCATTTTAGCAGAATAAAAACAGTACAGAAAATAACTTGAAAGTAAACTAGATGCAAGTAACTAATTTTTTTGTGTTTTTGATAATTGAAAGCAAACAAGATAAAATAAAATAAACTAAGCAAGACAAAAACAAAGTAAAGAGATTGGAAGCGTGAAACTCCCCTTGCAGAAGACTGCTGTCTCCCCGGCAACGGCGCCAGAAAAAAGCTTGATGACGTGAATCACACGTTCGTTGGGAGACCCCAAGAGGAAGGTATGATGCAGTCAGCAGCAAGTTTTCCCTCAGAAAGAAACCAAGGTTATCGAACCAGTAGGAGCAGCAACTCTTCAGAAGGTTGTTGGCTCGCGCGCGCAACACGATCACCAACGTGGAATCTGCACACAACACAATCAAACTACTTTGCCCCAACGAAACAGTGAGGTTGTCAATCTCACGGCTTGCTGAAAACAAAGGATTAAACGTATGGTGTGGAAAATGAGTATTAAATTGCAGAGAATGAAAAAGGAACAGTTTGCAGTTTGTGGTTGTTTAATCAGTGTAAAAGAATGGACCGGGGTCCACAGTTCACTAGTGGTGTCTCTCCATAAAAGATAACTAACATGTTGGGTGAACAAATTACAGCTGGGCAATTGACAAATAGTGAGCGCATGACAATGCATATATATGACATGATGATTACTATGATATTTAATTGGGCATTACGACATAATACATAGACCGTTATCCAACAGCATCTATGACTAATAATCCACCGCCGGGTTGTCATCCGAGTCCCCCGTTGGTATTAAGTTGCAAGCAACGGATAATTGCATTAAGTAAAGTGCGTAATGTAAACAAATACATATGACCGTGGACATAGCATTGTTAGGTTATCCCTAGTGGCAACAACATCCGCAACCTTAGAAGTTGCTGTCACTCTCCCAGATTACCGGAGGCATGAACCCACTATCTAGCATAAATACTCTCTCTTGGAGTTACAAGCATTGATGGCTACGTGTTGGTGAACCCCAAGAGGAAGGTTATGATGTTGACAGCAGAAGTTTCCCTTGAGAAATCTACCCAAGGTTATCAATCCAGTAGGACTTGACGATCAATTGGAAGGTTGTTCATGTTGACTCCCCTGGTGCTAGGGAGCTTGCACCAACGTGGAATCTGCACAGACACAAACCAGAACTTTGCCCAACACGAAACAGAGAGGTTGTCAATCTCTCCGGTCTTGCAGAAACAAAGAGTTAAACGTATGGTGTGGAAAACAGCAGGAAACACAGCAAGTAACAGGAAACAGATGATTGCAGCAGGTTGTGTAAACAGTATGAGGAAATTGGACCAGGGTCCACAGTTCACTAGTGGTGTCTCTCTCAGAACAGATAACTAGCATGTTGGGTAAACAAATTACAGCTGGGCAATTGACAAATAGAGAGGGCATAACAAAGCAATACATGCCAAGATGTCTACTATGAAATCTAGTTGGGCATTACAACAAAGTACATAGACCGTTATTCCAACCGCATCTATGCCTAAATAATCCACCTTCAAGGCAGCATCCGCATCCCATTCAGTATTAAGTTGCTAACAACAGATTATTGCATGAAGTAAAGTGTGTAATGTAATCAATACAAGTGCCCTTGGACACTGCACCAATGTTTTATCCTTAGTAGCAACAGCACATCTACCATCTTAGACCTTTCTGTCACTGATCCAGATATCTAGAGACTGAACCCACTATCTAGCATAAATACCCCCTCTTGGAGTCACAAGCATCTACTTGGCCAAAGCATCTACTAGCAACGGAGAGCATGCAAGATCAAGAGCACATAGATAAACAACTTGAATAAACATGGTATCAATATTCATCGGATCCCAGCAAACACAACATCTAGCATTACAATAAGATGATCTTGATCATGTTAGGCAGCTCACAAGATCTAAACATGGAGGCACAAGGTAGAGAGACAACCATCTAGCTACTGCTATGAACCCGTAGTCCAGGGGTGGACTACTCACGCATCACTCCGGAGGCAGGCATGGTGATGTAGAGCCCTCCGGTGATGATCTCCCTCCGGCAGGGTGCCGGGAAGAGCTTCAGAACTCCTCCGATCTGAGATTGACGATGACGGCCGCGACGGAACTTTTCGTGGAATATGATCGACCGTAATAGGGTTTTCGCGTCGCGGAGAATATATAGGCGAAGAGGCGGCGTCGGTGGCCGAGGGGGGCCACCACGCCATAGGGGGGCGCGGGCCCACCCTGGGCCGCGCCCTAGTGTGGCGTGGCCCCCTGGTGGGTCTGCTCCGACTCCCCTTTGGACTCCGTGATCTCCTCGTGATATTATTGACGATGTCTTTTGTTTCATCCAATTCCGAGAATATTTCCTTAATAGATTTTCTGAAACCAAAAACAGCAGAATACAGGGAACTGGCACTGTGGCATCTTGTTAATAGGTTAGTCCCAGAAAATGCATAAAAATGATATAAAGTATAACCAAAACATGTAGCAATTGATATAATATCAGCATGGAACATCAAAAATTATAGATACGTTTGAGACGTATCAAGCATCCCCAAGCTTAGTTCCTGCTCGTCCTCGAGTAGGTAAACGATAAAAACAGATAATTTTTGAAGTGACATGCTACCAACACAATCTTTGATCAAATAACAATGTAATGCACATGATCTGAATGAAGTGATCCAAGCCAATGGTCTATAGTTTGCAAGCAGGTAAATAAAGAGTAAACGTAAGTGATCACACAAGTGCAAACTTTCATGAATAACACTATAAAACATTTAGAGATATAATAGTCTAACATAATAGTTAGTTCACAGCAGCAATAATTTTCAACATGAAAGTGTTTGTATCAACACAAAGGAAGATAATAGCTTCAGCTTTTGCTTCAACTTTCAACATGTATATCATATAGATAATGTCAATGCAAAGAATATGATCAACCAAACACAAAGTTATGTAAAAACTGTTATACTGGAGTTGACAATGATGTTTGCTTAAGTAGACAGAAAGAAGTGGGAAAACTGACTCAACATAAAAGTAAAAGAATGGCCCTTCGCAGAGGGAAGCAGGGATTAACATCATGTGCTAGAGCTGTAGTTCCCGAAGGCATATAGAGAGCATAAAATATTGTTTTGTAAGGTAATGGTGTATATAGGTGTCAACAAATCAAATAGCAGGTACTTGTCATCTTCCATGGCTAACTAACTTTTAGTGCGGTTCCGAGAGTTTTTAGGACTGTACTTGTAACAAGCACTTATTGGTGACACTCCTCCCAACCATTTACTTTCCACAAACCATGGCTAACCGAATCCTCGGGTGCCCACCAACATTCACCATGGAGGAGTGTCTATTTATTTATTTATAGGGTGGACTAACCAGCTCTTTAATGCAAAATAAAAGGTGGAGAAGCAGATGAAGCTGCCAATCCTTGTAAATTAATTAGCATGGAAGATGACAAATCTCACTACTACGTCCTTAAGAGCTTTTCAAGTAGTGACACAAAAAGGAAATGTAACAGTTTTGAGTAGTTAGTAGATAGCACATGAAGAAATTTACTTGGAATGGTGAAAACACCACATAATAGGTAGGTATGGTGGACACAGGTGGCATGGATTTGGCTCAAGGTTTTGGATGTACAAGAAGCATTCCCTCTTAGTACAGAGTTTAGTCTAGCAAGGTTATTATAAGCAAACATCATTATCAACTGGAATAGCAAGAGTGTACATAAAACACAAGGTTTGACGAACCATAGACTCCCACTGTCTTCCTTGTTAACACATAGCCTTCATCCAAAAATTATCTAGACTACTATGGACTTCCAATTATGCAACAGATTATTATAGCAGAAAATCCTTATAGTAGTTCTTCATTAATAGCCATTACTTACATGATGCACAAGCTTAAACATTAATTACTTGACAGCTCAAAACAATTGGCAAGCATCAAATTACTCAAGACAACGATCTAAAAAGATTCATGTAAGCATTTTATACCACTACCACATGCATAGCATTTTTCTGGTCCAACCAAACACCAATCAACTTATTTGACAACTCTCCAAACAGATATAAGTGAAGCAAGAGAGTACTTTCTTCAAAAGAAACTGAAAGCTCTAACAAGAGATACATGAAAAACTGAGAGCTAACAACAATCACAGCAGCTAGACAGGAATACTCAACAAGTATAAGTGAAGCACAAGAGTATTCTAATGAAAAAGTGGAGCGTGTCTCTCTCCCAAACATGAATATTAGGATCCAACAAGTATAGCACAGCAAACAAAACAAAACAAACTGAAAACAAAAACACACTGACGCTCCAAGGAAGAGTACACTAGCATGAAGCAATAAAAATATAGCACCATTAGAGATGACCTGATAATTTGTAGATGAAGAAGGGGATGCCTTGGGCATCCCCAAGCTTAGATGCTTGAGTCTTCTTGAAATATGCTGGGGAGGTAAGCCTCCCAAGCTTAAGCTCTTCACTCTTCTTGATCATGTAGTATCATTCTCCTCTATCAACACTTGAAAACTTCCTTCACACCAAAACTTAACAGCTTTTCTCGTTAGCAGGTTAGTGCACTAAAAGATAATACTTCAAAGTTCTAGCAAAGACAAAACTCACAAGCCAACTATTTTAAACATTAGCCACTGTTACTAAGCTCAAGTGGGCACTTTTACACGAAAATAAACCACTTAAAAAAACTTGTAAAAGAGAGAATGCAAAATAAAAGACAGAATCTGTCAAACCGGAACAGTCTGTAATGACGAATTTTTTTCGAGGCACTTACGATGCTCAGATGAAGAACTTTTGAAATAATGAAAGTTGCGTAACATCATCAGGAACATGCACAAAAAGTTTCAGCATTTTTCGATTTTTTCTGATTTTCTACTGAATTAAACGGTGACGAACAGCAATCTGTTCCAATGCCGTCCCGAAAATAAATACCAACTTTGCATTAGTAACTCTCCTTGGCACAACAAAACAGCAAATAAAAGATACAAAGGAGTTGCTACAGAGGTAAACAAGCATCCTTGACTCAAGAAAACAAAAATAAAACAGCAAATAAAAACATGGGTTATCTCCCAGAAGTGCTTTTCTTTAATGCCTTTGAGCTAGGCATGAAGAGATGCATCAAGAGGCAATTATCAAACACATTTAAGTCTAACCCACTTTCTATGCAAAGGAATCTTATAACAAAACAAATTATTGAAGCATAAAGCAACTAGCATAGAAAGATGAAACAAATATAACTTCAAAACTTTCAACATAAAGAGAGGTGTTTTAGTGACTTGAAAACTTTTACAACCATATTTTCCTCTCTCATAATAACTTTCAGTAGCATCATGAACAAACTCAACAATATAACTATCACATAAAGCATGCTTTTCATGATCAACAAACACATAATTTTTATTAAGCTCGAAAACAGTGGGGTTATTAAACCCACTTTTGACAATAGTTGTATAATTAATGTCATTAGGCAATATAGGACCATCAACAAGAGCATTATCATATATAACATTAGGGAGCACATTTTTTACTTTCTGCAATTTCCTCTTTTACTTGAGTCAAGGAGGATGTTTTTTCAAATTTATCAAAAAGAGATATTTCAATAGAATCATGACATTCAACAGTATAGCACTCTTCCTCCTTAGATAGGCGTGGAGGGCAATCATATAATGTAAGAGTTAAAGAGTTACTATCATTAGAAGGTAGATCCTCCTTTTGTCCATCACTCTCTTCCTCTTTTTCATCCAATGAGCTTTCAGTTTTAGCAGTTTCTTCTCCCACAGGTTCCTGAAAGGTAGCAAGTTGTTCTGGAGAATACATTTTCTCAAGAAATTTAGTGATATAAGGATTATCATTATAATATTCAAGGCAATAACCAAGTATAGCATAATTCTCAGTTCTATAAGGAGCATCATCATTTTGAATATAACCAGCAATTTCATAGGCACCCTTAAAAACAAAAAATTCTTCAATTCGCTCAAGATTACCAAAGTCATAATTTCCTTTAGCATAAGCAGCCAAAGTTTCATTATCATTATAATCACATTGGAAAGGGAGGTGTTTATGCCTTCTACAACATAAAGATTCATTAAAGCAGTAGGATTCATCATAAGTAGAGCACAAGTTTTTAGCAAAATAATTCAACCTACTTATTTGTTTCCATAAATATTTCCCTTTTTGAGACAAGCGGTATTCCTTATAGTAATTATGTTGTTCCTCCGCGAACCCACTTAGCCAATAAGATTTTGTTTCAAACAGAGAAGACATTGATAGCAAATAAATAACTAGACATAATAACAAACCGAAATAAACTAGATGCAAGAAACTATTTTTTTTTTGGGTTTTTGATTTTTAACAGCAAGCAAAACAAAACTAAAACAAGACAAAAACAAAGTAAAGAAATTAGAACTGAGAGACTCCCCTTTCCAATAGCCTCCAAGTCCCCGGCAACGGCGCCAGAAAACAGCTGGTGCCTGGTTGACGGGAGAGTATTTGAGAATGATGATGATGGTGATGATGAGTACTTCCCCGGCAACGGCGCCAGAAAACAGCTTGATGGCTACGTGTTGGTGAACCCCAAGAGGAAGGTTATGATGTAGACAGCAGAAGTTTTCCCTTGAGAAATCTACCCAAGGTTATCAATCCAGTAGGACTTGACGATCAATTGGAAGGTTGTTGATGTTGACTCCCCCTGGCGCTAGGGAGCTTGCACCAACGTGGAATCTGCACAGACACAAACCAGAACTTTGCCCAACACGAACCAGAGAGGTTGTCAATCTCTCCGGTCTTGCAGAAACAAAGAGTTAAACGTATGGTGTGGAAAACAGCAGGAAACACAGCAAGTAACAGGAAACAGATGATTGCAGCAGGTTGTGTAAACAGTATGAGGAAATTGGACCATGGTCCATAGTTCACTAGTGGTGTCTCTCTCAGAACAGATAACTAGCATGTTGGGTAAACAAATTACAGCTGGGCAATTGACAAATAGAGAGGGCATAACAAAGCAATACATGCCAAGATGTCTACTATGAAATCTAGTTGGGCATTACAACAAAGTACATAGACCGTTATTCCAACCGCATCTATGCCTAAATAATCCACCTTCAAGGCAGCATCCGCATCCCATTCAGTATTAAGTTGTTAACAACAGATTATTGCATGAAGTAAAGTGTGTAATGTAATCAATACAAGTGCCCTTGGACACTGCACCAATGTTTTATCCCTAGTAGCAACATCACATCTACCATCTTAGACCTTTCTGTCACTGATCCAGATATCTAGAGACTGAACCCACTATCTAGCATAAATACCCCCTGTTGGAGTCACAAGCATCTACTTGGCCAAAGCATCTACTAGCAACGGAGAGCATGCAAGATCAAGAGCACATAGATAAACAACTTGAATAAACATGGTATCAATATTCATCGGATCCCAGCAAACACAACATCTAGCATTACAATAAGATGATCTTGATCATGTTAGGCAGCTCACAAGATCTAAACATGGAGGCACAAGGTAGAGAGACAACGATCTAGCTACTGCTATGGACCCGTAGTCCAGGGGTGGACTACTCACGCATCACTCCGGAGGCAGGCATGGTGATGTAGAGCCCTCCGGTGATGATCTCCCCTCCGGCAGGGTGCCGGGAAGAGCTTCAGAACTCCTCCGATCTGAGATTGACGATGACGGCCGCGACGGAACTTTTCGTGGAATATGATCGACCGTAATAGGGTTTTCGCGTCGCGGAGAATATATAGGCGAAGAGGCGGCGTCGGTGGCCGAGGGGGGCCACCACGCCATAGGGGGGCGCGGGCCCACCCTGGGTCACGCCCTAGTGTGGCGTGGCCCCCTGGTGGGTCTGCTCCGACTCCCCTTTGGACTCCGTGATCTCCTCGTGATATTATTGACGATGTCTTTTGTTTCATCCAATTCCGAGAATATTTCATTAATAGATTTTCTGAAACCAAAAAAGCAGAAAACAGGGAACTGGCACTGTGGCATCTTGTTAATAGGTTAGTCCCAGAAAATGCATAAAAATGATATAAAGTATAACCAAAACATGTAGCAATTGATATAATATCAGCATGGAACATCAAAAATTATAGATACGTTGAGACGTATCAAGCATCTACTTGGCCAAAGCATCTACGAGTAACGGAAAGCATGCAAGATCTTAAATAACATAGGACATAGATTGATAATCAACTTGACATAGTATTCAATATTCATCGGATCCCAGCAAACAGAACATGTAGCATTACAATAATATGATCTTGATCATGTAGGGCAGCTCACAAGATCTAAACATGATGGCACAAATTGGAGAGACAACCATCTAGCTACTACTCACGCATCACTCCGGAGGCAGGCATGGCGATGTAGAAGCCTCCGGTGACGATTCCCCTCTCCGGCAGGGTGTCGGGAAGAGGTTCTGGACCCTCCCGAGTTAGGGTTGACGGCGGCGGCGTCTCTGGAACTTTTCGTGGATATTGGCTCAGGCACTTGGGGTTTTCTTGTCGGGGGGAATAAGTAGGCGAAAGGGCGGCGGCTGACGACCCCCGAGGGGCCCACACCACCCTAGGGCGCGCCAGGGGGTGGCCCGCGCCCTAGTGGCGTGTGGGGCCCTCCTGGCTCTCTCTCTGCTGCACCTTTGGTCCGTCAGGTGTGTTCTGGTAAAATAGGGATCCCCGTGAAGTTTCGTCCAATTCCGAGAATATTTCCAGACTAGCTTTTATGGAATACAAAAACAGCAGAAAACAAGAACTGGCACTTCGGCATCTTGTTAATAGGTTAGTCCCAAAAATGTATAAAAGTGATATAAAGTATATGCAAAACATGTAGCAATTGGTATAAAACAAGCATGGAACATCAAAAATTGTAGATACATTTGAGACGTATCATACAGCGAGCCAGAACTGCCTGCCAGCTCAAGGCGATGGAGGCTTCCGAGCTGGATTGGGCGCTGAAAGACTCATCCTCCATGGATCTTGCCCTCCGCCGCAAACGTGCGCGCGAGAACCGGGCGGCCTCGAACGGGGCTGGCTCCTCCCGCCGTTCCCCCTAATCCTACGGCCTCCAAGCCAGCAAGTCCGTTTATGTAGTAATGTAACTGTTAGTGATGTGTAATAATGTATCCTTTTATGTAACTGTGTGGGATGTTGTTAAGGATGTTTTTAAAATAAAGAGATGATTATTACAAATTCAAACAATATTAGTTAATTCATTTTTTAATTGAAAATGGCAAAATGGTAAAATAAAGAGACCTCTGCATCGCGGCGAAGCCCTGGCCATTTTTCTCCTCGCGCAGCCGCTGCCACCGTCCTCGGGTATAAATGCATTTTTAATTCAAACTATCCAAATTATTTTAGAAAACAGAAAATGGTTTCGAATTACTTATTCAAATTCAAACACTTTTCATGTTGAACTTGTTGTCAGATTCAAAAGTATGCAGAAATTATTCAAATTCAAACTATATTAGTTAATGCATTTTTAATTCAAACTATATTAGTTAATGCATTTTTAATAGTTTGAATAGTTAGAATAATTATTTTAGAAAACAGAAAATGGTTTTGAATTACATATTCAAATTCAAACACTTTTCATGTTGAACTTGTTGTCAGATTCAAATCTATGTAGAAATTATTCAAATTCAAATTATATTAGTTAATACATTTTTAATTCAAACTATATTAGTTAATGCATTTTTCATTAAAAATAGCAAAATGTATAATAGTTTGAATAGATAAAATAATAATTTTAGAAAACAGAAAATGGTTTTGAATTACTTATTCAAATTCAAACACTTTTCATGTTGAACTTGTTGTCAGATTCAAAAGTATGTAGAAATTATTCAAATTCATATCCAAATACATTTCAAAAATTTGCGCGCAAAAATTTGAAATTGTGGTGCGTGAAAGCAAAAAAAAGGACCTCTAGTACCGGGTGGTGGCTCCACCTCCACCCGGTACTAGAGGTCTATTTGGGCGCGCAGGTGGGCGGCGTGGGCGAAAACCTCTAGTACCGGGCCGTGGTACCACCCGGTACTAGAGGGACCACGGCCCGGTACTAGAGGTTCTCGCCTATAAATACCCATCTTCCACCCCGGGCCGAGCCACGACCCGGGAGAAGTACTATTTGCCCTCGCGAAGCGCTGGCAAAATTTTGCCTCGCGCCGCCGCCGTCTCGCGCCCTCCTCACTGCCGGCGCCCTCCTCCGCCCCCACACCTCGCCTCACTCCTATCTCTCTTTCTCTCTCCCAAAAAATCGACCGGAAAGCGAAACCCTAGCTCGTCGGGCCGCCGCCGTTCGCCGTCGATCTCGCGGACGAGTTCATCGTCGTCCGGCCATGCCGTGCGTCGCCGAGCCTTCCTTCGAGCTCGTGGTGAGCCTGCGCACCTCCCTGTGCATTTAATTTGATCGATTTAGTGAGGGATTCATCGTCGCGTCGCGTGCTGTCTCCGGCCGCCGCGGAAGCTCGTCGCCGGTCACACTCCGGTGATCAATTAGCAGCGGCGCCGCCACCATTTGGTCGACCTTGATGCGCTGCGTCCAGTACGTCCACTCGCGCTAGCTAATTTGCTCGAATTCATCGAATCCGTGCTCGAATTTGAGATGAACTTAATTGCTGACGTCAGCAATCGAATCCGTGCTCGAATTTGAAATGAACTTAATTGCTGACATCATGCTGACGTCAGCCGACCAATCAGAATTTTCATGGAGATTTTCTTTGGAAAATAAATTCCAGAAATGATTCAAATTGCCGAAACTTGGGAAATTCATAAGTAGTTCATACTAAATCGTAAAAATACAAATAATTTATCAATTTTTTCACAAAAATAATGCTATTTTGAATGCATTTCAACTCCATTTAAATAATGCTTCACATGTTTAAATTCCAAATTTTGAAAATGTGTTCGAATCATTTCATGTCCTATATTGTGTGCATTAAATATTTAATTAAATACTTGGATTAATTTTGTGTTATAGACTTATTCATTTAAGACGATATTCTAAAACTTAGAAATGAAACATAAAATGATGTTACTTTATTTCTTTTCCTTTTGTGTTAGAAATTTAAATTTAGGGTTAGAAATTTAGGGTTGGAGATTTAAATTTGCTAAGTGTAAATTAAATTTGCTAAGTGTAGAATTAAATTTGCTATGTATTAGTGATACTTTTTGCAAATTTCTAAGTGTAGATTTAAATTTGCTATGTATTTTTTTAGTGTTAGAAATTTAGTGTTAGAAATTTAGTGTATATTTGCTAAGTGTAGATTTAAATTTTTATGTATTAGTGATACTTTTTGCAAATTTCTTTTGTATAACTTTTGTATTCTGCTAATTAATGCTAACATTGTTTTATATTTCTTTTGTATTAGTTAAGCCCAATGGATAACTTCAACAGCAGACACCTTGAAAATGAGGTGTTCGACATTATACGTGATCCCGTGGGGAGAGCAGAAGCCGGTGGAACAGAAGATGGCTCAGAATTTTTGAACGAGTCCGGTCCGGGAATGGAGGAGGAACAGAGAGACGAAGCGCAAACGAGCATCGAGTGCAATGACGACTCGCTACTTTGTGCGCCTCCGCAGTCTGGCGAGGTATATTAAGCCTCTGTTGATCAGATGGAATATGTATGTATTAACACATATTTTTTTAATTTTTAGACCTCCGCATCGGCCCAATCTGCAGAAACTAAACGAGGCCATGCCAAAGGGTTGGCCGCAGATGCGCATCTCATAATTGAGGTCGTCTCTGCAGATGGCAAACCGTTGGAGCCCAAGGCGAACGCATCTAAGTTTGTTCATCAATGCGGAGTTGTTGTTAGGGACAATGTTCCGATCAGCATTCAGGAATGGAATGAGCCAAAAAACTTGAGGGCGCCAGTTGGGTCAGCAACAGAACTAAAGATGTGTTTTGGGACAAGGTCATAGCAAAGTTCACCCTACCGATGTTGGATTGTACCGAAAGGACAAAAGCCATGACGAAAAAAGTCAAGCATTTCGCTCTGAAGAAGATGGCTGAACAATTCAACAATTGGAAGAACAGATTATACCGTGATTGGCAATCGAAAAAGAAAGCTCCAGATTTCACTGGCACACTAGAGAGGCAGCGGCCTCACTGGAAGGCATTTCTGGAATACAAGGAATCAGAAGTAGCTAAGGAAAGATCGAAAAAGAATAAGGAAAATGCAGTGAAAAAGATATATCACCATAAGATGGGGGCAGGTGGCTACATAAGTGCCGAGCCTAAGTGGGATAAGATTGAGGCTGAGCTGCGCAATAAAGGGATCACTCCAATTACACATAACAGGCCCCTTAGGGTCAGAAATTGGATGCTTGGGCATGGGGCGGAGTATGACATGGAAACAGGGGATCTAATAGTTGATGAAAAGAAAGAAACTCCTATACCCTGGCAGCAAATTCTTGATGCACTCGCCGATGCTCGAGAGGGAAAGTTTATTCCCGACCGAGAGTATGACGAGCTGACAAAGGTTTGTTATAACTATATATTTGTTTCGTTTCGTGTTTATGACAATCATGCCGACCAACCTGACATAGATATATTTTTATCTAGGCCCTCGGTAATAAAGAAAAAGGAGGACGAACACGAGGCCGTGGAGTTGTGCCATGGAATGAAGGGTTTCCTGAGGACCGTGAATCTTATAGAAGCCGAGCAAGAGCAAAGAAGAGGAAGGAGCAGGAGGAATCAGACCGGTTGAGCAAACTAGAAAGTATGGTGAGCCACCTTCATCAGCAAGTAGATGAAATGCGCGAGCATGGGGCAACTCATCAGCTGCAGGAAGGTGCTCCAACAGGTGGTCCATCTCAACTGAGAAGCAGCGTGGCTTCCACGGGGGTTGGTGCTGATGAGCCATCGAAGGAAACCTACCCCGTGGATTATATCACTGAGAAGACAAGTTGTGAGCTACATGAGCCTATGAGAAACTTATCCGTGAAGGCGGCGGAGGGCTATGCTTTAACTTGTGAATCTACATCACTGTATTTGGGCAATGAGATTCCAGATGGCTATGCTCGTGTCGGCGTGGATCAAATTAGCCCCGGATTTGAATCACTCGAACTTCAAATCCCTAGAGGTGATGATGAGAGGACACTGGGAGATGTCCAGGGTGGACTCATTCTATGGCCCAAGAAATACATCGTGATTCCAGGTTGGATGGCGCCAAGGCCACCATCGCCTCCAAGTCCACATGATGATGACTTGGACGACCACCACAACACGAGTCCATCTCGATCTTCGCCGCCGCCTCAGCAGACTCCTCAGCCGTCTCCTCCGCCGCTGCCTCAGCAGACTCCTCAGCCGTCTCCTTCGCCGCCTCCGCCCACTAGGAGCAACCAGTCGACGAAGACCATCGTTTCGTCACTAATGGGTTTCCGTCGCGACCGATCGCCGGTACCCCGACAAGAGCCTCTCCCTCAAGTACCGAAGGTTCCTCCCCCGAGACCTTGGGACATGACTGTAGAGGAAAACGCCGCGGCCGTGGCAGCCGACCATAAAAGACAGATGGAACCGAAAAAGCCCCCGCCGAAGCAAGTATATACGGCAGATAAAAAAAAGTGGGCTACGGATTTTCTTAATCATCCATCACAAGTCGAGATAAATAGGAAAGATGACTATGCACGCTGTCTGAGTAGAATTCGCTCCAGCAAGACGACAAGTACTAGTGACAGCGGGAAAAGAAAAAGAGACGTTGCCCAGCTCGGAGCACAGTCAAAACAGTCGATCTCCCCGCTCAAGGTGACCACTGATAAGGGCTCCGCGCGCGCGGCAGATACTGGTGATTTAGCCTACCGCGCGAAATTTGCTGCCGAAGTTGGTATGTCACTTTCTCAACTGGATGCACAAGAGCTCCCCTCCTATATGCATGTAGATAAATGGACCTGGGAATACGGGAAGTCTCTAGTGCCACCTGATCAGATCGAGTTTCTACCAACACAAATGCGAAGACTGCATGACTGGTACATGGATGTCACAAGGGAAGGTCGAAAAGTGCTCCTTGTGCAAGTTACAGATGAACATTACATAGGTAAAGACGAGTTACATGTTTATCTTGAAGAACTCTATCAGTTATACCAGCTTGACTCCCTGGACTTGAGTATCGTCAGTACCCATTGTCTATAAGTGATTCAATTCATTTATTTCTAAAATAAAGTCTATAGCTCAGCTCGGTCATTGCTTGTTCTAATTATGCTAACTACGCTATTATGCAGAATGAAGAGTGATGAATGTGACAGAATGAGAATATTTGACTTTGGGTTCGTTGACCCGGTCCGAATTAATGAAAAATTGCTACGGGATTACCCGAGGAAACGAAGGCCAACTTGTTTAGGTTCATACATAGGCAAAATTATAAAAGGAAGATATTCTTTCCTTACCACTTCAGGTAATTAAGAGTGTTACTGTCTTGTACACATTAATTTTTGCTTACTCGATGTTAAGTGTAACTGATTAGTTACTGACATATATAAACGTGCGCAGCGACCATTACATTCTGCTAATCATTCAAGTTGATGATGCAAGAGTTGACATCTTCGACTCATTGGGGTGGCCCCAAGAGAGGTACCAACTAATTATAGATGTCCTCCAAAGGTATTTTCTATCGTACTATAGCGGTCTCTTTAATTTGTTCAATTCCTGAGATATCAAGTAACTAATTAATAACTCATTTATTCATTTGTTTGCCGAGCAGCATTTGGAAAGAATTCAGAGCGAGGACAACAGGTGAATTTAAAGAGGTGCATAGTTTTTATCCTGACAAGCACTAGTAGGAAAAGGCCTACCGCTGGCGGACGGAAATGGCCTACCGCTGCCGGGCGGGCGCCCGCCAGCGGTCATTACGCCAGTGGTAACGATTTACCGCTGGCGGGCGGCCGTCCGCCAGCGGTAAGGCTCGGTACCGCTGGCGGGCAGAACTTCGGCCCGCCAGCGAGAGGTTTGGCAGCGCTGGCGTGCAGCCTCGGCCGCCAGCGGTATAATTTTTTGAATTTCTTTTTTTCTGAAAATCGTATTCCAGCAGTATCTACAGTACAGTAAATTCAAATACAGGCGTCAAACAAACAACAGAAATATAGACGACCACATACAAATGATCAAAGTGCTATACATAGATACCTTAATTAGTTCATCACACATGCATCACAAATTAACCTAACACGACATAGTACTTAAGCTAAAGTTCGATAAGGTAAACAACATGCATTAGTTCATCCCTTAACCTAGCTTGAAATTTAACCTAAAACTACTCATCGAGATGACCCCAGCATGAACTGATGTCGGATGAGTCGTCCGACCCATCGAGATCATCCCAGAAGCTCGAGTCCATGCTCGACGACGAATCATCGCCGGTCTTCTTGCACGGCGGCGCTGCACTGGAGGGTCCGGCGACGTCGGAGCTCGCCTGCCTCTTCTTGTTCCTCGAGGCGTAGAAGTCCAGCTCCGCCTGCACCAGATCGGGGCGGTTCTGGCGCAGCGTGTCCATCCGCCACTCGTCGATCTCACCAACGCGGCGAGCTCTCCCCTCGCGGCGGTTACGCCTCACCTCGTCTACGTCGATGATCTCCATGGGCGGCGTGAGGAACTCAGCCTCCGTCCGGTTCCGAACGTCGGGGAATTTGAGCTCGGAACGCGGCCGTCCAAACCTCCAGGCTGCCGCGTCGAATGCGCGCGCGGCGAGCTCCGCCGTGTTGAAAGTCCCCATGTACCAACGGTGGCTGTCCACGGTGATCTCCGCGGACCAGCGGCCAGATGGGCGGCCACGAACGCCAATGAACCCGCTCGTAGAGCGGCGGCACGACGGCATTCTCTGCATACAAGGTAAATAAAAAATGTTAAACAACAAATTACAGTACAGAAATTGTAATGAGATGAAACATAACAACATTTTAATCATCGACAACCTAATAAGAATACAAAACAAAACAACATTTCGGCCAAAGTCATGCCAAAATTCACGAGAAATTTTGGCATGACGTTGGCTAAAAATATGACATATGAGTACCCGAATTTGCCGGAATGGAAGTTAATCAACATTCCGACAATCTCGAGGGTCTCTAAAGGTACCTGCAAACATTTCATACATAGCCACAAGGCCACCACCACAAGCACTTATGAAAATTTTCATCTCACTTCATGTACTACAAATCTATCAACTATCAACATCAACTAGCATCTATTAGCAACTATCAACATCACGAATCTATCAACTATCAACATAAAATTGAAGTTGGCATTTCGGCAAACACCTTCGGTGCAACCCGTTGGAGAGAAGGGAGAGGAGGGAGACGGGCAGCACCTCGGGACGGCGCGGCTGCGGAGACGGCGCGGGCGTGGACGGCGCGGGCGGAGACGACGCGGGCGGAGACGGCGCGTGGACGGCGCAGGCGCGTGGACGGCGCGACGGCGGCGGCGAGACGTGCAGGGGAGCGGCCGCACGCGAGGAACGGCGGCGTCGGTGGTCCGGAGCGGTCGCTGCTGCGGGGGCAGGGAGGGGGCGGCGCGGTTGGTGGGGGGCAGGGGGTGGATGGGGATGGGTGGGGGGCGAATGGATAGGGTTAGGTGGGTGGGGGGGGGGCAGCGGCGGGTGGATAGGGATGGTGCGCGGTGGGCCCGCGTGACTAGGGGAGGGTTACCGCTGGCGGACAGCGTCTGCCGTCCGCCAGCGGTAACTTCTAGGGTTTTTTCCCTTATATAAAGGGCCAGGGGCAGACCCCAGATTTGCTATCAGTACCGCGTCACCACCGCGCCGCCGCCGCCCTTGTCCGCGCCTCTCGACGACCTCTCTGTGCCCGTGGCCTCCGCCGGCGCCCCTCCACGCCTCCGTGCACCTCCCCTAGTCCGTCCCCATGCCAGTGTACGCTACCCTTTCTCCCTGATCCCCTCCTCCCCTCCGTAGGTTGCATGTATCTTAGGTGTTTGATCAAATTCCCGACTATTGTTTTTAGATCTCGGGCATATACGTCGGCGATGGCCGCGGCCGGACACCCGTTGGACAATAACGGCCCTGTGCGGGATTGGGCTCCGCCGGGCTGGCACTGAGAGTTATCTTCCGGAACGCGTAGCTTGGTGAGAAATCCGGGCGAAGTCGCCGACCCGGATCTTGTTTGGTGGAGGTCGCGTGGGCCAGGGAGCTTCCAGAGGGAGCCGGCCCCCGAGGAGGTGGTACGTCGCCGTATAAGGGAGGAGGATGCGCACGTCCGTCGCTACATGCATCTGTTGGATACGATGTATACTAATACATGGCAGGCAATGCAAAGGAATCCTTATCATGTGAGTATTGACCATGTGATGGTTCCTACTCTTTGGGTGATCAGCGCTCCCCGTGATGCACCCCGTGGCCTAGTACGAGGCAGAAGTTAGTTAAATAAAAATGGCATGAGGACGATCGATCCAGCTGTAACCGGATATTAAATAAAGATGTATCCGTGATACTTTTTGCATATTAATTTGATCTATGTTGCTTTTTGCATAGAGTCTTTTTATGTGTACTAGTTGCTATGTGAACTGATAAACTTTATTTTCGACGAAAGTTTCACAAACATTCTTCACAAAAAGCACTATCATGTAGAAACATCTACAAGTTTCAGTTCGATCAAAATGACCAAGTTATGTCAATTCTCAACGCATAGTTTGTGATAAAGTGCTCGTATTCGACACATAGATCTGTCTTGATATAGGAAGCAATGGTTCCTAAGGAAATTTATAGATTGTTTTCATAAATATAATTTTCCTACTTATTTGTATTACAGGCTAACTTAGCGCTGGCGGACGCTCTAGTGTGCCCGCCAGCGGTACGGAACCGATCGCTGGCCTACGGTGCACTCTGCCCGCCAGCGGTACTGTCTCCATTTTTTTCCCCAGATGAGCTCATCCGCTGCCACTACCGCTGGCGGGCACATACCGCTGGCGGGCATGTGTTGTGCCCGCCAGCGGTAGTTTGCGCCGCCTCCTCCCAGATTTCTACTCCTACCGCTGGCGGGCGGTCCTAGTGTCCGCCAGCGATACGTCCAGAACCAGTGGCGGACACGAAAACCCGCCCGCCCGCGGTCGTAGCGCTGGCGTACGAAACTGTTGTCCGCCAGCGGTACGCTGGTGGCTATAAGCCTTTTCCTACTAGTGAAGGTAAGTAGTACGAGCTAGGTTCGCGCATCTTTTTAATTCAAATTTCAATACCATCATACCATGCTTGATTATTATTTGATTGAAATCTATTCTTGTAAAGAACTGCGAGAGGCAGCCACCGGGGACCAATTTGTGTGGATACTTCGTGTGCCAGTGGATTCGCCGGGAGGTCAGTGAGCGGAACCCACAGAAATTTCTAGACGTAAGTGAACAAAATATATTCACAGTTTTATTTTATTACCATCAATTGTGTTGAGTGTCATTCATAATTTCTGTTATGATGATTGATATTCACATTGTTCTCCTTCTTTTATAGATGGATAGCATGCGAAGGAACCTGGAACTAAAGGACCGCTTTCGACCACTTCAAGAGGAAATTGCGAGATTTTTGATGGACCATGTCATAAACCAAAAGGGAAGATACAATGCCATCGACGGGTCTAGGAAATGATCTCCATGTAATCGAACAGACGGGTTCTAGTCCGGTCGACCTCTATGTAGTCGAATACACGGGCTCTAGTCCCGGTTGTAATCGAATAGACGGGATCTAGTCCCGGTTGTAATCGAATAGACGGGCTCTAGTCCCGGTCGAATTCTCATAAATATTTCTTTTATGAATATTTTGATATACTATATTTATTTTTCTGATTTGTAATTAATTAACCATATATGTAATAAGCTGGAAAAACAAAAAAAGGCAGAGGCCGCCACGTGGGGCCTCTCTTGTACCGGGCCGTATTACGGACCGGTACAAGAAGTCCTCAGCACGCGCTCTGCCACGGCCCCACGTGGGGCCTCTCTTGTACCGGGCCGTATTACGGACCGGTACAAGAAGTCCTCAGCACGCGCTCTGCCACGACCCCACGTGTACTTCTCTTGTACCGGGCCGTTAGCCACCCGGGACTAGAGGGGGGGGGGGGGGGGGGGTCCTCTAGTCCCGATTGTGGCGTACCGGGTGGGAATCCGGGACCACAGGTCCTTACCACCCGGTACAAAAAGCCCATTTTCCACTAGTGTTTGGTTTTGTTGCCGCATCCTCCTCGGCATTGTCCTTCTTCCCATTTTCTGATGGAAGTATCTCCTTGCCCCCATCGGTTTTCATCTTTGTTTCGTGCTCCTCTACTTTCTTCTGATAGTCCTCCTCCGATTTCTTCTTGAGCTCATGTACCAAACCCCCTAGACAAGCGTCGGCGTCGCGAGCTCCACGCTCAGGCATCATCATACACTCGGCGACGTCGGCTGGAGTCATGTCAACCACCTGCAGCAGCTCCTTGATGGTGTCGAAAAGTGGGTTCTCGTCAACCGCGAGGTAGTTCTTGGCTAGCGTCTTGAAGGCCTCAAATCTGCAGTAGGACATCTCGATGTGCTTGTCCATCCGCCCCCGCCGGATCAACGCCGGGTCCAGCTTGTCGAGGTGGTTTGTGGTGAACATGATGATCCGCTCGCCGCTGTGCGCCGACCAGAGCCCGTCGATAAAGTTGAGCAGGCCGGACAGCGTGAGCATGCTACCTCTCCTGCGCTTCTTGTCACTGGTGGCGTCGTCCACCTCGTCATCTTGCGTCGGAGGCAGCGTGGTGGCGCGGTTGCCGCTCAGGTCGAGGGAGCAGTCGATGTCCTCAATGACGATTATGGACTTGCTCTTGGTCTCAATGAAGAGCTTTCGGAGGTCATAGTTGGTTTGCAGCGTGGTCAGCTCGATGTCATAGACATCGTAGTTGAGGTAGTTGGCCATGGCGGCGACCATGGTGGATTTTCCGGTGCCCGGAGGGCCGAAGAGGAGGTAGCCACGCTTCCACGCCCTGCCGATGCGGCGGTAGTAGTCCTTGTTGTTGCGGAAGTCTTCGAGGTCGTCCATGATGTTCTTCTTCTCCTCTGGATCCATGGCGAGGGTGTCGAATGTGGTCGGATGGTCGAAGTCAATGTAGCTCCAAACCTCTCCTTCTCGTCTGCAATTAATCATGTTTGAGTTGAAATTGAATTAATCAATTACTAGAGAATGGAGTAGTAAATCCAAACGAAAAAGTAGATCAAGAAGTCGCAAGATAGTAGTAGTACGTACGAACTGTAGTCACGCTGCTTCTTGTTGGTGTTTTTTTTATTAGAAAAGGAAATTTTATTAATCCCAGCCTCTGCATCGTCTGATGCACACAACCGATTATTACAGAGTTTATAAGTATCTTATTTGTGCTAACATCTCACAAAGAGTAAAGGTCGAGACATGCCTCAACCGACAGTGACATACTAAAAGAAAAACTACGAAAGCCGACTAATATGTTGCCACGTATGTCGGGAGAAAAACTCCTGTGCCACGCGCAGTAGTCTCGTGCACCCAGCCACCATAAGGTCCCGCTGGTCCGAAGGCAGCAGGAAAGCCCATAACTGTATCCAGTGAACCGCACTGTGAACAACCTGTAATACATGAAAATTATCCTTTCTGTTAAACACAATATCATTTCGACAATTCCAAATAGACCAACAAATAGCAGAAACGCCGATACGAATCCTATCTTTAGTCTTTTTGTCTATCCCCCTCAACCAATTCCCAAACATATTTGTGACATTAGTAGGGGGAGGGATATTATATGTACAAAAAACAACACGCCATACAAGTTTTGCAAAAGGGCATGCAATAAAAAGTTGATCAATACTCTAATCATTCCCACAAAAAGAACAATGTGAGCTACCTTTCCAATTCTTCTTAGCTAGATTATCTTTAGTTAACAAGACTTTTCCATGAAGGAACCACATAAATTTTTTAATCTTTTGCGGTATTTTTAATTTCCAAAGATACTTCTGTAGATATATTGTATGACCATTCATCAGGTCCTCATACATTGATTTTACTGTAAATTGTCCATTTTGGTTCAGGTTCCATTTAAAATAGTCAGGAACATTATTCAACGTCACTTGCATCAATCTAAGGCACAGATGAGACCACATATCCCATTTGTTCCCCACCAAGGCTCTTCGAAATCCTATATTCAGCGGGGGTGCATTGTGCATCACATCATGGACCGAAGCATGCTGATTTTGCACAATATTATACAATAACGGATATTGGTTCATCAATGGAGAGTTACCCAACCAAGTGTCCTCCCAAAACCTTGTGGTTTCCCCATTACCAACTACAAAAGATCCTCTACTAAAGAAATCATCTTTGACTCTCAGTAGTCCCTTCCAAAAGGGTGAATCGGTAGGTTGAGCCTCTACTTGAGCTAAAGTTTTACTTTGGAGGTATTTGTTTTGTAACAGCTCCTGCCACACACCCTCCTCATTCAAAAGTTTGAAAAGCCATTTGCTAAGCAAACATTTGTTCTTTAATTCAAGCACCTCCACGCCTAACCCTCCCTGATCCTTTGGTCTACAAATAATGTTCCATTTTGTCAATCTATACTTCCTCTTATTTTCATTATTTTGCCAGAAAAATTGAGATCTATAGAAATCCAACCTTTTTCTCACCCCTTTAGGTACTTCTAAAAAGGATAGCATGAACATCGGCAGGCTTGTTAGAACCGAATTCACAAGTACCAGCCGATCCCCATAGGACAACATCTTTCCTTTCCAGCATCCGAGTTTGCCTTCGAAACGACATTCAACCGGTTGCCATTCATCGTTTCGGAGTCTCCTATAATGAATAGGAACCCCCAAATATTTAAAAGGTAGAGACCCCGACTCACATCCGAAGATTTGTCGGTACTGATCCTCCACCTCTTTCGCCTTCCCAAAACAAAAAATCTCACTCTTGTGGAAATTTATTTTCAGCCCCGAAAGCTGTTCGAAAATGCACAAGATCAGTTTTAGATTCACCGCCTTTTCAAGATTATGGTCCAAAAATAAAATAGTGTCATCCGCGTATTGTAAAATAGATAGCTCTCCCTCAACCAAATTAGGTATGAGCCCATCTATTTGTCCATCTTCCTTCGCCCGTGCGATTAAGATGGCGAGCATATCCGCAACTATATTAAACAACATAGGAGACAACGGATCTCCCTGTCATAAGCCTTTTTTGGTTTGGAAATAATGACCTATGTCATCATTCACCCGAACCCCGACACTTCCCCCCAGAACAAATTGCATAATCCAATTGCACCATTCTTGTGCAAAACCTTTCATACGCAATGCTTGTTGGAGAAAGGGCCATTTTACTTTGTCGTATGCTTTCTCAAAATCAATCTTCAAGATAACTCCATCCATTTTCTTCCTATGAAGCTCATGAATGGTTTCATGTAGGACTACCACACCTTCTAAAATGTGTCTCCCTGGCATGAACGCCGACTGCGTTGGTCTAATTATCTTTTGTGCAATTTCAGTAATATGATTAGTACCTACTTTTGTGAAGATTTTGAAACTGACATTAAGCAGACAAATAGGCCTATATTGTTGAATCTGAACCGCATTCTCTTTTTTTGGTATCAGCGTGATGACCCCAAAATTTAATTTAAACAAGGACAGATTTCCTTGCTTCAATTGTACAAAGAGAGCCATTAGATCATTTCGAATTATCTCCCAAAATGTCTAGTAAAACTCAGCAGGAAAACCATCAGGCCCCGGCGCCTTATTGAGTTCCATTTGAGATATTGCTTCATACACTTCTTTCACTAAGAAATCAGCTGCAAGAATGGCATTCTCTTCTTGGGTAAGTTGCGGAATATCATGGACCATTCCTTCATCCATCATGACGTCATTTGGGTCGGATTCCCCAAAGAGTTTCTTATAATATTCTGAAATATATGTTTTTAAATTCGTGTCCCCCACTATGGTTCCTTCGTCTTGTTCTAATTGGAAAATTTTCTTTTTCCTATGTTTTCCGTTTGCAATAAGATGAAAATACATCGTGTTATTTCCACCTTCCTGAATATATTTAACTTTTGCCCTTTGTGCCCATTTTGTTTCCTCGTCTCTTCGAAGACAACAAATTTTATCATTAGCTTCTCTTAATGCATCTCGCTCACCCACACTAAGAGGTGTGCTTTCAGCTTTAACTAGCGGGGTGACCCACGCATTTGCGCGGCTAGCTTATATATTGTTACTTTTGAGTTGTTTGTGTTTCATTATGTTGATATTTATAATTATAAAAAATCTGGTAGCCATATTGCACCGTTCATTTTGTATGCACCGCTTCTATGGCATATTAATTGGTTAATGCTCCTAATGTTATTCTCTTTAGTTCACCGGTACACCAACATTGATATACTATACTGAGAAGGTAGTCCACATATAATTTGATTGGATCCAAGATAAACATTTTGGTGAGGAATATTAGGTCTTACTCGTTAAAAAAGAATTATGATGGTCATTTAAAAAATAAAAGCACATGTTTTTGGCTCTTACAGTAATGTGCATTACGCGGGTAGGTATTTAAATTTATTATTATGGCGCGCGAAGCTGCTTTGGTCTGTATGGATTTCTTTTCAAGGGTTTGTATGATAGATTCTTAAAGTATATATCTTTTTTTCTTATACTGATTAAACCTTCATGCATTTCAAGTGACCTACATCCCAACAGTAACCTCTCGAAGAATTGGTTGATCTCTCCTGCATTCTGATAATATTACCAACTTTATCCAGAGCACTGAAAAACTGGAGCATCTTATAATTCCACAATTTGACATCAGATGAATTAAAATGAAATATACAGCAAAAGTATGCCTTTTGAGTAATCACTAACTTATAAATATCATGCTGCGAAGTGGGCTTAAGTGCCACTAATGCAAACCAAAAAATCTTCATAGTTACACTATCTATTAATTCTACAAACGAACTTTTGTACAACGGATTGATGACCACAGACCTGCAGGATTTGGCTAAAAAATGACCTGCAGTCTGCAGCTATAAAGTAGAGCTGGGAGCAAGCAAAAAATAATGCAACCTTCTCCCCTACAAAATTAACTCTCGTTTTTTAAACACTAAAGAACATGAGTCCTAAGTGGAGAGCACGAAAAGAGATGTATATTATTCTTATAGCCCAAGTGCTCAGCAAATCCTAAGTAAACACGATTAATTTTTTTGACAAATGAAGACAAAACATCCGTTCTTTGTGTGACTGCTATTTGGTGCATATACTTTATTGGTGCATGCACAAAAATACATGACTTGATGCTCACATATTGGATGGATGTACGAACTTGACGCCGGTGATAGCACAAACTTCCGCCAATCGCTGTCGTCGGATGTAGACAACCTATGAAGAAATGCGATGGGGAGGATGATTCTTTTATTTCCTTTGTATCCGCTGAATCAATCAAAATTCTGAAGGCAGGTTACTGAATCAATTTTATTCACAAAAAAAGGACAGTGAATCAATTGGATCCAGGTCAAGAAATCGGATGTGCACCTGGTTTCGACCTGACCATATATACATCAAGAACAATCTGCATGACTCAGAGCTTAGTTTGCATGTATATTGTAATATTTATGAAGCTAATACTTTTTAATTACATATCCTATTATATCACAAAGCTATAACTTGTGAGAGCTAGAGATATTTCGCCGTGTACTATTTATGAAATCAGCACGTCGGCCATGGATAATTGGACATGCAGGTTTTATGGTGTGTGTGTGTGTGTGTGAACTCTGGATTCGACGACAACATCTCATCGCGAGTCGTCGTGACAGGATACGCGGCGTCTTCTTCTCTGGTGTCAACTACGCCATTAGCCGCTGGGATCTCGATCGCGAGATGATCCATCCTCTCCTGATTGCGTCCGCCGTTACTGCTCCGCTTTTTTATACAGGTGAAAATAAATATGGTCTCTTTTCATACAGGTGAAAATAAATATGGTCTCTTTTCAGCTTGGGTAAATAGCTTCATTTGATTTTCTTTACCATGTTTTTTTCTCGCTTTTTAATACAAATCTTTTGTGCATCGTATTCATGTTAAAAAATCAATAAAGAATACACAACAAAGTCCTGTTGTTCCCGTCAAAACAGAAAAAGAAAAGTTAGACATTTTCATAATGAATTGTGACTGTTTATTTTCCAGTCAACCAAATAATTGTTTCGTTATATCTCTAACGTTTACTATTCATCTAAAATAATTTATTAATGTAGCAAAACCGTCAATTAAGTGTACATAGGGTTATAAGTTATGTGTAACTTCAAATCTAGAGATTTGCAATTAGAAGGAACTTTACCGGTCTGCTTAGAAAGGTTTGTGCCAACAGAAGAATAGACTGGATGACAACACTGAATCATCGCGAGGTATTGGTGAGAGTTGGAAAAACTGTGGGGCCTGCAAGTGCCACCGAAGGTCCGCAATTTTTGGTGGCGGGTAATTAAAAGTTTGTTCCCTGCCGATCAATTCTAAAAGAACGCCATGTCGAACTGATATCATGTTGTGAGGATTGCGGTCGTGAGGAGACTATACCTCATACCTTGTTCGAATGCAAGTGGGCACACATTTTCTGGAAGGAGGTAAAACAGCTAACCTCAGTTAAACTCCCGGAGCTGCGATCAGAAACATTGCCTATTGATCTTGTTGCAGGGAGAATGGCACCTGATAGAGATGTCGTTGTAATTCTGTGCGGGTGCTGGGCAGTTTGGACTGAACGACATAATCGCATATATGGCCATCATAGCAGGTCCGTGGATGCTTGAACACGCTGTACGATTGATACGATGCATGATCTCACGGCTGTTGCGATCCAGAGGAAGAAAACAGTTACCTCAAGTGCGTGTGACCTGGGAACCGCCTGATGAAGGTCTGATCAAAGTAAATGTGGACGCTAGTTTCACGAATGAACAATGAATACGGGCAAGGTTCTACTGGTGTTGTGCTGCGTGATCATGCTAGCAAACTGATCAGAGGACAGGCTATTTGATATGATCATGCTCACTGCGGCGTTAGCAATCCGGGATGGTACCAAGTTAGCGGCTGATTTGGGATTCATAAAGGTTATCATCGAATGTGATGCTGAAGTTGTAGTAAGGCTGCTTGTTTTGATGGAGCAGACGTGGCTCCTGTTTGTCACGAGATAGCAGCGCTGGGAGAGGGTTTTGAGAGCTTTGCTCTAGCACATGTACGGCGAGAAGCAAATATTGCGGCCCATAAATGTGCTAAGCAAGCAACCGAGGAGTGTAAGAGATGCATCCGGGTGAACTTTACCCCTAGCTTCATGCAGGATAGCATCCAAAAGTTTTGTAATCCGTCTGATTAATATATAAAGCCCTTATTCGCAAAAGAAAGTCACATAAACGTTTTAATTTATGCTGAGAAGTACTAACAAGAGATATCAACTCCGTATGGAGACCTTTATCTAAAGTACCATCGGCAACGTCATGCCACGCCGGAGAGAAAGAGACGTTGGCTGGGGGGAGGAATCAACTTGAGGTCCGAAAAGGCGGCCGTCGTGGGAAGAAAAACAATCAAGTTGAGCGTCTCCGACAGGCTTCCACGTTCAGCCAAGAGGTTCCACCCACGACAAGATGCATTTTGCATTGCGGTAGAAAATTGAATAAAGGAGAAGTGAAGTAGTGGCACAGAGAGAGAGTTAAAGTGCTGCGTGCTGTTTTACTTGTTGACGTATTAGTTGACTTGGTGAAAGCCTACCTGGCTAGACGCCAACAGGATACGTCGGGGATACATAGATAAAGGAGAGATGCAGCAGGTGGAAGGTGGATGCGCACGTGCTGATGCATGCGCATCTGAGCATCTTGACGTATACTTGCTGATGCATGCACGGTTGTTGCGTGCTGCGCTCGCCGTCCACGCAAATAGTCGCCGGAAACGGGGACGGCAGGGGCGCCGCCACGTCTCGGGCGGACGCACATGCATGGCCGCCGTCAGTCCGCCACTGCACGGGCCGAAGCAGACGTCCACCAAGAGGACGGACACGCGACGGGACGTGCACTTGCTAGCAATGCGGTGCGTCTTGGTAGCTGATGTACGTGGTGCCGCGCGCGTTGTTCGGCGGCTGCCGGGGCAGACGTCGCGGTAGGCACGCCACCGGCGGGAACGTCGCCGCCGCGCTGTCCGGGAGATGCATGCACCATCCGCGGCGGCATGTTGTGTGTCAGCGCGCGACGGACGTATCACGTATGCGCTCCAGGAGTGGTGACCCTCGACTGGGCAATATGCATAGCCCCCGATCGATCGTAAAACAGGCTTGGCAGCAACGCGCGCGTCCAAAGTTAAAAATTAGTGTTGGACAGTGCTACCGGCCGGCCCGCACGAGCATCTACCCGTGTGTTCGGTTTCAGAGTCGGGTGGAACAGAATGAAACCGTTCTGTACTGAGGAGTATTCCAGCGTTCGGTTGTTTTACAATGGAACGGAACCAACTCGTTCCTCAAAAGCGAATATTCGCTCTGGATGCGGAACGCACCCGTCCGGCCAAATCGGCCGGACCAGGTGGAACCGAGCATAATTAGCACCTCCCGATGGAACCGAGCGTAATTATCCACGACCTGTCTCGCTCCCTCGTCTGCTCCCTCGCCTCTCTCAACCACCAGCGCACCGGCGACGGCCAGCAGACCGGCCGAGGCGGCGACCACCAGCCGCGGCGGCACGAGAAACAGCCAAGGCGGACACGGACAACAGGCGTGGCGGCGGCCATGCGTACGTGACGCATCGACGACCAAACGAGACGGCGGCGACTAGCACCCACGGCGGGATCCAGGCGCGACGCAGCGACCACCAGCCGAGATGGCGGCGGCCAGCAGTTTGCCACCGCCGCCCTGATGCTTGCCACCGTGGGATCCAGGCCCCATCTCGCCCATCTCCCTCCGTGCTGCTCCCACCCCTCGTCCTGGTGGTCTGCTGTGTGCCACCGTCGCCCTGACGCTCACCCAGATGCCGGATCCATGGTTGATTGGCGATTGGCGACGGACCAGGACTTCGATTGTGACTCTGATTTTGCAGTTGTTTCTCTAATTTTTAGTCAACTCTGGTTTTGAGAAAAAAAATCATGTTTAGACCCAAATTAATTGAATGTTTAACAAATATCGGCACTCCATTCCGCTTTTCAATTCTCCAACCGAACACAAAATAGAACCATTCCATTACAATTTTTTGGTCCTAACCAAACACGAGGATGGAACCGTTCCATTCCGTTCCACCTGATTCTAAAACCGAACACACCCTCAATTTGGCAATGGATATCCATTACCCGATAACCGGTGGTTAATTCACCTTTTCGGGGACGGTTTTGGTTGCATATTACTACCCGTGGGTATCTTATCAGTGCTAAAACACTACCCAGCGGTTATTGCGGTGACGGATCTGGCACACCAGTATCCATACCCGACATACCCGGTACCCGATATGACATGTGGGGCCAGGCAGAGGGAGTTAGACACATGTATATATGCCCCAAAAAACCCTAAATCCCTAGCATTTCCCCTCTTCCCAGCCGCCGCAGCCCGCACACCCTAACCCTAACTCACTCAGCCACTCCCCAGCCCAGCCGCCGCACCCGCACGTAGCACCTCAGCCGCACGCACCTCACACGCACGCCGCCGCACCCAGCCCAGCCGCCGCACGCCGTCCTCGCCTCGCCTCACGTCCTCCTCACCTCGCCTCACACACAGCACCTCCGCCGCACGCAGTACCTCACCTCGCCTCGCCTCTCTCCGCCGCACGCAGCACCTCTCCTCGCCCCGCGTCCTCCTTTCCGGCGCCGCTCCCTTCCGGCGCCTTCTCCTCACCGCCGGATGCCCTCATCAAGGCAAGGTGTCTTAAATGTGGTGCACTTCTTGGAGGAGAAACCGGGAATGGCACATCACATCTTTTATCCCATAATAAGTCATGCACATATAGCAAGGCGGAGTTGAATGGCAAAAAGATGGCTCAGTCTTCCTTGAGGTTTGCTGCTAAGGATGGATGCAAGGTTTCATTGGAGAATTACATATTTGATCAGGAGTTTGCTAGGAAAGCACTTGTTGCCATGATAATTCTGCATGAGTATCCTTTGTGTATGGTGGATCATGTTGGGTTCCGAAGGTTTGTCAGTGCATTGCAGCCTAAATTCAAGCTGGTGCATAGGAACACTATTAGGTATAGTTATACTCTCTTTTTTGTCTTCATGTATTGTTGTATGATAGATAGCATTTCCAATATCTGATTATGAACTTTTATTTGTTTGATAGGAGTGATATCATCAAGTTTTACAAAGAAGAATCAGTAAAGGCTATCAAATACATGGCCTCCTGCAATTCAAGAGTGGCCATCACCACTGACATGTGGACTTCGGATAATCAAAAGAAGGGTTATATGGTGATAACAGCCCATTTTATTGATGATTCTTGGAAGCTTAGAAGTGTTGTAATGAGGTATATGCTTGCTGGATTATCATGTATAGTTCTGTTTTCATTGTATATACTTGCTGGCTTATCATATATACTACTGTTTTTATGGTATATGCTTGATGGATATCATATATACTACTATTTTTATTGTATATACTTGCTGGATATCATGTATACTTCTGTTTTTATTGTATATACTTGCTGGCTTATCATATATACAACTGTTTTATGGTATATATGCTTGCTGGATATCATGTATACTACTGTTTTTATTGTATATGCTTGCTGGATTTTTGACTCGCTGTTCTTGGTTTGTAGGTTCATTTATGTACCAGCACCACATACTGCAGAAATTATAGCCGAAGAACTCGCCGAGGCTTTGGTTGAATGGAACCTTGATGAGAAACTGTCCACTGTCACGGTTGATAACTGCACCTCTAATGACAAGGCTATTGAGCTGTTGGTGAAGAATTTGGGAGCAGATAAGCTCATGCTCCAAGGTACATTGCTTCACATGCGTTGTTGCGCACATATCCTGAATTTGATAGTTAAGGATGGCTTAGATGTCATGAAGACTGCTATAGAAAATATACGTGAGAGTGTTGCATATTGGTCTGCCACCCCAAAGAGAGTAGAAAAGTTTTTGGAGATTGCTAAGTTTCTTAAAGTTGCCATGCCCAAAAAAGTACAACTTGATTGTAAAACTAGATGGAATTCTGTCTATATAATGCTTAGTATTGCTTGTCCTTATAAAGCCGTTTTTGAGCGTGCTAAGAAGGTGGATAAGCAATATGATAGTCTCCCAACCGAAAGTGAGTGGGAGTTTGCATTTGATGTGGTAGAGAGGTTGCGGCTGTTCTTTAAGATAACTGAGCTCTTTTCTGGAAGAAACTATGTTAATGCCAACATCTACTTTCCTAAAATATGTGAAATCAAAGCAACCATGAGGAAATGGTCTACCTCTAGCAATGAGGTCATAAGAAATATGACAGAAGCCATGACTCTAAAGTTTGATAAATACTGGACTGACATACAAGGTCTCATGGGAATTGCTACACTCTTAGATCCTAGATACAAACATGACATGTTGAACACTTGCTTTTCTATGCTTCATGGTGTTAATGAGGATGAGAGTGAGGTCTATGTTAGAGACGTCATTGACCTGTTAACCAAACTGCTAGAGGAGTACCATGTGGATCAAGATGTTCCAGAAACATCACAAACCGTAGAAGAAGTGCCAGCTGAACTTATGTCAATGTTTAGTGCCCATGTGGCTAAGAAAAGGCCAGCAACAAGAAGGTTCTTTTCTGAGTTGGATAAGTACTTGGAGGATGACTAGGTTGCACTAGATACAAAGAATTTCAATGTCTTGGACTGGTGGAAGGTTGCTGGAACAAGATACCCAACTCTGAGATTAGTAGCAAGGGATATCTATGCCATTCCAATCACATCTGTCGCTTCAGAGTCTGCCTTCTCTACAAGTGGTAGAGTACTAAGTGAACATAGTAGCCGTCTTACCTCTGATTTGCTTGAAGCTCTAATGTGTTCACAAGACTGGATTAGGAATAGATACAAAGGTAAATGCATATAATACTTGTTCTGGTCATATTTCTTGCTATTCCTTAATTCTAAAATGTTGTCATTGTTGTTTGCTTATAGATGATGACAATGGAGAAGAAGCTAGCTTCTGGAGTGTTCTTGAAGACGTTGAAGAGGGGATGGAGGTTACCTTCTATCTGTTTGTTATGGTTGGATGTTTGTTATCTTGTATAGAATTATTTGTAATCTAATCTTTTAATGCTTTGCAGAAACTGAAGCTGTAATGTTGAGCGGCAAGTGGCAACGTGCTCTTCATCAGTTCTACAAGTCTACAATGATGAACCTTGGCTGTGTGTCTTGTTTATGTTGTGTTCACTTTGAATTCTGATTATTATGGTTTGTGTGTCTTGTTGAACACTTGAACCAACTATTTGTGTCGTGGCCTGTGTGCCTTTGTTGAGAATTTGAACCAAATATTTGTGGCCTGTGTGCCTTTTATGTATTGCAAACATGCTGTTGAACATTTGAAGTATTTGTGGCTTGCGAGCATTTCTGAACTGCCCATTCTGCTGTTCATGTATTTCTACTGCACTATATTTTACTATCTGTCATTTTTCTGCCCTTTTATAGCTAGGTACAGGGGAAGTTTTGCCCTTTTTTTCTGACTCAAAGTTGTTGGGTATCCGTTGGGTATTTGATACCCGGTGGGGATCGGGGATGGTACAGAAACGCTACCCGTGACCAGTAATGGGGACGGGGACGGTTATGTTTTACAGGAACGGGGATGGATATGGTTGATCGATAACCAGCAGTTACCTTCCCCGTTGCCACATGGACCTAAGAGTATCTCCACCGGCACTCTCGTAAATGTGATGAAAATTGCTATTGGAAGCGTCGGCAAAGGTTGTTGGGCAATTTGGAGCGGGTTCCCCCACCGACACTCTCAATACTAGCCGGCAGTTGTCTTTCTTTTAATTAAAAAACTAACAATATCTTCTATGCAATATATTTATTGTAACCTTATGTGTACACAAACACAACGCGGGTGACATAGCCACAGAAGATCCTAGGAGTGAATTAGCCACGGTGCCCAATGATCCACTCTCGGTGTTCCACTCTCAGGATATTCTATGACTAGTGCCAGTCTATATGTGAGCTGATGTTAGATTGGCTGGCTTCCCCTGTGCGTCGGTGCAGTAGTGCATGACATGTGGCCCGGTCCGCCGTGGCGCGCCTTGGAGCGGTTAACGGCATTCCCAATTGCCTCCCAAAGCGGAGGGCGCGGAGTGGGACTGTCGGTGAGCATATTTTTGTGCCGGCACACCCAATAGGCTTATTGAGAGCGCTTGTGGAGATGCTCTAATCCCCTCTACTATAATACATGTATGCAATGATATCAATGACGGAGGATCTAGAAAATCTGATGTAGGGCGAACAGAAAAAATGACATAAATGCATCTTAATACGGAACTCGATTTGATGATCTTTGTCGTTCAGAAATCACTTTCAACTATTTTATTCACCACCGGTATACAATGACAAATACATGTGACAATAGACCGTAAAAATCATCATATGTTTTTCAAATATAAAGACCGTCTGTAAAATATTCAATTCTCTGCGCATGAACAATTCATAGGCTAATGTATATTATAAATGCTAATGCTCATGATTAGAGAAATCTTCACGATAAATCTATGTAAAATGAGCAAGATTATTCACAGTTAATTTACAAAATGAATCTCTTGAGTCAAGACAAGAGAATTCCCGAGACAATTCTAAAGATACCTCATTTAAGCAATGATCATAATATGCAAAGCCAAAATAGAATCATAAAACATAATCCATTGGATACCTAGACTTGGTTGCGGCCACCACCAAAAGCTAGCCAAAATACTCTCAAATCCTCCTTCATGGCCGCTGAGCGCGCGGCGTACGAGCATCTCAACGCCCAGGCGGCAACACCCGAGCAATAGCAGCTCATCGCCCAGGCGGAGGGGCTAGCTGGAGCATGCGGCCTCCCAGCTGCTCGCTGAGCAGGCGGCCCACGAGGAGTTGAACCAGGCACGGCGGGCGAGGCAGACGCAGGCGAGGGAGGCGGCGGCGGCAGAGCGGGATGCCATGCGCCGGGCGGCGAAAGCGCTCTGGCAGGAGAGGCGTGTGCGCTCGCACTTAGCCCAGAGCCAGAAGGCCGCGCACGACGACGAGGCTGGCCCGAGCGGCGCCGTTTAGTTATAATGTTAGTTTACATTTCGTAATATTGTATCGCGTTGTAGTTTAAGTTTGAATCAAAAAATGTAGGAGTTTCAATAAAAAATGTATGCCCACAAAAATGTTTGATCATTTGCTCAAATTTTGGATCGGTTTGGGGGCGGGCCTTTGGGGTGCGCCGTTGTAGGCTGCACCCTCCATTGTGCCGGACATGTGTCCAGCACCTCCCAATTGAGGTCCCATTGGGGGTGCCGGACACATATTTGGGGGGTGCCGGTGGAGATGCTCTTAGGTCTTGAAAATACCCGAACACTCATTTTCTAGTTATGCATATCATTTTCATGTCTAAAACGTCTAAAAGTTTATCCGATAAGGATGTGCAATTATCATGTTAACTATTTACTGCTAATTTGGCAACCATTGTAATATAATCTGGCAACTGGTGTGATGAAAAAACTCGTAACGTAGTGGTGCATATCATTGTAATGTCTAATAGTGTGTAAAGTTTTATTCAGTAACTATGTACATTATCGTGGCAACTGTTTACTACAAATCTGGCAACTAGTGTGGCAAAAAAATCATTAAAATTTATAAACACGAGAGCTGGTTTGAATCTCTCGTCCAGACGAACTTAGTGGTGTAATCGGATAACTATTAATGGTTTATAAGCTAAATCATTTAATTTTTTTGATTTAGTAATTAATAGAATGATATCACGAGTGAGGTGGCAGATTTCTCAATGCATGCATGTATCTGGTCTCCTGATGGCACCCGCACCCATTGGGTGTGGGTAGAGCTTGACCAAACCCACACCCATGTCCTTGAATTTTAACCACACCCGCACCCACATCTGCGTCTGGGTACAAATTTTATACCATACCCGCACCCACGTGGGTATTAATAACCCACGGGTAAACCCACCCAAAAACTCAACATGATATACTATGTATTATGAATATGAAAATAACATTAATGCAGCGGCTGCAGCCCAACATAAGGTGCATAGAAACATAACAAATATATAGTTCTAACTTCAGCCAATACAAGTGCAAAACAGTCACATGGCATCACACAATCAACTCGAGAAGTTCGCAATTCAACAACAAGTATATAACTGAGTTCATCACACATTAATAAATTGCTCCAATTCTCCAGCAAACCATTACTCCAATTCTCCAAGTCTCCAACAAGCAAACCAACGCAAGTCTCCAAGTTCTTCCAAGTCAAAGTGCCAAATCCTAGTTTGAAAAATAAATTGTAAAACATGAGAACATGACAGTTTAAATATTTAAATTACACAAAGATTTGTTGGTAAACCGTAAGTACAAACCTCCATCCCCTCTTGGATGTCTTGAAGACACGTCCAGAAGCTAGCTTCTCCTTTATGAGCATCTGTAAATAAAATGGAGGAGTATGAGCAGCGAGAAAAATAAGAAGGGTTGTAAATAAAATGCACTATTTGATTACCTTTGAACTTGTTTCTAAGCCAATCTTGTGAGCACATCAAGACCTCCAATATATGAGATGTAAGACGGCTCCTATGCTCATTAATTATTCGACCACTTGTACTAAAAGCTTATTCTGAAGCAACAGTTCTGACAGGAATAGCAAATACATCTCTAGCTACCTTTCTCAAGGTTGGATATCTTGTTCCAGCAATCTCCCACCAATCCAACACATTGAACTTTTCAACATAAGGCAATAAGGCATCGGTCAAGTACTGCTCAATTTCACCTTGAAGTCTAGCTGCTGTAGGTGCTTGTTGAGCTACAATATTGTGGAAGACATTCATGATTGCAGGAGTTTTCGTTGTAGTAATCACGTTACCTTCAGCGGGATGATATGCATCATCTTCCAATTCATACTCCTCTATCAATGCATGCAGACTAGCAACCATATCATCAACCTTTTCCATACACTCATAATCTCATATGAAGATGGCTCAACTCCATTAAGCATGTCAAAACAAGCTACCAACATCTGCTTCTTGTACCGAGGATCAAGAAGTGCTATGCCCATTAGACCTTGAATGTCCTTCTAATACTTGTCAAATTTTATGTTCATCTGTTCTGCCATTTCCTTGATAATTGGGTTTCTAGAAGTTGCCCACTGCCTCATTTTCATTTTCATTTCACATATCTTAGGAAAGTAAACATTGGCAGTCACATAATCAGTTCCCGAGAATATCTCGGTTATTTCATAGAACAATCTAAGTCTATCTACAACATCCATAGCAAACTGCCATTCTTTATCTCTAGGTAGAGACACATATTGATTGTCTACTGGTTTTGCACGTTCAAACACAGCTCTATAAGGTAAATCAATATCCAACATTATGAAAGTGGAGTTCCACCTAGTCTTGCAATCAAGTTTCAACCTTCTTGTTATTTTGAATTTTTTAAACTTTGCCATCTCCTCAAACTTCTCCCACCTCTTAGCTGTGGTAATCCAATATGCCACACTTTCACGAACGTTATCAATAGCTGACTTCATTACATCCAACCCATCCTTCACTATAAGATATAGGATATGTGCACAACAACGCATGTGAACTTTATTGCCTTCACACAAGAGCTTTTTCTTCCCTATCTTGTCCATAATCAACCCAATTGCCCTGTCATTTGTTGTGCAGTTGTCAACAGTCACGGTCATCATCTTTTCATCAAGATTCCAAGCAACCAAGGACTCATATGAAATGTGCCGTAACAGCCATATAGCCCTTCTTTTGGTTGTCGACAGTCCACATATCAGTGGTAACATCGACTCTTGATTGGCCCATCAACATGTACTCGATAGCCTTATGTCTTTCTTCATCGTACCTTTCCTCAATGTCATTCCTACCAAATGAAATAAGCAGACATATGTTATTTTCGTATTACATAGTACAAGCAAATAGGGTATAAAGCAGAAGTAAATGGAATAAAATAAATAGCATATTTACCTATATGTATTTCTCGTATGGAGCTTGAATAGGGGCTGAAGTGCATGAACAAATCTTCTAAAACCAACATGGTCCACCATAGACAATGGATAGTAATGCAACACCAACATGTTAGCAAGTTGTTCTCTAGCATAAGCTTGATCAAAAGTGTAGCTGTCCACTCCAACTGTTCCATCATCTCGAGCACTCAACATCAATGATGATAATGTTTTGCCAGTCCTAGTCTTTATCTTCCGAAGTGTACATGACTTAAGATGTATGGCAAGATGATTAGTTCCAGCCCTTGTCCCTGCAGGAAGTAAAGTGTGACAATAGTTACACTCTGCCTTCCACTCTCCACGAATCAGCACCTTCTCCATTTCCTTCCAAACTTTAGAAGTGAGCCTGCGTATAGCAGCAGCACTAATCTCTTTCTCCACCTCCTCTCCATTATCATCATCTAAAACGACAATATTTTCTCTAGAATGATTCCCCCTTCATCCATCGTTGTGTCATTAACAGAATCAGAGTGGCCATCAGCTAGGCTGTTGCTAGTTGTATCACTACAAAGCAAAACGTAGAGAACAAATTACATATCAAATTTAAACTGAAAGAGCTATAAAACTTCATACACTCTAGTTCCTATTCAAAATCATTCAATCATGCAAAGAACTAAATACAATTTTCCTTCAAATCTACGAATAATATGAATATATTCATGCACAAGAACTACATACAATTTCTGTCCAAAACTACAGATCGCGTGAATACACGAAATAATCACACAAAATATTCAGTGAGCATCATTTACATACTTTTTGGCAAAAGAATTAAAGAAATCACTTGCAAGCCATGGCAAAAGAATTAAATCACACATTCATACTTTTTTACAACGCACACGATCGAGCACAGAAAACTTACCACGCCATGGCTGTCGGACGCTTGCGCGCCGTCAATGGCAGCTTCCCGGTCTTGGTGCTTGGTTGACGACGGCTGGTCTGGGCCACTGCCGTAGTAGGCCGAACAACCTTGCGACCACGACCGCACTAGTAGAAAACATGCCTTCCGTTCGGAGCATTAGTCCCGGCCATATTTGGAACCAGGACTAGTGTGAGCATTAGTGTCACATCCCAAATTTGTAAACTAAGAAAAACTTAGTTTTACCAGACCCAAAATTCAGAACCAACAAAAACTTTTTGAAATGTTTTACTGATGATTGTATTTTCCTTCCCATTGCTGTGTTTGAACTTGTGTGACTTGTTGTTTAAAGTTGTTGACTAGTAAATATAAGACCCAACCAATATAAAAGTATATTTAACTTTGGTGATCATGTTATGACAAGAAAATATTCCATATATCTTTTCCATTCTTCTTTTGGCCAACTCCATTTCAAAGATACTTGGTTTAGCAACACCCAAAACTAATACCCATTAATTGAGAAAGAAAAAGTATTTCCAAAACTATGTGTTCCCAAAAATATGGAGATCTATATGCTATCTCCTATCTATCTTTTAAACTTGATATTTTGCATTTGTATGCAACTCCCATTTTATAAACTTTGATTATCACTTCATTTTAAAAAGAACACAAGTGGGAAATATATTACCCCACATATTTTGTCTTGCTCAAAACCCTTTCCAAAAATATCAAGGTGGAGTTGAGATAGTTTTAAACATCATCTTGTCATAATTAAGTGTGATCATTTTTATAAGATAGTATTGTTAAGTATGTAAATGATGGTGTGATTAATTCTTGTGGTTTGATTTGTGTGATCTTGGATGTGATGTTGATATTGTTGTGATTGTTTGCTTGTTTAACTTGTGGTTGAAATGATTGTTAATTCTTGTTTTATTGTTTGCTTGGGTGAATAATTACACCAAAAATATTTGAGTGTTAAGTTGGAAACCCACTGGTCACAAATTTTGAATGTGACTTAGATTTAAAGCAAACTCCTCAAATTATGCAACAAATGGAAATTACGATCATGAATTAAAGAAATGATCTTAATAAATTACTTTCCCTACTTAACTCTCTATTTTCTTCAAACAAATATTTTCTCTATGAAAATATAAAGTATTTGAAGTTGCCATATTTGTCAAGAAAGTTCCAAAAGTTCAAAACAATATTTTATCACTTGCTTGAAAATATTAAAAGAGTATCAAATATTATTTACCAAAAACAACATATTTAAACTCTATGAACAAATTATGTTCAAAACATTTTATTTTGAAAAACCAATTTTTGTGGAGGCTCTACTTGACAAGGGGAGCCTACCCAAATATTTTCAAATTTTTATAAAATGTTTTAGTACCCCAAATAATTCCCTGAAACCCTACTGGTTTTAAAAGAAAAATGAAAGAAGTAGACAGGGACTTGTTTGTGATGGAAAAACATGTGCCAGGGGGTTTTCTGCAATTCTGTCATCGTGTTCCTGTAGCTCCAGTGGAGCTATGGCGCTAGGCCGCCGTGTCGCTCACTCCCGCGCGTCGCTCGCCGCCCGGACCCCCCCTCGCTCTCCTGCCCTGCGAGGAGGATAAGGAGGCCCCCCACGACGCTCTCCTCTGCCCTCCCTCACTCACCCCCTGCTCTCTCTCTCCCTCAGTTCCTCTGCCTCGCCCGAACCCTAGCCGAGCTCGCCGTCGAGCGCCGCCGTCGATGGAGACCGCCTGGAGCAGATCGAAGACCACCAGAAGAACCGCCTCGACGTCCTCTCCATCCTCATCCAAGGAATCGTCGCGGGAAGCTGCGAATCGATCGGGGCATCGCCGTCTTCTTCATCTCCGGCCGCCGAACGTCGAGCAAGCTCGTGAGCGATTGCGTCCACCTTTTCCCGCCATTCTTGCCTCCCTGGGATCCCCTCGTCGCGAGCTATCTCTCAGACATCTCCTCTTCTTTTTAGGATCACCGGAGCGCCGACGCCGACCTCGCCGTGCTCCCTGCTCGCCTCACCGCCGTGCGCGTCGACAAGGAAGAAGAAGAAGGCCGTAACGCTTCGCCCGCGCTCCTGGGCCGCAGGCTGGGCCGCTCTCAGAGCTGCTCAGTTAGATCTGGGCCAGATCTGGCCCATTTCTATTTTTCTTTCTAGGGATCTATTATCTGTTTATTTTCCCTGTTAAATTTACGGTGGTGCTTTAATTCATTTGTGGTAAAACTGTGATAGATAATTGATTGATTTAAATTTTTTAGTGTTCCTGTGTGTTTTCTTAAACATGCCACACTGGCTGTTTGGAAAAATATAATTTTGTGCGCCTCCTAGATTTAATCTCATAAAAAGTATGTTTTTCACCAAATATTTAATATCTAGAGTTTTATAGATCCAAAAATTGCAAACTAAAATTCTATGGATAGGTTGAGATGCTACCTTTCCAGATCTGTTGTCCTTGTATGCAAATGAAGTCTAAAACAAAAGTTCTATTCATTCTGGAAAACACACCAGTGGCACTTTGGTGATTTTTGTAGATTTTTGAGAGATGAATTTTGGAGTAAATCCAATTGGTATGTCTTCTATATGTGTAGGAGAACATATCCCTAAATTGGTTTGAATTTAGGAGTCACTGATTGACTGTGGTGCTAATTATAAGGTTTAGACCTTTGCTGCCTATTTTTATTAGGCCTTTAATTAATTGTGTGTTATAACTTTATTGTTATAGATGTGTTTCCTAGCTTGTGTAGGGTGGTAATCCACTGTTGTGATGTGTTTCCTTATTTGTGCTAGCATGATTAGGAGAGCTACTTAGGAGTCATGTATTTGTTAGGGTTTTGTCCCCTATATAGCTTTCTCCTAATAACTAGAAATTTGTTAAGCTTGTTTATTTTGATATGAGAATGTTGAGTGTGATTAAAAATGTATGCCTTACTTGTTAATGATTGTTGTGGTACTGTGCTTGCATGTTATTGTTGTTTATCATGCTATAATATGTTAGTACTGTTAGTGGCATGTGTTAGGCTTAATTGAGTTAAACATGTGTTGTTTAGTGGTGATTGAAGCAACCAACAAGTAGATAATTATGTTTGTGTTGCTTGATATTTTGAATTAGCGAGATAATCTTTTTAACTAAGTTTGGGCTACTGGTGGCTTAGGTTTGCTAATAGTGCATAGCCTTGCTTGTTAGTAGAAACTATTTGGTAACTTAACTTTTGTCTGAAGTATTTCCTGATTAGGAAAAATGGTTGTTAATTACCTCTAGTTGAGGATGTCCTTGTGCCCTCTTGTTTTGGCATGTGTATGGTGTTATACTCCTGATTAGTATAATGCCCTTGTAAATGTAGATCTTAGTTTGTTGCTTGATTAAATTAGTGCTATGTGGTGGTTTGATTACTTGTTTGTATACCACTTGTGGTTTGGTTTGCTTATTGCGTGTTGTTTTATTTTCATGTTGCGACGCTAGAGATAAACGCTACCGGGGTGGTATTTGGAAAGGATTTATCGGAGAAGGATGAGAGTTTATTTCTTTGATCAATGAGGAGAAGTCCAGGAACATCATGATGAAATCAGGCAAGCTATCCTCTGAGCTTGCATTTATATACATCTATTTTGGTTCACATGTTTTTACTTATAAAGAGCAAAAGTGATTTATGTGGTGTTTGCCACAAAAGCTATGATTTTGAAACCCTTTTCCAAAATATAAGTATATTATTTTGACACCCTATATGGAGATATTAGATGGAAATTCTTTTTCAAACTATAGGATGGGAAAAATATTGTTTACTCAAAACTCCTTTGAAAATACTTGTGTGGTATGGAATACCGAGATGTCGGTGTGGAAGTGAAGAAATGGAGAATGGTGGTGTTTATGAAAAATGCACATTGTGTCTTTGTACTATGACGACCAGCCAATAATCTGTGCGACCACATTTACCCCCATATGGGAACGGGGCTTAGTCATATAATTTGCTCTTATTAGTATGGGATACCTCATCGACGGAGATGACTCCGTTATGCATGAGGGGATGGTTTGTGAACTCCCCTGACCTGGGTCCTCGCTCAAACTCTATGGAAAGATAAGGAGGAGGATTGAAGACTTCATAAATGTGGTCGCCGGGAAAAACATATGAGTCCTCACACTTGGGGTTGCCGACGGGGACCGGACTGAGTGTCGGTGGGAATTATCATATGGGTAGGGTCCTATACTAGCATGAGCAAAGGAGAGGCTAGGGTCGGTGGCTCAACTTCGCATACACCTTGTATGGCGGGACGTGGCTGACACGATGAGTTACCGAATGGGTGTGGGTTAAAAGCGTGCTACCTCTGCAGAGGGTAAAACTATTCGAATAGCCGAGTCCTCGGATATGGACAGTTGGGAGGCTGTCCTCGGACCATGTGCAAGTTTTGGAAATGTTTAAGATTTAAAAAGGAAAATGGAGATGTTGTATTTGTGCAACTGTACCGACGAGTCGGTATGAGGTTGCTGGAAAAGAGGAGGACCCTGAGGGGCTATGATCGAGAAGTGCAAAGTTTTGTGTCCTGAAAGTGGAAAATGTTTTATGCAACTATACCGAGGGGGTTGGTAGAAGGTTGTTGGAAAACTGATTTGACCAGGAATGGTTCTGGTCGGAAAAGGAGGAGTTTTGGAGAAATAAACAAATGGTGATTTTCCGGGAAAATATTTATAAAAGAGACTTCTTACCTTTTTCAACAAAGATATATTTTCGGGAAAACGTTTTAAACGAGACTTCTTACAAAGACAGATTTATGGGAAAAGTTCTAAAAGCCTTCTTTCCTTTTTCAATAAAGATATAGAGATTTCAAAACATAGTGTTATTAAACAAAAGTATTTAAACAATACAAAGAGTAGTGCATGCTCATTCCGGGGGTAGTTTGCGAGTACATTCAAATGTACTCATATTGGTTTCGTCCCTGGCTATTGTCTTAGCCAGATTCTGAAGAGGAGCAGTTCGAAGAAGAAGTGGTTAATGACGTCAATGCGAACTAGGGCGCTTCCCAGTCAGCTGCCTGCAGGGTTGGCAAGTGACTTGGGCTCCACGTTGATTTGGTGATTTCCGCTGCAAGTACCTGTTGAAGTTATGACTTCAATCAAGTAAGTATATTTATTCGGTATTTATGGGTGTTCTGTGATGCCAATTCGAGTTATGTGCAACAACAGACTGATCATGGGATTGTTGCAGGAAACATAACGAGTATCTCGGATAGTTAATCCGGGGTCCCCACAATTAGTCCCGGTTCAAACTACTAGGACGTCGCACGGTCCCAGTCCCAGTTCGTGATACGAAGCGGGAGTAAAGGGTTGCGGCAGGCAGCCACAGAGGTGGGGCCAGCGCGAGCCCCTTTAGTCCCGGTTCGTATCACGAACCGGTACTAAAGATGGACCTTTAGTACCGGTTCGTGATACAGACCAAGACTAAAGGTTTCTCCTATATCATCTTCCACCCCGAGCCAGCCATCTCCATTTTTCTGCTCGAGCCACATCTCCATTTTTCTCCTCGTTTACTCTCCCGAGCTCGATTTCATCCCCATTTTTCTCCACGATTTGTCAAGATTGGCGGCGCCCATCTATCTAAGGGTTAGCAACTTCATCCTTTCATCCGGCGTTGCTAGTTTAGCTCATTTAATTGCTATTTTAGCTCATTTCATGTTTCTAGTGCTAGCTAGGTGTTTGATGAAATGCCTAAGTTAGGGAGTTCATTTGTTTTATATGCAATTTGAGCTCAAATTAAAGTATGATTTGTGGGTTTTAGTGCCGTCCCGTCCCCGTCCTCACCGCCGTCGATCGCCCGCGCTGTCCCATCGCCGGCACCACCTTGGTGAGCCTCTTGTTTTTATCCTTTTGAAAAAAAAATCTTACTTGTATGATTTAGATGCATAGTTATTACTTGTATAATTTTCTTACTTGTATGATTGTTTGTTATATGTATAGTGCCATGGTTTTGATATCCGTCCCCCTCGGCTCTCGTCCGGTCTATCATTCGGATGTGGTATATTATCTTTTGTAACAATTTGATTCATTTTGTGTTTATGACAATTATGCCGACCAACACTTGACATAGATATTTTTATCTAGGAGGTATGTGAACTGGAAATTTCAACCGACCCTCTTGTGGAGAAGTTAAATTTAGTTGAAAAAGAAAATGATGATTTGAAAGAAAAAAATTAAAAGAATTGAAGAAGAGAAGATGAAATTAGAGTTGTATCTTGCCGATGTCGTCGATGATCACAAGATCAAGATGGATGTAATGCGCTTGAAGATTAGAAAGATTAGAAAATATGCAATTAATAAAAAGGCTTGGTATCATTATGTTGTTGGATCAATGCATGGTTACCTTAGTTGCGATTTTGATCGCATTTGTTGTTGCATTTAAATGTATTAGATAGTTGTATGTTAGTTTCAATGTATGTTTTATGAGAACTATGTATTACATTTGGTCACTACTCTATTTTGGTTTTAATGTGATGACCTTGTATTAATTAATTTGGTCACTTCTCTATTCATGATGATGTAGTGTAATGGTTTTTGATATATTTATATAATGCAGATGAGCCGGCAATGGATGTACGGTGACCGACGCTATCCCGAGTTCATTAATGGCCTGCATAATTTTCTCCGTGTGGCTGAGTCAAACAAGCGGAATGGTTTTATTTCTTGTCCACGTAGTGTCTGTAAGAATACGAAGGATTACTCTTCCTCAAAAGACCTACACTTCCACCGGTTGCAGTCCGGTTTTATGTCCGGCTATAATTGTTGGACCAAGCACGGAGAAAGAGGGATTATAATGGAAGACAATGGAGAAGAAGAGGATGGTGACAACTATGCTATGTTCCCTGAACACGGTGGTACTACAATGGGGGAAGACGAAGCTGAAGAAGAGGCCATTGTTGATGAGCCCGATGATGATCTTCGTCGGCCCATTCTTGACGCATAAAGAAACTGCGAAAGTGAAAACAAGAGGTTGAAGTTAGAGCGCATGTTAGAGGATCACAAAAATTTGTTGTACCCACATTGTGAAGATGGCCAGAAAAAGTTGGGTACCACGCTGAAATTGCTGCAATGGAAGGCAGAGAATGGTGTATCTGACAAGGGATTTGAAAAGTTGCTGAAAATATTAAAGAAGATGCTTCCAAGGGATAACAAATTGCCCCCAGTACGTACGAAGCAAAGAAGGTTGTTTGCCCTCTAGGATTAGAGGTGCAGAAGATACATGCATGCATTAATGACTGCATCCTCTACCGTGGTGAGGAGTACGAGAATTTGAATGCTTGCCCGGTATGCGGTGCATTGCGGTATAAGATCATGCGAGATGACCCTGGTGATGTTGAGGGCGAGCGCCCCAGGAAGAGGGTTCCTGCCAAGGTGATGTGGTATGCTCCTATAATACAATGGTTGAAACGTTTGTTCCAAAACAAAGAGCATGCCAAGTTGTTGCGATGGCACAGAGAAGACCGTAAGAAAGACGTGATGTTGAGACACCCCGCTGATGGGTCGCAGTGGAGAAAAATCGACAGAGAGTTCAAGGACTTTGCAGGTGACGCAAGGAACTTAAGGTTTGGTCTAAGTACAGATGGCATGAATCCTTTTGGGGAGCAAAGCTACAGTCATAGCACCTGGTATGTGACTCTATGTGTCTATAAGATTCCTCCTTGGTTGTGCATGAAGCGGAAGTTCATTATGATGCCAGTGCTTATCCAAGGCCCGAAGCAACCCAACAACGACATTAATTGATGTGTACCTGAGGCCATTAGTTAAAGAACTTTTATAGTTGTGGCGTGAAGAAGGTGTACGTGTGTGGGATAATCACAAACAGGAGGAATTTGACCTATGAGCGTTGTTGTTTGTAACCATCAATGATTGGCCTGCTCTTAGTAACATTTTAGGACAGTCAAACAAGGGATACAATGCATGCACTCACTGCTTAGATGAGACTGAAAGTATATATTTGGATAAATGTAAGAAGAATGTGTACATGGGGCATCGTCGATTTCTTCCTCCCAGGCATATCTTAAGAAAGAAAGGCAAGCATTTCAAAGGTGAGGCAGATCACCGGCAGAAGCCTACCCGCCGTACTGGTGATGATATATATGGCATGGTCAAGGATTTAAAAGTATTCTTTGTAAAGGGTCATGGCATACTATCTGTTCCGAATGACGCTGACGGACACGCACCCATGTGGAAGAAGAATTCTATATTTTGGGAGCTACCCTATTGGAAATTACTAGAGGTCCGCTCTGCAATCGACGTGATGCACGTGACGAAGAATCTTTGCGTGAATCTGCTAGACTTCTTGGGCGTGTATGGGAAGACAAAAGATACACCGGAAGCACGCAGGACCACCAACGTATGAACGAACGAGACGGCCTGCATCCAGAGAAGTATCAAGGTCCTGTCAGCTACACTCTTACCAGAGAAGAGAAGGAAATCTTTTTTGAAGTCCTGAGCAGTATGAAGGTCTCGTCTGGCTTCTCGTCGAATATAAAGGGAATAATAAATATGCCAGAGAAAAAAATTCCAAAACCTAAAGTCTCTTGACTGCCACGTGATTATGACACAATTACTTCCGGTTGCATTGAGGGGGCTTCTACCGGAAATGTTCGAGTACCCATTGTGAAGCTATGTGCATTTCTCAATGCAATTTCTTAGAAGGTAATCAATCCAGAAATTCTACAACGGTTACAGATTGATGTGGTCCAATGTATTGTCAGCTTCGAGTTGGTGTTCCCCCATCCTTCTTCAATATTATGACGCACCTCCTAGTTCACCTAGTCGAAGAGATTATCATTCTCGGTCCTGTATTTCTACACAATATGTTTCCCTTTGAAAGGTTCATGGGAGTCTTAAAGAAATATGTTCATAACCGTGCTAGTCCAGAAGGAAGCATATCTAAGGGCTATGGAACAGAGGAGGTCACTGAGTTTTATGTTGACTTTATTCCTGACCTTAAACCGATTGGTGTTCCTCAATCGCGGCATGAGGGGAGACTGAGTGGAAAAGGCACGCTAGGAAAGAAAGCAATAATAAATATGGACGGGAATTACACTCAAGAACACTACACCGTTCTACAAAATTCCACCTTGGTGGCTCCGTATATCGAGGAACACATGGATATTGTACGCTTCAAAAACCCGGGGCAGACTGACTCATGGATTAAAGGAAAACACATGAAAACACATGCACATACATCTCATGAATAACTCCACTAATTGGAGAGCAGCTGTACTTGTTGGACAGGTCACCATCTTCGACTATATCGACTTTCCAAGGGCACGAGATAAATGGGAATACATTTTACACGACCGCCCAAGATATAAAGAGCGCCAACCAGAACAGTGGTGTCCGCTTTGATGCAACAAACAACAATGGGAAAAAGAACATATTATGGTTACATAGAGGATATATGGGAACTTGACTATGGATCTTCTTTTAAGGTCCCTTTGTTTCGGCGCAAATGGGTCAACCTGACAGGCGGGGTAAAGGTAGTCCCGCAGTACGGAATGACAACAGTGGATCTCAAAAATCGTAGATACCACACCAAATCATTCGTCCTAGCCAATGATGTGGCTCAGTTTTTCTATGTGAAGGACATGTCTACATGACCGAAAAAAGAAAAGATAAGCAAGCGAATACATCATACGATGAGCCAAAGCGCCACATAGTTCTTTCAGGGAAAAGAAACATCGTGGGAGTGGAGGATAAGACAGACATGTAAGAAGATTACAATAAGTTTGATGAAATTCCGCCCTTCAAAGTGAACACGGATCCAAGCATCCTGTTAAATAATGAAGATTCTCCATGATTACTGCGCAATCAGAAGAAAGGGACACACACGAAGAAAAAATATTGTACCCCAACACTAGATAGGGATGTTGGTGATGTGTAATAATGTATTAAACCTTTTATGTAACTGTGTTCTGAAAACTGTTTGGTGATGTGTAATAATGTATTAAACATTTTATTTAACTGAGTTCTGAAAAGTTTTATACCCCAACACTAGATACAGATATAATTTTTACAAATATAGACAATTAAACATGTAAATCAAATAGATATAAAAGAAAACAGAAAAAAGAAAAAGGAACTAGATAAAAAAAATTCGAAAAGGAACTAAAGATATTTGATTTTTACAAATAAACAATTATATCAAATATAGATATGAGTTTTACAAATAAAGATATAATTTTTACAAATATAGACAATTAAACATGTAAATCAAATAGATATAAAAGAAAAAAGAAAAAGGAACTAGATAAAAAAAAATTCGAAAAGGAACAAAAGATATTTGATTTTTTACAAATAAACAATTATATCAAATATAGATATGAGTTTTACAAATAAAGATATAATTTTTACAAATATAGACAATTAAACATGTAAATCAAATAGATATAAAAGAAAACAGAAAAAAGAAAAAGGAACTACATCAATTTTTTTTTTGAAAAGCCCATTTAGTCCTGGTTGGCACCACGCACCGGGACTAAAGGTGGGCTTCGCGCGCGAATTTTGAGCGGCGGCCCAAAACTGACCTTTAGTCCCGGTTCCAGCCACGAACCTTTAGTCCCGGTTCGTGGTAGGAACCGGGACTAAAGGTCTATTTCGCGCTAGTTAGTGTAGTCTCACCCAAAATTTCCCCAATTTCCCCACTCGTGCCCCCTCCCCTCCTCCAGAGACGACGAACCGCCGCTGCCTGATCTCCTGCTCCGAAGCGCCGTCGCCGTCGACATCCGCCGAATCGCCGTCGCCGTCAACCCGGTCGTTGCCCTCCCGCTCCGCCCACCACATGGACGGCCGCCCTCCCGTGTGCTCTTCCTCTCGCCGGCGACCATTATTGCGGTCGCTGTGCTTGCCGTCGCGATCGACCCCGCCTCGCCTCTTTGACCACTCCTCTGCCCTCCTGGTGAGCTCCTAGTGCTCACGCACCTTTCTGCTTGCTCCCTCCCCTTCTGTTTCATGGTCGCGCCGGGCACCACTGTGCGCTGCCGCGCGGGAGCGTCGCCGGAGCTCCTCCGGTGACCATATCCTAGCGGCAGCGCCCTCTTTTGGCTCAGCGTGAACGCGCACATCCAACACGCGTGAGGGCGCGTTCTCTGGCGCCCGAAATCATCGGATTCATGCAAATTTTGGAAATTCATATTCATATTCATAACTAATTCCTCATTTTTAGATTTTTTCTTGCACTAATTAGATGTACTATCCATTCCCATACAGAAACTTACAATTCAAAATGGTTGTTGCACTAATTAGATAATTTGCTTCTTGCACTAATTAGATAGTTTTGTGATGGAATTATATTGATAATTACTAAATTATGTCATTTAAAATTAAATTATGCCATTTGAAATTAGCTCTGGTCTTAGAAAAAATAGGAATTTCTAGCTCTAAAATTAATTAAAAAAATTGCATATATTTCTTATGTACTTTATCTTGTTCCAAGTTGTAAGGTTAGATAATAAAACATATTTGTTCAGTTTTATAAAAGGTCAAGAAATTTGTCAATGTACCCACTAGTTGTAGTCTTTAAATTTTACATTTGTCTTTTTGAAAACATGAGTTCACTTTGATCTTGCAGTGCGTATGAATAATAAATTTAGGCAATGTAAATTTAAGAAATGTTAACTATTCTTTAGACAATGTTTGAACAATGTAATTTAGGATTGTCAAAAATTAAGTGGATATTTAGGATCCATTGTATCAATTGGTGTAAAATTATTGTATCCATTGTTGTTAAATTATTGTATCCATTGTATCAATTGGTGTAAAATTATTTTATCCATTGTTGTTAAATTATTGTATCCATTTGATGATCCCGAAGAGCAAGTCTTGATGCCTGCACAAATAACGGGATTTAGGTTGAGACTCCAAGTGCAGAGTGTATAGTATAGTGGAAGACAGTTTTCCCCACGAGGGGTGACTCGAGGGTTTAATATCGAACTCTCGGGGAATCTGAAGTGGTAGATTTATCTTCTTATCCTTCTTTTGGTTACCTACAAAACAAGGTTAGATGTTTTGGTCCTCAACCTCACCTGTGGTTGTCAAGCACAAGGTGTAAGAATGATATCAGGATAGTTATGCAATGCAAACAAGAAATAAATATGCAATGATGGTGGATGCAATGATAAATGATATTTTTGGGTTTTTAATGATGTATGCAAGATGAAAAGTATTTTTGTATTTTCGGATTTAATGATGGCTGAAAATAGAAAAGTGGTATATGGTGTTGGAAAGGTGTTTCTTATGATTAAAAATGGACTGGGGTTCATGGTTTCACAAATGCACTCTCTCTTTATAAAGTGGTAGACAATGGAACACACAAAGTTAACATATGAGATTGCAACACAGGGTTTGATAACAAGTTACTTAGATATATGGGCATCACGTCCTAACATAGAGATCTTTTGGTTATTAACCTCTCTTATACTCCACCAAGATGCGAACTAAATCATAACACCTCAGTAATTAAGATAACTCAGAGTATAGCATTAAGTATCATGACATGAAGTGAAAATAAGAACATGCTAGATCTAGTCATGGAGTAGTGGCAATGGTCACGCCCACATCCCCGGTAGCATGGTATTTTAGTTTATCCCTAGTGAGGTAACAAAGTAAGGTAAAGATACCAAAGTGGATCGCAGAACTTTCTCTCACGTTCACTGCACTAGCCACCCCCCGTTACTCCAACTAATGCACACGTTCCCCCACACACGCTCTCATAAACATGCTTGATCAAAACAAGTAGACAAGAACGGGGTACATAATATGCATCTATACTCATAACTGAAACAAACATTGCAATCTCAAACATATATTAACTCATAAAGATCCACCACAAAGGTATTACAACGGTGACCGTAATCATGTTCAGCAGCTCATACGGTGCTAATTAGTGAAGCTCAAGAGAGGAGAGATACATAAGTTACTTCCACAAACCCATAGTCCAGAGGTGGACTACTCCCTCTTCATCATGGAGACGGTGGAGAAGTCGATGGAGAAGATGGAGACCACGCCGGCAGCGCCCCGCCGGAGTTTTCCCCCTCCAATCTGCAGCTCCTGATCTCCGTTTCGGTGTTTCTGTGTTTGTGCGGCGCTCCTTCCAGAGAACGACGGGGGACCTTTTTTATAGGCGTTTTTAGGTCAAGACGAAGGCGGTGGAGCGAAGATCGACGGCAACGGAGCCACGAGGCCCAAACGGGTGGGTCCCACGCGGCCACAGTACCTGGCCGCGTGGGCCACCCGTTTGGCCCTCGGGCCTCCGTTTGCTTGCTTCCTTTTTCCGTAGTCCTTCTTCCTTCCAAATATTGACGCCCGTAAATTTCCAGGTGATTTCGTTGACGTTTGGGTCCCTGAAACATTAAAATAAAAAACTAGGGTTTTCTGCCTGTGCAGGGTTAATTCCAAAAAATGGAAAACTATGAATATTCCCAAAATCATGATAAAACATTGATATAACCCTTATATGATGCAAATATGATTGGAATATAAGCAATTAAAGTGCAAAGTTCATGTATGCATTTTACATGCATCAACATCCCCAAGCTTAATCCATGCTCGTCCTCGAGTATGAAGATGATAAAACTAACATGGACTTTGCAATTTAATACTTAACAATGGATATCAAAGATGATTACTATTGCTACATATAGTCAAATGATTCATTCTTCAAAGGAGTAGCAATATGCAAATAGTTTATGAAGTGATATCAAGTATTCAAGACAAGGATGTTCATTGATAGTTCACAAAGTGTAACATAGTAGCAAGTAATATGGAACACATGTATGCATAATGATAAGTAGAACATCCTACAATGGTCATAGAGTGTAGATGAAAATCTGAATATGATAGGTGTACACTTTGGAAAGATGTATATGTGAGTAGAGGTAAAGCATGCATAAGTTTCATCCAACTTCCAAACTCTTCTACTTAAGTTAATGATTGCAATAAGGTATTCATTGGTGTCAAGCTCTCATTGCCCCTATCATAGCATCTTGAATGATTAAGGTTAAAGTGAAAGCAAATATGAGTAGTGTGCTTGATAAAGTAAAGGTTGATGTCTCATGCCCCTTGAATACAAGTACTACACCATGTTACTCAACTTGGGAAACAAAGCAAGTTCAATTATATCATTGTAAGTAATAATAGTATCATCAAGAGCGTCAACTGGGGTACCTCTTGTCCCAGATATGGAACAAGCCCATATCAAAATGACAAGACAAACAAACAAAATGAACAATCTCAACACCCTTTTTATTTACCATTTGGAATAGTTTTTTATTGCAAGGTGTATCACAGAAGGTTCACCATAGTATGTAAGTAAATTTCCACCATGAATGATGCATGGCTTAGATTAGCGGCCCAGGCGTCTCTCTAACCATTTATACAAACTCATTTAAACTACTTCATTTCCACATTTCACATGATAGCATCCATAACAAAAGTACATGATATCAACTAAATGAGATGAAGAGCATGTTGAAAGCTTGCATGTGACAGCACATATGGGCTAACTCCAACCCAAACATTTATCAAGCCACAGCATCATAATCTTAATCACAATGGGTCATGTTTTATTATGCAAATAGAAATGTGCATCAAGTTCGTGAGAGCTATATAACCAATTTTTCCATTGCAATCAATAACATAAACATTTTCATTCAGAGGTAAGATAACACAAAACATGTTAAACATACTCGGAATAGCATAAAGCCAATAGGTAGATATGGTGGACTCACTGGAATAACTTTGGTTGAAGGTGTTGGAAACAAGTTTTTGCTTGTTGGAGTTTTTGGGCTAGCAAAAGGGAGAAAGTTGACCATCTAGATGCATGCATGAGTGTCCATAGAACTAACTAATCCATGTTAAACCAAGTAAATAACAATCAGCACCAAAACATGAATAAGTGATAGCTCTACAAAAAGAATTTGCAAACTATTACTCATAAACAAGCTCATGAATCATGCAACTATATGTATCATTAAAAATCAAGTCAAACATCCCTTTTCCCAATCTTATAAAAGCATCCAACATATTTCAACCCATATTTCCAGTAGCTCTCTCATATATAATTGATAGTGTGGTGGTCTCTCAAGACTCAAACAAAAAAAAAACGACGCTCCAAGTTTATGCGATAAAGTGTTTCGATCGAAAAACAGAAGTTGGACGTGTGCAAACCGAGAGTGTGTAGGTCCAGCGGGGTTGTCTTCACATCCCCAAGCTTATGGTCTTCACCATCCTTGGATAGCTCTTGGTGCATCTCCTCCAATCCCTGTGAAAAAACTTCAAAACACCGTTTCTCCCATCTCTTTTCTGTGGGGTGCATTAATAGTGATAAACAAATAGGTTCCTTGCTGCATATAATCCTTGAACAAAAATTCATATGAATGTCCAGAAAGTATATAATGTTGTATGCCTACTCATAAACTCAATTGGATCAAAAAGATTCAACTTAAAAGCTCAAAGCATGCATCAAACAAAATGGGACAGAATCTGTCCAGAAAAACAGCAGCAGCAAAACGTATTTTTCTACCCTACCAAACTTTCTCGAAAAATTCCGAAAAATTCATGCATACAGAGGATGAAAAGTTGCAACTACAGTTCAAATATGAGCTCATTCGGAGTTACAGAATAAGAATTAAAAATCATACCGTGCACTGACTCGTGCAGGAATAAAATCTCCGAACTATAAGCAACTTTTCAAACCAAAAAGGGTAAAACTTGGCACTTTATTAAAAACTCCAGAACCTAACTAGACACAAAATCTCTTGTTACAGCAAGAGGACACAAAGAAAAATCACACATAAAAATAACCGGGTTGCCTCCCGCAAAGCGCTTTCTTTATAGCCATATAGCTAGGCTTCTTACTTGTTGTTTTATTGTGGACGAAGCTCATGAGGGAGCTTGAACTTTGGTGGTTCCCTCTTCCTTGGAAAGTGTTCCATGCACTTCTTGTGTGGAAACTGAAACTTTACATTCCCTTCCTTTGAATCAATGATAGCACCTGTGGTACGAAGAAAAGGTCTTCCAAGAATAATAGGACTAGAGGTTTTATTCCCCATATCCATGATTAGAAAATCCACAGGCACAAAAGTCATATGTAACTCTACCATAACATCACTTACTTTTCCCAAAGCATGTTTAATAGAGTCATCAGCAAGTGCTAGTTCAATAGAGCATTTTTCAAGATTTTTCAATTCAAGCACTTCATATAGTTCTTTAGATAAAACAGAGACACTAGATCCTAGATCAAGTATGGCATGGTGTGTCTCTTTTCCAATAGTTACTAGTACCTTAGGTATCCACATATCCCCAAGCTTAGGTGGTATCATAGCCTCTTGGTTGTACCTAGCAATCTTTTCTTTCAAGACATGATTAGCAATATAAGAACCAAAACCTGCTTGGTTAGTGTTGATGGAAGGATCACTTGCAAATTTTTGTAAGATAGATATTAATTCATGCAAGCTACAATTTTCTAAGTCAAGCAAAGGATCCTTGACTTCATTAAGCATTTTAACTTCCTCAACTTTCTTTTCCTTTTTAACCCAACTTGTTGCCTACAGGAACCTCTTTCACATGTTTAAGAGATGAATCTTTTCTCAATGAATCACTAACTCGAACCAATTTTTCCTCAATATTGTTCAGGTAAACATCTTTTTCCAGAAATTCTTTCTCACAAATTCTCAACTTATGCATGACATTAACCAATTCATTGTTTATCTTTGGAATAATGTTTTCAGAATAAGAAACTAGTTGTTCAAAATCTTCCTTACTAGGTAGCTTTTCTAACTTAGTTTCAAATTTATCCTTTGATGAAGCAAGTGCTATTGTGGTGTCTTCCAACTTTTTCTTGCTACCCACAAAGCTACCAAAAATCCTTCTAAGTGTCATGGCTGCACAAGGTGGTGTTGACAAGACAAAACTTCCACCTGTAGCCCCATCTAAAGCATTTTGATACCAAGGATCTATTCCATAATAGAAATAAAGATTTAGCTTTTCATCTTCACAAGGTGTAGGATCTTCATAATGCATCCTATTAATTCTTACCCAAGCATCTTTTAATGTTTCTCCATGATATTGTTTAAAACTAGAAACAGAATTCCCTAGAGAACTCCCTCCTTGTTTGTTTCCAAGCACCATGATAGCAAGTTTTTTTTATTTTTAATTTTTTATGCAAAACTGAAATAAATATGATATGATATGCAATGACACTAACAAAACAAATAAATTGCTTTGTAAGTAAAGATGGATAAGATGGTGCTCACGTAGGTGCAACCTCCCCAAGCTTAGGTGTTAGCACAAGTTGGTGACGTTGACTTTGTTGTGAGATGAATGCGATGATGCACACCCTTGGATAAATCTCTCAGCTACGATTCCCCGGCAACGGCGCCAGAAAACGTCTTGATGATCCCGAAGAGCAAGTCTTGATGCCTGCACAAATAACGGGATTAGGTTGAGACTCCAAGTGCAGAGTGTATAGTAAGTGGAAGACAGTTTTCCCCACGAGGGGTGACTCGAGGGTTTAATATCGAACTCTCGGGGAATCTGAAGTGGTAGATTTATCTTCTTATCCTTCTTTTGGTTACCTACAAAACAAGGTTAGATGTTTTGGTCCTCAACCTCACCTGTGGTTGTCAAGCACAAGGTGTAAGAATGATATCAGGATAGTTATGCAATGCAAACAAGAAATAAATATGCAATGATGGTGGATGCAATGATAAATGATATTTTTGGGTTTTTAATGATGTATGCAAGATGAAAAGTATTTTTGTATTTTCGGATTTAATGATGGCTGAAAATAGAAAAGTGGTATATGGTGTTGGAAAGGTGTTTCTTATGATTAAAAATGGACTGGGGTTCATGGTTTCACAAATGCACTCTCTCTTTATAAAGTGGTAGACAATGGAACACACAAAGTTAACATATGAGATTGCAACACAGGGTTTGATAACAAGTTACTTAGATATATGGGCATCACGTCCTAACATAGAGATCTTTTGGTTATTAACCTCTCTTATACTCCACCAAGATGCGAACTAAATCATAACACCTCAGTAATTAAGATAACTCAGAGTATAGCATTAAGTATCATGACATGAAGTGAAAATAAGAACATGCTAGATCTAGTCATGGAGTAGTGGCAATGGTCACGCCCACATCCCCGGTAGCATGGTATTTTAGTTTATCCCTAGTGAGGTAACAAAGTAAGGTAAAGATACCAAAGTGGATCGCAGAACTTTCTCTCACGTTCACTGCACTAGCCACCCCCCGTTACTCCAACTAATGCACACGTTCCCCCACACGCTCTCATAAACATGCTTGATCAAAACAAGTAGACAAGAACGGGGTACATAATATGCATCTATACTCATAACTGAAACAAACATTGCAATCTCAAACATATATTAACTCATAAAGATCCACCACAAAGGTATTACAACGGTGACCGTAATCATGTTCAGCAGCTCATACGGTGCTAATTAGTGAAGCTCAAGAGAGGAGAGATACATAAGTTACTTCCACAAACCCATAGTCCAGAGGTGGACTACTCCCTCTTCATCATGGAGACGGTGGAGAAGTCGATGGAGAAGGTGGAGACCACGCCGGCAGCGCCCCGCCGGAGTTTTCCCCCTCCAATCTGCAGCTCCTGATCTCCGTTTCGGTGTTTCTGTGTTTGTGCGGCGCTCCTTCCAGAGAACGACGGGGGACCTTTTTTATAGGCGTTTTTAGGTCAAGACGAAGGCGGTGGAGCGAAGATCGACGGCAACGGAGCCACGAGGCCCAAACGGGTGGGTCCCACGCGGCCACAGTACCTGGCCGCGTGGGCCAGCCCGTTTGGCCCTCGGGTCTCCGTTTGCTTGCTTCCTTTTTCCGTAGTCCTTCTTCCTTCCAAATATTGACGCCCGTAAATTTCCAGGTGATTTCGTTGACGTTTGGGTCCCTGAAACATTAAAATACAAAACTAGGGTTTTCTGCCTGTGCAGGGTTAATTCCAAATAAATGGGAAAACTATGAAGTATTCCCAAAATCATGATAAAACATTGATATAACCCTTATATGATGCAAATATGATTGGAATATAAGCAATTAAAGTGCAAAGTTCATGTATGCATTTTACATGCATCACCATTGTATCAATTGGTGTTAAATTATTGTATCCATTTTTGTATAAGAAGATGAATATTGTTGTAACAGCCCGGAAGTTCGGAAACCTAAAAACCTGTGTAAATTTTTTCGCTTTTGTGTTAAGTGCATCATGGCATCCATATCAATTGACTAAATAATAAATTGTTGTCACCTTTTAAAAATAAATGAAACTTGCCTCCTTAAAATTTCAAAACAATGAAAGTGTTCAACTTGCAAAACAAAATTATCTTGACATCTTATATTTGTCGAGGAAGTTCCAAAAGTTCCAAAGATAAATTTTGACAAACTATTTTGAATTGTAAAATAAAATAAAAGGAGAGCAACTCAAAATTGACTGTGAGCAATTCCTATTTTATTTTCATACCAAATGATTTTCAAATATTCTGGAAAAATTAGGGGGGCTTCATAATAACATAAAGAGACTCCCCAAAAATTGGCATAATTTTTGGAGGTGTTTAAGTTGCCCAAATAATTACAAAACAGTGCACACAGTACTAAAAAGGACCTGTCTATGATACTTTCAAAAGTTCCAGGGACCTATTTGTAAAACCTGCGTCCCCTTCCTCTGTAGCGACCGGGAGCTTTGCTCCCGCCGAACCACCACCTCGCCGTGCGCGTGCCCGGGGCCCTCCCCCTGCCCTCACCTGCAGGAGAGCAGCCCCACGAGGCCATGCTGCCCATTCCCCCACTCGCTCCCCCTTTCCCTTCTCTTCCCCGAGCACGAACCACCGCGCCATGGCCGCCGCCCAATCCGTGCTCGTAGCCGCCGTTCGAGAAGCTCCGAAGTAAATCGAGCTCCACCACCATCTCCGCCGTGGTCCACTCCCCCTCTGCCCCGGGGAATCGAGCGGGGAGGACGTAGGTCGCCGCCGCCGCTCGAATTCGTCTCCACCACCGCCGCGGCTCCGCCGCCCAAATCCGCCGCCGCCGTTGCTCCTCCGCGGTCCCCAACCTCTCCACGGTACTTGAGGGTGAGCTACGGGCCTCGCTGCCCCTTTTTCCCCTCTCCCCTTGCTCTGCCCCGCCGTGCCCTTGCCGTGCCCGTGCGCGCCGCACGTTGCCGTCGTGCTCGAGCGCCCGGTCAAGGAGACGGTTTAGCCGGGCTCAGTACCGTTCCCCTCTGGAGCCTAATCGGCTTTTGGGCCGGCCCAACCGGCCAAAAGGCCGGAGCTCTCTGCCACTGGCCCGGTCTGTGAACCGGCCTCAGCCGGGCTGAATGCCGGGCTCCTCTGTTAGCAGGCCGGCCTCACAACCGCCCAACCGGGCTGGAGGCCGGCTAAACAGTTTCTTTTTTTTCTTGGTTGTTTTCCTATTTCTCCCTCGTAGTGTATGAACCCCGCTCCCCCTCTCGCGATTAGGGTTATCGCACTACGATGATTCCGTCGTGTTCCACCTCTCTCCCTCGAAGCCGAGTACACATTGTTATTATTGTTCTTGAATCTAATCAATATAATTAACAACAAATATTCAAAAAAGAGGGAAATCAATAAAAGTGATAACTTTTTATCCGGACTTCCGAAAATTGTGTTTCTTATACCAAAATGTTCAGAAAATCAGGAATCACCCAGAATCATCTTCATCATGCATAATTGATCACAATTACAATAATGTGCTCTAGTAGTAATTATAATCATGAAGTTTTAATATGGGGTTATTCCAAATAATGCCATAAGTATAACGGGGACCCCATTTAACTCGTTGCTCTCGTTCAATGCTTCTAGGGTGCATTTAAAATGTCATGTCATCATTTCTGTATGCATTGCACAATTGCCATGTGTTGATTGTTGTTTCTGCTTTTCGGTGTTGTTTGCTCTCCGGTAGATCACGAGTTCGGAGTTGAACACCATTACTCCGACGAGCAGTTTGACTACTCCGCTCAACAAGGCAAGCGTAATCCCCCCTCTGAGCATATCTTATCCTATTTTCCGCAAGTATTTTCTCCACTATAATATTGCATGCTGTTCCAAATGTCAATTTGATTCGGATTAGAGTATCCCATAGTTGCATTAAGATTCCGATGCCAATACCTGTTTTCCCTCCTATTATCCATAGAATTGTTTTGTTGGCCTGAGATACTTACTATGTTATGCTGATGCTTAGCCATGCTTAGTTAATTGCATAGCTATTGGATGGATGGTTCGTGTTGGAAACAGGTGATGAGGTATATGGTTGATGGTGGAGAATTGTGGAGACAGGTAATAAAATGCTTAAAGGTGGGGATGAGAGGCCACTGTGGTTGTGGTGTTTTGTCTCGTTCTCGCCGCCTAGGTGCGAGTTCTGTACCTCTTGAACCAAGACTGAGCGTGCAACCATGCGTGAGGCCTATGCATTCGCAGTGCAGGAACCCTCATAGACTAAATAACTCGAGCGGGGCTAGCCAGGGTCCTCTAGTTCGGGCTTCCATTTGCGCGTGCGTGATGATGGTGGGATGAACTGAGATGAGGATTGTGGCGTTAGGAAAATGAGTGGCCACGGGGCACGGTGTCGATGATCCGTGCTTCGTCCTCACTGATGATCCTGGGTTAGTCCTTAACGAGGGAGAAGTCGACACCGCTCCCACCCAACCGGCTTTCCAAGGAAGAGAGCTAATTGTACAGGTAATGGACCGGACGGTACGCGTGGCGAAGGAGCTGGAGCCCCTCGGGACTCCGGGGACTTCCACTTTGTACACCCCTGCAGGGATAAATCTTTTCGAAAAGCCGTGTCCGCGGTTATGGACGACTTGGGAATGGACGATGATCATAGAATAACTTTAACGGAATGATTAAAAACTGGGTACTAAAGGTACCACTTCAAGATTGCAAGGTGAGCTTCCTCGAGGGTGATTCGGGGAGGTGCCTTTAATGAACAGGTACAGTGGTTGATGTTGAGAAAGGTGATAAAAGAAAGAGTTACTTCTTACCTCTTTTAAAATACTCTGAATAGTCGATGCCATTGAGTATGTCTTCTTCAAATAAAATCAGCTTTATGCAAAACAGCCATAAAACCTTGAAAGCCAATCATCGAGCATATATTAGCTCTTAATCTTGCGAGTTCGTCGAACTCAACGTCGTTTGCTTATTTTCAGGAGAGGACTTCACCGCCCTCGAAGGTGGGTTCCTTGTGGACGTCGACGAGTAGTCTGGGGTTCCCAGGTGGCAGCTTGGGACATCCCGGAACAGCTGGCGCTGGATGTTTATTTGCAGGCCTCTTAGGCCATAATTTGGTTCTTGTTGTTTAGAACAACACACTTCGCTTCCGCATGTTGTAATGTTGGGTCTGTGACCTCTGGTTGTCATTTGCTATCTTTCTCTATTATAAGAGTTGAACTATAATGATTTTTGTGTCGTAGAGTCTGTGATGTGCCACTTGTTCCACAAGTCTTGATCTCTCTATTATGCTTTGATAGTGTGTCTGGTGGTATCGGATAACCGGAGACACAGTATCACTGTATAGTAGTCGGGTCGGGGCGCCACAAGTTGGTATCAGAGCAGTACTGCCTGTAGGAAACCCTTCTACTGGTCGATGTTGAGTCTAGTGCTTGTGAAAATATTTTAACCTAAAACTGAGTTGTGAAAACCCTCTTAGGATTCTTTTTACTCCTTATCTGGTTACCCTCTACTCTCGGAGCAATCTTATCTCGATTTGACTTAAAGGTTTTACTTCTCATCTGTTACTTCAAAATTAGGAGTATAACGTGGGTGGGGTTCGACCTTTAGTGTTATGTGTCCAGTTGCTCCCGCTGCGTTGCAATCCCAAATCAACTCAGATGTTTCTACCAAATCTAATCATTGCTTCTTTCTTTGGGTTTTAACCCAAGGACTTGAACATAAGGTCCCGGATTGTGCCGGATAGTGTGGGTTGAATCACGTGGTTTCTTAGCCATTTGAATCTCATGCTACTGGTGCATGATGCTGATCTTCGACCCAAGTCCCATCTTGTTGGTTCCTTGTTCGTTGTTGCACAAAGCATTATCATCCCTAGTCTGAGTACTTGAGTACGCTAATGCTAAATGTCTCAACCCTATCAAGGTGGATACTAACTGCGTCCTTGTCAAATCTACAGAATGGCACAACGTCCTCCGCTCTACCAAATCGAAGCCACCCCAGGAACCCACTGGACACCCGTTGATCGGCAAGAATCTCATACATCTAAAGGTTTGCCCAAGAAAGCTAGAAACAAACGCCGGTGTGACACTTGTAAGGAGCGTGGACATCCGTCCTGGAAGTGCCCCTTAAGTACCCCAGCCAGTGGGGACTACCACAAGGAAAGGCATGTAGTCAGTGCGGAATGGGTGGACATCAGGCGAGTCAATGCCCCGGCAGTTGCCCGTACTGTTTCAACTCGCATCCACTTGGCCAGTGCCCAACCGCTAGCGCCACTTGCTACCTATGCGAAGGAAATGATCATCTTCCGGCTAACTGTTCTATGGAGTTCTTAGTGGAGGCAGTAAAGGATGCCCATGAGAAGATTGCTCAGCATGCCACCACGCGCTCCACTACTTCGACACTTGGGGTAGGCAGGAGTGGGTATCGTCCTATGCTACCTGCTCCACCACGATTCAAGTGCTACGCTTGTGGCCAGGCTGGCCACTACTCCAGGGAGTGCCCCCAGAAGGCACTGGTCACGGGAACACCTGCACGAGCCCCTGCCACTCCAGCTGGCAAGGCTGGACCTATTGTGCGTGGTCGCCTGAACCACGCCTCTGCTGAAGAAGCTGAAGAGGACCCCGGCGTCCTTATGGGTGAGTTACGAATCAACAATAATCTTGCTACAGTTTTGTTTGACTCTGCTGTATCTCTCCTTCTTGGGCATGGTTATCACAATTGAGTAATAACCGGTGCATCTTCAACATCTTAGGGTTTCTCCTGAGTATGTTTCTTACTATAATCTGCTTTCCGACCTTTGTCTGTCTTTTGATAGTAAAGTTTTACCGTGCGTTGGTATGTTCCGATGCAAGTTACTCTTGTGGTCCGTCAAGACTTTCCCCTTCGTCTTATTTGGAGAAATAACTCTAGTACCTTGTCCACTTCTCGGACCAGGTTAAAGTATTGTAATCTGCAGAATAAGGGCCTTGTCTAGCTTTCGTTCTGTTCCACCTTAGAGTGTCACACTCTTTTATATCAAGGGGTCGTGCTGAGTGTCATGATCCTCTTGATGAAGTGATGCTCTGACACTTCATTACTCTCCGTTTCCCGAGTGACTCGTTACTCTAGAAGGATCAGTCGTGAGCAATGATGTGGATATCGGATATTTTTAACAGTTCTTACTGTGCTGAAATCCAGGGAGATCCATTGCCCTCCTTAGCATGATTGGTTAGCCGCTCAATAAGCTGAGTTTGACAGTGCTACCAAGTCAGTTGGCTCTGATGCACTCCCTCGGTCAAAGAGCTAGGTTCGTGCCGAAGCTCCCAAGACCACCTCGTTGTGCCTTGAAAGGCTTGATCCTCTCTTGAACTCAAGATCCACCGGTATGTCGTGATATCCTATATGTGGATCGTGATATTCTGGAGGTCTTTCCAGGAGTATCGCCAGGTTGTCACCTGACCGTGATGTTGAGCTTATGAGTAAGCTGGTTCTTTGAACAACTCCTTTCTCCAAGAAAATCGTGCTGGATGTCCAGAATTATTCGGTTGAGCTTAAACAACTTGGAGAGTTGAAAGACAAAAGCTCTATCTGAAATATTTCTTTCAAAAGGGATGTCTAGTCTGTCCGTGTTGAAGCTAGGTGGTATCTCCTCAGTGGATATACTATCCTACAACCTTTGATTTGAGTTGGGCTATCGTCAAATCAAACTCAGACCTACCTATCTGAATGTGTTAGTCTGACCAATACTTATGCCTCGCTCTGGTGAAATATGAGTCTACCGTCTTGGAATATCTGGATAAGTTGTTGTTGAGCCCATCAACTACCTTCTTATCTTCTCCATGTTTGAGGAGATTCTTATTGGATATTGGGTGTTAGCATTGGAAATTGTTGAAACTAACTTTGTGTCTTCACAAGGTATGCGTTCTGGAGTTAGAAGTGACTTTCCCTGGTTCACGTGCAATTGCTGAAAGATGTCGCCGTGGATCTGAGTGAAGTGTCTGGTTCCTCGAAATCATTTCAACTCGATCGTGCACGTGTAGAATATTCTCGGAATGGTATGTTGTTGCCTCCATTCCCTGAGAATTTCATCTATGCATCCAAGCCACTGATTGAATTGTTCCAGAAAGAGAGGAAGTCTGAGAACTTCTTCTGTCTTCGCTGGTGTTCCCCCAGCAGAGCCTCAATGGTGTATTGTTGCAAGTAAATCAAGTAGGGCAGCTATTTTCTGACAAGTTGCTAATACTTGAGTTCCGCAATCTCGTCCCTCCTTTGGAGTTTGACATTGTAGTCCAACTCTTGGGGTCCTAACAATTGTAATCCGTTGGTATGCACTGCAAAGCTTCCTATTCCTACCGGTGCTGAGTCTGAAGTATCTCTACACTTTCCAGATTCGACTCTCAATCAGAAACGATAGTTGGAGATCCTCAAGAAGCTTGTTCCCGACGTCCAGAAAATCAAGAAGTTTTTCCCGACACTAACTTTCCCGGAGTTTCTAAAGTTCTCTCGATCTAGCTTTCCGATCCTTCTTCAGTGATCTGAAATGCTCCTCCGTGAGGAAAGTTCTACTCAAGCCGACTAGTACAAGTTATCTCCTCACCTGTTGGAAGCTTGTTTCGACACTCTCCCTCAGAAATTTTGGGCCTTGTGCAAAGTTCATATTCTGAATCTTTGGGAAAACAGTTGTCTACCAACTGGAAACTCTTATCAATCTCCATGTGTCTCCTAACTGTCAATCCAAGGGATGCTTGGAGTCTCATCCTAAGTGCTACTAGGAGGTACTCGGCCGTTGTATCCTTACAAAGATCCATCCTCCCGGAAAAGTTTCCTACTGTCCTATGGGGTACGTGATGGTGACCTCGAAGTGAAGCCGATGAAGATCTTCATGATGACCTCGGTCAACCTCTTCAAGAAAGAAGCTACTTGAATCAAGAAGATCGTGTAGTACCATCGTAACCTTTCCCTTTTTCCTACTCTAAGAATCTCGGGACGAGATTCCTGCAAGGAGGGTAGAGTTGTAACAGCCCGGAAGTTCGGAAACCTAAAAACCTGTGTAAATTTTTTCGCTTTTGTGTTAAGTGCATCATGGCATCCATATCAATTGACTAAATAATAAATTGTTGTCACCTTTTAAAAATAAATGAAACTTGCCTCCTTAAAATTTCAAAACAATGAAAGTGTTCAACTTGCAAAACAAAATTATCTTGACATCTTATATTTGTCGAGGAAGTTCCAAAAGTTCCAAAGATAAATTTTGACAAACTATTTTGAATTGTAAAATAAAATAAAAGGAGAGCAACTCAAAATTGCCTGTGAGCAATTCCTATTTTATTTTCATACCAAATGATTTTCAAATATTCTGGAAAAATTAGGGAGCTTCATAATAATATAAAGAGACTCCCCAAAAATTGGCATAATTTTTGGAGGTGTTTAAGTTGCCCAAATAATTACAAAACAGTGCACACAGTACTAAAAAGGACCTGTCTGTGATACTTTCAAAAGTTCCAGGGACCTATTTGTAAAACCTGCGTCCCCTTCCTCTGTAGCGACCGGAAGCTTTGCTCCCGCCGAACCACCACCTCGCCGTGCGCGTGCCCGTGGCCCTCCCCCTGCCCTCACCTGCAGGAGAGCAGCCCCACGAGGCCATGCTGCCCATTCCCCCACTCGCTCCCCCTTTCCCTTCTCTTCCCCGAGCACGAACCACCGCGCCATGGCCGCCGCCCAATCCGTGCTCGTAGCCACCGTTCGAGAAGCTCCGGAGTAAATCGAGCTCCACCACCATCTCCGCCGTGGTCCACTCCCCCTCTGCCCCGGAGGAATCGAGCGGGGAGGACGTAGGTCGCCGCCGCCGCTCGAATTCGTCTCCACCACCGACGCGGCTCCGCCGCGCAAATCCGCCGCCGCCGTTGCTCCTCCGCGGTCCCCAACCTCTCCACGGTACTTGAGGGTGAGCTACGGGCCTCGCTGCCCCTTTTTCCCCTCTCCCCTTGCTCTGCCCCGCCGTGCCCTTGCCGTGCCCGTGCGCGCCGCACGTTGCCGTCGTGCTCGAGCGCCCGGTCAAGGAGACGGTTTAGCCGGGCTCAGTACCGTTCCCCTCTGGAGCCTAACCGGCTTTTGGGCCGGCCCAACTGGCCAAAAGGCCGGAGCTCTCTGCCACTGGCCCGGTCTGTGAACCGGCCTCAGCCGGGCTGAATGCCGGGCTCCTCTGTTAGCAGGCCGGCCTCACAACCGGCCCAACCGGGCTGGAGGCCGGCTAAACAGTTTCTTTTTTTTTCCTGGTTGTTTTCCTATTTCTCCCTCGTAGTGTATGAACCCCGCTCCCCCTCTCGCGATTAGGGTTATCGAACTTCGATGATTCCGTCGTGTTCCACCTCTCTCCCTCGAAGCCGAGTACACATTGTTATTATTGTTGTTGAATCTAATCAATATAATTAACAACAAATATTCAAAAAAGGGGGAAATCAATAAAAGTGATAACTTTTTATCCGGACTTCAGAAAATTGTGTTTCTTATACCAAAATGTTCAGAAAATCAGGAATCACCCAGAATCATCTTCATCATGCATAATTGATCACAATTACAATAATGTCTCTAGTAGTAATTATAATCATGAAGTTTTAATATGGGGTTATTCCAAATAATGCCATAAGTATAACGGGGACCCCATTTAACTCGTTGCTCTCGTTCAATGCTTCTAGGGTGCATTTAAAATGTCATGTCATCATTTCTGTATGCATTGCACAATTGCCATGTGTTGATTGTTGTTTCTGCTTTCCGGTGTTGTTTGCTCTCCGGTAGATCACGAGTTCGGAGTTGAACACCATTACTCCGACGAGCAGTTTGACTACTCCGCTTAACAAGGCAAGCGTAATCCCCCTCTGAGCATATCTTATCCTATTTTCCGCAAGTATTTTCTCCACTATAATATTGCATGCGGTTCCAAATGTCAATTTGATTCGGATTAGAGTATCCCATAGTTGCATTAAGATTCCGATGCCAATACCTGTTTTCCCTCCTATTATCCATAGAATTGTTTTGTTGGCCTGAGATACTTACTATGTTATGCTGATGCTTAGCCATGCTTAGTTAATTGCATAGCTATTGGATGGATGGTTCGTGTTGGAAACAGGTGATGAGGTATATGGTTGATGGTGGAGAATTGTGGAGACAGGTAATAAAATGCTTAAAGGTGGGGATGAGAGGCCACTGTGGTTGTGGTGTTTTGTCTCGTTCTCGCCGCCTAGGTGCGAGTTCTGTACCTCTTGAACCAAGACTGAGCGTGCAACCATGCGTGAGGCCTATGCATTCGCAGTGCAGGAACCCTCATAGACTAAATAACTCGAGCGGGGCTAGCCAGGGTCCTCTAGTTCGGGCTTCCATTTGCGCGTGCGTGATGATGGTGGGATGAACTGAGATGAGGATTGTGGCGTTAGGAAAATGAGTGGCCACGGGGCACGGTGTCGATGATCCGTGCTTCGTCCTCACTGATGATCCTGGGTTAGTCCTTAACGAGGGAGAAGTCGACACCGCTCCCACCCAGCCGGCTTTCCAAGGAAGAGAGCTAATTGTACAGGTAATGGGCCGGACGGTACGCGTGGCGAAGGAGCTGGAGCCCCTCGGGACTCCGGGGACTTCCACTTTGTACACCCCTGCAGGGATAAATCTTTTCGAAAAGCCGTGTCCGCGGTTATGGACGACTTGGGAATGGACGATGATCATAGAATAACTTTAACGGAATGATTAAAAACTGGGTACTAAAGGTACCACTTCAAGATTGCAAGGTGAGTTTCCTCGAGGGTGATTCGGGAGGTGCCTTTAATGAACAGGTACAGTGGTTGATGATGGTTGATGTTGAGAAATGTGATAAAAGAAAGAGTTACTTCTTACCTCTTTTAAAATATTCTGAATAGTCGATGCCATTGAGTATGTCTTCTTCAAATAAAATCAGCTTTATGCAAAACAGCCATAAAACCTTGAAAGCCAATCATCGAGCATATATTAGCTCTTAATCTTGCGAGTTTGTCGAACTCAACGTCGTTTGCTTATTTTCAGGAGAGGACTTCACCGCCCTCGAAGGTGGGTTCCTTGTGGACGTCGACGAGTAGTCTGGGGTTCCCAGGTGGCAGCTTGGGACATCCCGGAACAGCTGGCGCTGGATGTTTATTTGCAGGTCTCTTAGGCCATAATTTGGTTCTTGTTGTTTAGAACAACACACTTCGCTTCCGCATGTTGTAATGTTGGGTCTGTGACCTCTGGTTGTCATTTGCTATCTTTCTCTATATAAGAGTTGAACTATAATGATTTTCGTGTCGTAGAGTCTGTGATGTGCCAGTTGTTCCACAAGTCTTGATCTCTCTATTATGCTTTGATAGTGTGTCTGGTGGTATCAGATAACCGAGACACAGTATCACTGTATAGTAGTCGGGTCGGGGCGCCACAATTGTTGATGAATATTGTGTATAACAAATATTGTTGATGAATATTTTTGATGAATATTGTGTATATGAAGACGAATATTGGCTATGGACGCCCACGGCAGAGATGACGGTGAAGAGCAAATATTTAATATAATTCGTGAAGGTGGAGAAGATGCCGGTGGAGAAGCTGAAGAAGATTTCAGCTCACAATTCTTGAACGACTACGGTGATGGAGCTGAAGAACCAAGAGACGAAGGGCCCTCCCGATCACTAGATGGAGTGGAGCTAGAACAATTTGTAACAAATTCTGGCGCGGTATATATATTAAGCCTCTGTTGATCACTAGATGCATTAATTGATTTGTATTGCACTTATTAATGAATCTTTCCTCTTTTAGCCCTCGGGATCGACCCAATCGAGCCAATCTTCTAGAAAGCAACGAGGCCCGAGCAAAAGGTTGGGCGATCATGAAAGGTTCACGATTGACGAAATTGGTGAAGATGGCGAACCGCATGCTCCCAAAAAAAATATAACAAAATTTATAAATCAATGCGGAGTTACTGTTAGGAACAACATCGCGATCAGCACTCGAGAATGGCATAAGCCAAAGGTAGATGATGGATCAGTTAGTTATGTCGACCAAAGATCCAAAGATGACCTTTGGGATAAGCTCATGTCATATTTCAACCTACCGCCAACTCTGTCAGAAAAGGAGAAGTTGAAAGTCAAGCAGTGGGCTCTTAAGAAGATGGCCACACAATTACAGACCTTCAAGAAAAAGGTATGGAGTGATTATAAGCAGAAAAAAGAAACTCCAACATTCACCGAAACACTAGAGAAGCAAAATTATCACTGGGCCGAATTTAAGGCGTACAAGGAGTCGTCTGAAGCTCTGGCAAGGTCGATAATAAATAAGTTAAATGCTTAGAAAAAGGAATATCACCATATTGTGGGGCCAGGTGGCTACAGGACTGCCGCGCCTAAGTGGGAACAAAGATACACCGAACTGATTGCTAAAGGGATCACTCCAGAAACAGAGAAAATTCCCGAGAGGTCCAAGCGCTGGTTGTTCGGGCATGGGGCATCGTTGGACCTAGAGACAGGGAAGCTTATTGCAAGGAAAAAAATAAGGAAAAAATTCAAAAGGTCACCAAATAGCTTGTTAAAGTAATTCACAAAGTTTGAGAGGGAACGTTCAAGCCCGACAAAGAGAACGACGAGCTGACACTCGCCCTCAGGAATCCTTAACACAAAGGACGAACACGAGGCTATGGCCCCGATGTTTCATGGAAGGCTGGGTTTCCGGAGAGCGCTGACACTTATAGAAGCCGTCAGAGAAAAAAGAAACTGGACGCAGACCGGATCCAACGGCTAGAAACAAATACCGAGGAATTGCAACGCATGGCCATTCGGCAGCAGGAGCAACTGGAAATAGTACTTAGCCAGCAAAGGGCACCTGAGCGGTAGCAAGAAGATCCTGCATTCGATAGTAACGTCCCCCCATCTCGTGGGAAAAGCAGCGTGGGTTCCACGGCGTTCCTGGATGATGAACCGCAGGCTCGCTACCCCGTGGATAATATCATGGAGAAGACAATGTGTGATCTACATCAGTCAATGAAGAACATATCCTTCAAGGTGGCGGTCAACTTTGCTTTACCTAACCAACCTGGAGCATGCTTCCATGGCAGTCAGATTCTAGCTGGCTTTGCTCGTGTCGGGGTGGAGGAAGTTCTGAAGGGATATGAGTCACTGGAGCTTGACATGGCTGGAGGTGATGGGAGAAGACACTGGGAGAAGTCAAGGGTGGTATCATTCTATGGAAAAAGAAATACATCGTGTTTGAAGACTTCACCCCTCCACCGACTCCTCCTTGTAGCAATCCACCTCAGCAAAGTCTTCCCCTCCCTGATAGGTACCCCAGCGCGAGTCCATCTCGATCTCCGGAGCGTCAGCCGTCTCCGCCCATTGAGCTGCTAAATAAGCGAAAGCTCACCCGTTCGCCTCCAACGAAGAAACAGAGAAAGAAGTCAAAAGACAAGACTCCTGAGAAGTTACCTTACGAAAGGACTGTCGAGGAAAACAAAGCGATCGTGGCAGCCGAGGTGAAAGCCTTTTTTGCACCGAAAAAGCCCGTGCCAAGGCAGAAACTACCTCCGAAGGTCGTTGAGCGCTGCTTGAGGAACTTATATAACCCGGAACCAAGGTTGCCAACAGACTATGAACGCTGTATTGATAATTCATAAAACTCACAGAAGCAGCAGGAGAAAAGCGGAAAAAGGTTCCCCAGCTCGGAGAACAGGAAGTACAATCGATCCCGCCGCTCAAGGTGTTCCCCGACAAGGACGTACACAATGACAGTACTGGTCTCTGTGTTGCTCCTCAAGTCATAGGCGACATTGGTTACCCCATTGCTGAGATAGCATGGAAATATGTTCACGGGCAGTCTCTGGTCAGACCTGAGCAAGTCCCATATCTAACAACACAAATGCGAAGATTGGTACATGAAAGCCGCAAAGGAAGGGAAAATCAGTCTCATGGCGGCAGTTAAGGAACATCACTACTTCCAAGAATACGGTGTGTATGTTGATTTTCCCGAACTTTTTCAGTTATACAATCAATACGCCTTCGACAAAGCTCTCGTCAGGTGCTATTGTCTGTAAGTGATTTATTTCTGTAATTTAAGTCTTTAGCTCAGCTCGTTCATTGCCTGTAATTATCCTCACGATATTCTTTTGTGCGCTATTATGCAGAATGAAGATTCTCGAATGCAAAAAGAAAGGAATCTGGTACATTGGGTTCGTTGACCGGGATAAAGTTCATGAAGTCACCATACAAATGTGTGCCAAGGACACAGAGGAACTATTGCTAAGGTTTTTAAAGCGACAACATACCAAAACAAAAATATTTTTTCCTTACAACTTCAAGTGAGTGTTACTGTCTTATACACATTCTATTTTGCTTACCCGATGTTAAGTGTAATTGATGAGTTATGCATGACTGCGTATATAAACGTGCGCAGCTTCCACTGGATTCTGCTAATCATTAGAATTGATGCTGGAGAAGTTGAAGTCATGGACTCATTAAGGAGAGATCCTAAAGAATTCAAGAGCGTGGTTTATATGCTCCAGAAGTAATTTCAATCGCACTATATCGGCCTCTTTCGTTCATTTCCTGATATCAAGTAATTAATAACTCCTTTATTTATTTTCTTTGCTGGCAGGGTTTGAAACGGTTCATCAAGGAAGAAGTCAGTGACTGGAAACCGAAGATGGATTTTTGTTTGAACAAGGTAAGTAATACTACCTAGGTCGGCGCATCTCTTTAATTCTAGTTTCAATACCATTATCATGATTGATTATTATTTGATTGAATTCTATTCTCGTATAGTGGTGCCTGGAACAGCCACAGGGGACTAATTTATGTGCATATTACGTTTGCGATTTCATTCACATGAGGACCAATGAGAGACACAGAACTCAAAGACAAAAGGATGTATGTAAACATTATTCACAATTTTATTTTCTTACCATCAATTGTGTTGAGTTTCATTCATAATTTTTTTATGATGATTTGATATATATACACACAACTCATATATTCATATTGATCTCCTTCTTTTAAAGATGGCTTGGAAGCGGAACGCTCTCCTACCAGAGAACCGTGTAAAAGCAATTGCAGAGTAATTGGCGGGATATCTCCTTACGGAGGTCATACCTGAAAATGGAGAATACCACTATAGCGAATAATATGCCTCCATGTACTAGTGATCTCCATGTAATTAAGTAGATATACCAAATTCTATGTGTTATGTATATGCATCAACGTGATCTTCATGTAGTACTTTATGTATACGAAAACTTGTTTTTGGCTCATCGACGTGATCTCCGTACAATGGAAAACATCCGAAACCCTAAACCCTAAACCCTGAAAAATAATCGAAAAGAAAACAAAAAATACACATACCTTTAGTCCCAGTTCGTGTTACGAACCGGACTAAAGGTCTCCAGCCCCGCGGGCTCTGCCGTGGCCACGTGGGAGGGCCTTTAGTCCCGGCTCGTGGCAAACCGGGACTAAAGGGATGGGGGCCTTTAGTCCCAGTTGGTCAGTCCCGGTTGGCCAACCGGGACTAAAACCCTTTACGAACCGGGACTAAATCCCTGTTTTCTACTAGTGCCGCGCCCGCCACTCGGTGTCGAAGAGTGTCGCCCGGGGACTTGCCGGCTTGCTGGATGTCGGAGCCGTGCAGCGAGAGATGCCGCCGCCTGAGAACCACTCCCCTCCTACTCGTTGGCGTTCTTCTTCTCCTGCTCATGTTCGGACCTCGGCTGCGGCGGAGCGAGGTCGTCGTGTTCCATCTCCCCCTGCTCCCGCTGGATGTCACCCATGCGGAGCTTGCCTCCGTTAAACTCCATGGGGACCAGAGCAGGGCGGTGAGGTGAGGAGGAGACGAGACGGAAGGAGGAGATGGCAATCGGTGAGGTGAGGAGGAAGAAGAACGATCCACAATTTGAGGAGACTGGGAGAGTAAACGAGGCGTGGGAGTCGAGCAGTCGAGGACTCCAGGCAGCGATGATTATGGGCGGAACATACGAGTGGGCGGGGGCGGCGATGATTACTGCGTGGACTACTAGATTTATTTGGGATTTTTTTTTTCAAAATTACCTTGGCTCGTGGACCCACATGTCATATATACCGGGTATGTGGGTATGCGGGTATGGGTTTTGATGTATCATGCCCGCACCCGCAATACCCAATGGGTGCATAATATTTACCATTTACTTATCCACGGAAAAGTTTTTTCCCACACCCTCACCCTAATGGGTAAAAACCCGCTAGGTATGCGGGTAATGGGTACCCATTGCCATCTGTATATGGTCCCTCATATAGGGAAAAGCGGATGCATATGTGACATTGTGACAAACGATTTTCGAGTGAGGCATGGATTTACTTAGCAAGTAGATTTTAAAATGGAGCATGATAAATATCTAGTCAACATTTGTTCTTACATGAAAAATTCTAAACTAGGTGCACCGTGTACACCTTTAGGGTGTGTTCGGTTTTAGAATTAGATAGAACGGAATGGAACCGTTCCGCACCTGGAGCCCGTTCTTGTGTTCAGTTGGGAAAAGGAATGGAACGAGGTGCTTCACAGAAAGGGAATATTCCCTCCAGATTTGGAACGCACTCGTCCGGCCAAATCTGCCGGACCGAGTGGAACGGCTTGCTCTCTCTCGCTAATCCCTCTCTCCCTCGCGTAACCTCTCTCTCCCTCGTGACCCACCTCTCTCTTCCTCGATGGCCAGCAGCGCGGCGGCGCGGGGACAACCGACGGGCGCGCAGCGGGCGGAGCAAGGGGCGGCTGCGGCGGCGAGGACGGCCACGGCAAAGCATAGGGCGGCCACGGCGGAGCAAGGGGCGGCTGCGGACGGAGCAAGGGACAGAGCTTGAGGATGCAATCTAATCCTAAATTACTAGATTAGTGCTAATTGAATTGCTAATTCTAAATTAGTGCTAATTGAATTGCTAATCCTAAATTAGGCGAACCATTCCATTCCATCTCATTTTTTCTAACCGAACACCGAAACGGAATGGAACCGTGACATTCCATTTTAGTGGAATGGAACGGTTCCATTCCGTTCCACCTAGTTCTAAAACCGAACACATCCTTAATGATTGGTCCCCAGGCCACTTCCATGCGAATCAAGGGATTTATTAAGACATAAACGTCCAACCAATGTAAAGTTTCAGGGTCCCGATCAACAACCCCCTATTGCAAATCCAAGAATTGGATACGGTTTATGTCCTCTCTCACCATCAATCCTCTCTTCTTTACTCTAAGGTGCAGCCCTATGAGCCCATAATTTAGGTTCATATATTACCATCACCGAACTACAATAAAGTATAAAACTTGACCAAATACCCAAAGCATGCTATATAAAAATCATGGCTCATTCATCCTATGCCCTCAGGAATATGGGAACTACTCGCAACGGTGAAACATAGTAATGACCAGTGGCATGAATTACAACACAATCTGAAAGTATAACGACTTCACCATAAATAATAACGTAGCACCAAGCACAATCATGCACACAACACTAGAAAACTATTTTGAGGTTCCGGTCTACAATAGATGTGAGGGGGATGACGTCGATCTTGGAGATGGAGTTGGTGCCGTTGGTGATGACGGTGATGAAGATGACCCCCCTTACACCAAGGAGGAGCTGGTGTCCATGAAGACGGCGATTTTCCCTTAGTGGCGGCAGCGGGATAGAAGGATATGCCCTATCCTGCAGAAGAGGAATAAGAGCCACACTGCCGGCTAAGACTCATAAAAACGGGCGTAGGATTTTTGTTTGAAATGAATTCATATGTAAAAATGAGCATGCAAGGCAAGCTTCGGGGCGCCGACAGACTACCATGGCGCGTATGTTCCCTCGAGGTGCGCCATGGGCCCTCCCCGGAGCCTCGTGTGGCTCATATCGTGGATCTCCAACTCATGCTGCTTTTGTTCTTCCGAAAAAGTGACATGGTATTTTTACTCGATTTCCTTGGAGTTACAAAAAAGGTGTTCCTGCCAGGATTAAATACCATACCAACGCAAAGAGATTTTTGCGGAAAATCCAACAAAGCATCTAAAAGTTGATAAATAAAACAAGATTGTTGTAAATAATATCATAAACTAAACCTATATGAGGCAAAGTAGATGATACAAAATGCAGCTATCACAATGTTACACATTTTAGGCCTCGTAGATTCCCATCCACATCTGCCTTGTTCAAACGTGAAGAAAAAACCTCGATGCGAATAGGGAAGATATATGGAGAGTTGGGTCTCCTTGACAAAGGCATCGGTGGGTACAATCACATTTGAACATGCCCCGGTTGACTTTAAATTAGTACTTGACCTAAGAGATGCACATTATAATCGGACGTATCCATCTCTCATTAAAGCACATCTTTCCCATCATTTTCTCCACAAACTCCCATTACACCCTATAGTAAAACTTTATAGCCGTAGACTTCCTTCCCACTTCTTTTATTCTTCATAAGATGTGAGCACTCATAAGTAATCAGAATGTTGTCTGTGATTAAGAGCCCGGGACAAAAGCATTGAAAGCATCTCCTCATCTCCACTAGAAGGAGAAAAACTCACTCCAAAAAAGCAACAGGACAAAATTTGGAAACTATCATGATTTTTTTTTTCCTTTTTATGTCTATATCTCATTAGGGATAATGGGAAGTGATGGGCTATGTGCCAAGTGACAAAAAAAACATGGTCTCGCTTCTTTGAGTAAGTGCATGGATCATTGAACATCATGTCACCACGTAAAATATACTCTATGTAATAGTGACACCACTTAATTTTGAGTATGCGAATAACCCACTTCCTCAGGTGCTCTTTTTCTCTAAAAATTATATATTTTGCATCCGCATTGAAAAAGTTTGTAATCTCAAAGTTTGAATACACATGTGTAATACTACTACCTAGTTAAGAGTATTCCCTTGTAGGAATGAAACGTTTCATGTTTCACCGCCTTCATCCTTAGTTGCTCCGTTGGCAATGGTCAAGCTTCCATTTGGCGTAACAGCCGATGCTACATCTCCTTTGTTTTTCTTACTGTTCTTCCGTAGAACTCTGTCCTTCACTTTCACGTCTATGGCCTTCTTCTTCTCGTTAAGCTCATCAATCAGACGCTGGAGGCAAGCATCCGCATCACGATCTGTGCGGTTCGACGCCATGAGACACTCGGCAACATCCGCAGGCGTAATCTCCAACACCTGCAGCAGCTCCTTGATGGGGTCGAACAACTGGTGCTCGTCCACTCCAAGGTAGTTCTTGGCCAGGGTCATGAACGCCCCAAACTCGCAGTATGACATCTCGATGTGCATGTCCATCCGTCCGCGTCGGATCAGCGCCGGGTCGAGCTCGTTGATGTAGTTGGTGGTGAACACGATGATCCGCTCGCCGCTATGTGCCGACCACAGCCCATCGATGAAGTTGAGCAGGCCGGACAACGTCAGCATGTTGGGCTGCTTCTGCTTGCCCTGGGCGTCGTCTTGAGCCCTCGGTAGCCTTGGAGTGGGTCGGGTGCCGGTCAGATCGAGGGAGCAGTCGATGTCCTCGATGACGATGATGGACTTCCCGGTGGTCTCGATGAAGAGCTTGCGGAGGTCGCTGTTGGTCTGCAGGGTGGTCAGCTCAATGTCGTAGATGTCGTAGTTGAGGTAGTTGGCCATGGCGGCTATCATGCTAGACTTGCCGGTGCCTGGCGGGCCGTACAGCAGGTAGCCACGCTTCCAGGCCTTGCCGATACGACGGTAGTAATCCTTGTTGTTCCGGAAGTCGTCGAGGTCGTCCACGATCATCTTCTTCTTGGCTGGGTCCATGGCGAGGGTGTCGAAGGTGGTTGGGTGGTCGAAGTCGATGTAGGTCCACACCTCGTCGCTTCTAGACCTGAAAAAGAGAAGCTAATCAGTGACCTCTTGGGCTTAATTTTGATGAAAGCAAGTAATATTTTCGCATCTCGATTGGTACCCGTAGCTGAGGTCCTTCTTGTTGGAGTAGAGCCTGCGAGAACGATTTCCGAAAGTGACCTCTTGTCCGGTGCGGCGTACGTACGGCAGGTACTCTTCGACGACCAGACTCCGATGCTGCTCGTGGAACGTCAGGCGGCAGCACCTACCCGACGACCGGTACGACGACTTCATCTCTTCCGTGACCGCCGACCACCACATGGTGACGCCCTTGAACTCGTCCGCCACCTCCTGACCCTCGCGGAGGCTGAGCACTAAACCGTGGCCCTCGTCGGCGCCGTCAGCGCGGAGCTCCCGCGCCTCCCGCGAGCACACCGCGCTCAGGTACGCGAGCACCTCCGCGTAGGCGTCGCTCGACTTGACCCTGCCGGAGCCATAGGGGTGATCCTCTGGCTTGGCGGCTATGTCGATGGTGACGAACGGGTCGAGGAACGGGAGCATCTGCCGCACGGGTCGCCGGAGGTGCTGGTTAAAGTAGGTCCTCAGCACCGGCGCGCACGCCGCGACCACAGGCGTCAGGTAATACCACGTCGCTGGACGTCGGAGGTGATCGAGCACTCCTCCCATCATCGTCTTCTTGCTTTTGCCCATCATCATCTTCTTGCTTTTGCCGAGTAGATCCATCGAGGAGTCTCTATAGATCAATGCTGCGCCTAACCGACGTCGATTTCGCGGCAAGGTCTAGTGGCAATATCTCGCCGGCGCTCACGCAGCCAGAGACACCCTGTGCATTATATATGCACGAACCTAGTCAATATATATACGGACGTTATATATGCACGAACCCTAAAAAAACCTAGCATTGGCAAGGTAAATAACCCACATCTAGCCTAGAGCCCTAGACTACCACGGACCTGCAAGCCAACTTGAATGCAAATTCTAATTTCCAACCGACCTCGCACATACCAAACGCGAGGTCACGCTTCCGCGCCGCGTGATCTTGATCGGACGGCTCGTCTGTAGCGGTTTGTCTTCAGGGTGTCCACGCATATTCGGCATATTCGGCATGCAAAAAGGAAAATAAAACATGCAGCACAAACGGCGGATCAGATCGGAGGTAAACGTTGGCAACACAGCCATCTATGCCTTCCGTATCTCAACCTTCCTTATGCTAATTTTCTTAGCTTATTCTTTCTCATAATTAGTTTCGTATTTTTAACCTTTTTATGTACTAGTTTCACCGAAGTTGCTACCAAATTTGATCAACACATAGCATCTCCAATAGATAATTTAAAATAGGCATAAAAACTGATTTTTAGATCACCAAAGTTAAAAGAAAACCTTGCTCCAAAAGATGATGTATACCTATATTGTAAAATTTTACATCATGCACTAAAAACTAGCCCTTTGTGTCCCAGATAAAAAATCACGGATGCGGCTGCCACAAAACCAAAAGGCAGTTTTCTCGCACAGCCTAACCATCACTCTGAAAAATTCCTCCCTCACTCCAACCACACGCACAAACCAGCGCCACCTCCGATTCCGGCAAAAATACACCGTCGCCGCACCGCTCTAAAAGCATGATCCATCTCGACGCCACCGATTCCGCCTGTAGCCGCAACCATTCCGGCCACATCCACAGGGTGCAGTCATCGTCCGGCCACTAAGCCACCTGTAACACCCCAAGATTTGCTCCTTTTCAAAAAATTGGTTTTCTTTTCAAAACCTTCTGATTTGAGGCATTGGTGTGTGTGATAGCTTTTCTCCACCTAAAACCCTTACACTACCCTGGCCAGGTGTGAGGAAAGGACACCCTAACTAAAACCCTAAGGTAAATTCAAACAATGAAATGCACCTAATAAACTACTTAACCTTTTTTATCACGAAATCATTTGAAAATCAACACAAAAACAAACCTCAAGCTTCACTCTAGTAATTCAAAATTTATCATGGGAAACTACTCCACAGCCTAGTGGGACCCATGGACAAAAAGAAAAAAAGAAAATTGGTGAGACCTCGGACCAAGAATATCTCCCTCTTGCACATGCACACAACCCTGTGGCACGGTCCTGGACCTCGTCGTCGACGCACCTCGCCGCCGGTGAGCTCCTCCGCCGCATTTCCCCTCCTCTGGCTCGGTTAGGCGTGAGGGATTAAATCCCAAACGTTATGATTAAATCCCTGACAGGTGGGCTCCACCTGTCAGGGTTATAATCATTTCAGGAGAGGTTTTCCTGCCGCTAGAGTACGGTTTCGATACTGAAAAGCGTATTATGTTTTATGAAAATCCGGCAAATAACATAAAGTTAGGTCGACTTTAAAAATCCATAGCTTGCTCATTTTAAATCCAAATCCAGTGAACCTTTTTGAATTGGTTTGGTAATAAAATTATCTATCCAATGCCACTAGTTTCTCTCAAGTTGGAGTCCAATTAATACAGCAACAAATAAATCTCTTAATAAAGGTTTCAACACATGTTTATTTATTCCTTTAGAATAAAACTTCAAACAAGAAGTGGAAAATAAATTTGTGAGCATACCCCCTGCTGAAGGCAAGCCCCCAACACCTTCTCTGATTTTTTTTTTCTGAATATCTTTACTATTAAAGCAGAGTCCGTGGTATCGTGTCACACGTCTAACAAATCACAGTAAAAATGCCACCGCCGAAACTAATTCTCCTCAAACTTCTCACAAGATGGTAACAAATTACACGTGTATGTAACAGTCGTTCCTCAAATTTCTCCACCATGGTCGAGCTCCCCGATCCACATCCCGATTTTTTCTCTTCTCTAATCATCTTCTTAAATAACGGCGTCTCTAAAAATATGCACTACCAAAACACCAACGAAGGCACGTGCAGACCAATGTCAATATGGCGATTCTCCAGCTCTGTCCTTCGCACTGCCGCCGTGAACGGTGCCTCGGCCTTCTGTAGCCGTTCCCGCAGGCCTTCGTCCCATGCCTGCTGTCCCCGTCATCCGCCTTCCAGAGGTTCCACTTGGCGTCGCTGCCGGCGGCGGAGGCGGCCATGGGGAGGGACACGGAGACTTGGTGACGGCGGAGGATGAAAGGAGCTGCTGTGACTGGCGAACGGTTAGGCGCTCAAGTGGCTGCCTGGGGACGGCGAGGTGATCCCATACGCCGAGGCCACCGCTCTAAGCGCTCGACGAGGCTGGCATCGTGCTCCTCTTCCGCGACAAGGTCTACGTCCAGCCTGAGAAGGTCAGGTCACCTTGCATTGGCCGCTCTCCTCCTCTTCTGCATCTATTCTGATGTTTCTGAAATTTTACTGCGCTACGCGGGAGGTGCTAGACTGCCGACAGGATGATGCGTCGAGGCATGCCATCACACGTTCTATGCCCACTCTGCCTCGCCGTGGATGAAACCATGGAGCACATCTCGCTGCACTGCCCCTTTGCCGCAGCTGTCTGGGTGGACTGGCGTCGCGTCGCATACTACCGGTGCCCCTCCCCTCACCGCAGGTCTCCCTGCAGGATTGGTGGCCGCACTAGTACAGAACGACACATCGGATACCCCTCTATGGAAACGGCAAGAGTTAGGCGACGGAGAATCGAGCCTTCCGCGCGGAAAAAGCCGCCCGCGAGGGCTATCCTCCCGCGACCCGCGACACATCGGCAACGGTTGTGCTTTCCGCAACCGTTTGCTTTATATGAGCAACGGACATATTCGTGTCCGTATGCATTATTTTCATTATTGTAAACGGTTAATATGGATGACCGTATCCGATGATTCCATCCAGACCTAACGCTATGAGTGGTGTCGAGTTAGCCAGCTGCGGAGATTCCCATAAGACTGAAAGATAGGAGCGGCGGCGGCGAGGGCGGAGGCGGAGTCCAGATCTTACATCTGTGCTGCGGGCATCGATAGGCGCGCGGTGGTTGCCGGCGTCGAGAGGCAGCGCGTTGGCTGCCGGCGTCGAGAGGCAGCGCGTTGGTTGCCGGCGTCGAGAGGCAGCGCAGGGAAGCTTGGGCCCGATTCCATAGCTACTGGGGCGGTGGTATAACCCGAAAACCTACTACTTATTTTTTTAATTATTTGATTTAGGAGCGCGGAGTATAAATCTTACATATGTAGTTTGCCATTTTACTAGATGGTTCTTGATCGAGCTTGGATGTACGGTGGTCGCACGAGCCTGAATTCTCACAAGGTGTGGTTGAATTCTTGGACAGGGCTTCGCAACACATGCTAGAAAGTAATGAACCGAAGATGTTTTGTCCTTGTGTTATCTGTAAGAATGAAGTCTTGTGGCCTAGAAGACAAACGATAGAAGAACACATTATTTTGAGGGGATTTATGGAATCGTACACATGTTGGTCAAAACACGGTGAACAACAACCAGCAATCTTTGCCGACAACCGTGATGATTTGAGCAACGATAATCATGAAGTCAATGCCAGAGATGGTTTGGGCAACGCTGATGATGATGTGCATCCAGATGAAACCAGAGCCGATGGTCCACAAAAAAACCTAGAACAGATGATCAATGATTTGGAGAATAATATGGAAGGTAATGATGAGATAAAGAATTTCCTCTGTCAGTCGGCGGACTCGAAGAAACCTCTGTATCCGGAATGCAAGCTCAGCAAGTTGGATGCGACACTAGAATTGTTGAAATACAAGGCAGAGAGTAGTACATCCGATGTGAGCTTCACAAAGCTGTTAAAACTTGTCGCATTATTACTTCCACCTGGAAATGACTTGCCAGCGAACACTTACCATGCCAAGAGGGTGATCTGCCCCATTCCAGCCGAGTACGTGAAGATACACGCTTGTAAGAATGATTGTATTCTCTACCGAGGGGAAAATGAAAATATGCGGCGTTGTCCCATATGTAACTTTCCTCGTTACAAACGCAACCTAGCAAAAGACAGAGACAAGGGCGAGGATGAGGTCACAACGGGAGTCCCTTACAAGGTTGTGTGGTATTTGCCAATAATACCCAGATTGATGCGTTGGCATGCCGATAAAAGGAAAAAAGATGGACTGCTCAGACACCCGGCTGATGGACCACAGTGGAGGCTTATCGATTATGAGTTCCCAGACTTTGGCAGGGACCCCAGAAATGTAAGGTTTGCACTAAGTACAGATGGAATGAATCCTTTTGGCAGCATGAGCAGCAGACATAGCACTTGGCCAGTTCTTTTAGCAATGTATAACCTTCCTCCTTGGTTGTGCATGAAGAAGAGGTATATCATGATGTCGATGCTTATTCAAGGACCAAAACAACCTGGGAATGACATTGATGTTTACTTGAGTTTACTTGTCGAAGAACTACAAGTACTGTGGGATGGGGTAAGAATGTATGATGCGTTCAAGAGAGAACAGTTTGATCTCAGAGCAATGTTGTTTCTGACCATTCAAGATTATCCTGCACTTGCGAACTTGTCAGGGCAGAGTTTGAAGGGATCCTTTGCATGTGTCACTTGCAAAGAGAGAACAAAAAGTCTTTGGCTGCCGAATTCAAGGAAGACAGTGTACATGCGGCACCGAAGGTTTTTGGCAAAGAATCACCCGTATCGTAGATTGAAGGCCCCGTTCGATAATACGATTGAGACCGATGACACGCCAGAACCATTTTCAGGAGCGGATGTCGATGACCAGACGAAGGATGTACACACTATTTTTGGTAAGGGGAAGAAACCCCAGTCTCGTGAGAAGGCAGTGTGGAAGAAAAGATCGGTTTTCTGGGCATTGAAGTATTGGGCATATCTGGACGTTCAACATTGCATCGATGTCATGCATGTCGAGAAAAACGTAACTGAAAGCGTTCTTGGATGTGTAATGAATAACAAGGATAAAACGAAGGATGGTATGAATTCACGGCTGGATATTCTTGCATTGAAATATAAAAGGAAAAAGTTGAAGCCACAAGAGAAGCCTAATGGGCAGTGGTACCTCCCACCTGCTTGCTACCAGTTATCGAAGGAAGAGTTGAAGGAGTTCTTGCAATTCTTGTATGATATGAAAGTTCCGTCAGCATACTGCGCAAACATCAGGACTCTGGTGTCGTTTGAAGAAAAGAAACTGATGGGGATGAAGTCACATGACTGCCATGTGATGATGACACAGATGCTCCCTGTGGCAATTAGAAATATGTTGCCTAAACCCGTTCGAGAGGCTCTCATGAGGTTATGTGATTTTTTCAACGCTATATACCAGAAGGTAATAGATCCATTCAAATTAGACAGATTGCAAGAAGATGTTGTGAAGACTATCTGCCAGCTGGAGATGTTCTTCCCCCCTTCGTTTTTCGACGTAATGGTCCATCTAATTGTACACATTGTTTATGAGATAAAGCAATGTGGTCCAGTGTATCTGCGCACTATGTATCCGTTCGAGCGCTTCATGGGTATACTCAAGCACTACGTCCGTAACAGGTATCGGCCAGAGGCAAGTATCGTTGAAGGATATCTTTCGGAGGAGGTGGTTGAGTATTTCATCAGCTACATGGATGGCCACCGACCTATCGGGGTGCCTCTGTCCAGGCATGAGGGGAGGCTAGATGGAAAAGGGTTAATGAAAGATAAATCATGTTGGCCAGAGTGTGAATTATTTGAGAAAGCACATTTGTACGTATTGCAGCACCTTGCAGTCGTTACACCATATGTGGATGCTCACAAGGATCTACTTAGAATTGAGCTAGGAGGCCGAGGCTTGACAGAGAATCAGAAGGAAGCACAAGTCTTGAAACTGCACAGCCAGAGATTCGCTGATTGGCTGATGACGAATTGTGTCGGAGATGATGACGAGACTTTAAAAAGTTTGGCAAGAAAGCCAAACTTTACGGTTCATAAATGGGAAGCATATGACCTGAATGGCTACACCTTTTATACAAAGAATAGAGACAACAAGACCATGTATCAGAATAGCTCTATTAAAGTGGAAGCGGTAGATCCGAATGGGAGGAAGGATTGGTACTATGGAGTAATTGAGGAGATTTGGGAGCTGGAGTACGATACATTACTCACGGTTCCATTGTTTAAATGCAAATGGGTCAAACTGGGTCATGCGAAAGTTGACCAGTACGGCACTACATATGTCAATCTCAACGAATTGGGATACAAAGATGAACCTTTCGTTTTAGCTACCCAAGCCACCCAGATCTTCTATGTCAAAGACCTACTACATAAAAATTGCCATGTTGTGATGAATGGGAAAAGGAAGATCGTTGGGGTGGATGACGTTACTGATGAAGAAGAGTACAACCAGTATGAAGACTTGCCAGCAACTGGAGAACGCATACAGATCAATGACCGACAGGCTCCTGGAGATGGCTTTTACGCAAGAGATGATCACTCCGATGGGGCAATTTACAAAGGAAATATTCAGGTTGATCCAGTTTTACTAGAGGAGGACGAAGAATGAGCAAATTAATTTGTACCCTAAAGTGATAATTGTATTTCTTAATTGGCAAAGTAATGTGCTGTTGTTATTTCTTAATTTTCAACCGTAAACGCTACGTTTATTCAAATTCCGAAATATAATTTATTTATACCACATCGGCAACGGTTTTTTTGAATGCACCGTTGCCGATGTGACATAAACCCTACTTCCAGACTTAAACTTTGGGGACCAACCTACCACCCCTCGCATTTCCCCCCGCTCACCGTCTTCAACACCACCCCCGGCGGCGTACTCACGCTCAGCTGAGTTCATTATGCGGACTACTCGGGCCGCCCTTGCGGCGCAGGCGGCTTCCCTGGCCGTCCCCCCACCCACGGTCTCAGCTGAGTTAGTTATGCGGACTACTCGGGCCGCCCTTGCGGCGCAGACGGCTTCCCTGGCCGTCCCCCAACCCACGCCGCGGGGCAGCTCCAGGCTACGACGGCGTCGCGCCGACGCCGTGGTCAGCGAAGACGCCCAGAGGGTGGGCTCTATGCCCCCCTCAGGCGACAACCGCGGCCGCCGTCTCCACTGATTTGGCTCCCGGAGATGCTGCCGCCACAGATCTGGCCGCCGTCTCCACTGATTTGGCTCCCGGAGCTGCTGCCGCCACAGATTTGCCCGCAATAGAGGAAGGGGCAGACAGCGGCGACCTCATACATGCCGGAGACACACTTGGGACAGGTTAGTTGTGCTGATTAACTGTATTACACACTGTAAAGTCGGACCTTTTAGTTTTAATTAGATCCACCTTCTATTATTCACCTGTTATTCAGAGCTGTCGTCTGGTGATGAAGGGTCCTCGAGCTCATCCTCGCAGCAGGATCAGTTTATCATGAAACAAAGGGGTCGAGGAATTAGAAAACCAACCCTAAAGCCAAGAGGAACATTTACAGTGGAGATGATTGACAAGAAAACTGGTGCCCCGTTGAAACCAGTCAAGGCACATAGGAAATTTAAGACATTGTGTGGGTGTGTAGTCAGGGAAAAGGTCCCCATTACGGTTGACGACTGGAGTCAAGTCACTCCAGAAGAAAAGACTTTCATCGTCAACGCCATAATGAGCCAGTTCCAGCTCGCAAATGAGGAATGGAAGCCTGCAGTTCAAGCTGCTGCTCTTTCTAAAGCAAAGGATTCGTTCCGTAACTTCAGGCACCGTCTGTACTCCAAATTCCAGAAGAAAAATCGGGATGCTACACTTGTATACCCCTTCATTAAACCTGACGACTGGAAGGAGTTCAAGAAGTATAGGAGGACGGAGGAGTTCCTAACAAAGAGTAAAGCCGGCAGCGCCCTCATCAGTAAAAACAAGCATCCCCACAATATGGGGGTTCTTGGATATGCTGGTTCGAAGCCCATATGGAGAAAACAGGATGAAGAAGCAGTTGCTTCGGGGGCACGGTTCCTTACTCTGATCTTGAAGGTGAACGGGCACGAGACTTCTTGAGGGCGAGGTCTAAAACAAACGAAGTTGGTGAACTTGTTATAACTCACCCCGAGACCCAAAAGTTACATAAAACAATGGTAATAACCATATATAACCTAAGTTGTTTCCTCCTTAACTGACACAATATTTCCTTGTGTACTGAATTCAGTGTACTACTTGTCTTATCTCCAGCTGGAGCTGAAAAATAAAAAGGACAGCGGAGAGATTCTGGCACGAGGGAAAGATGACATTCTCTCAAAAGCTTTGGCTACGCCTGAGCCCTCTGGTCGGTCTCGGACGTACGGCACCCATGTTGGCCACAAGAAGGCTTTCGCGATAGACCAGGCTGAAAGGCAGGCAATGAAAAAGGCCAGACATGACGCTCAAATGAAAGCACTAGAGACAAATATTACGGCCAATATCGTTAAGCATCTTCGAGACGGTCACCTTGATCCCGGTAGGGGGGAGTGCCCTGCAGCCAGGAGTAGTTGTGGATCATTGTCGGTTGATGGTCTTGTAGACACCGGCAAATATGCTGTGGACGACATCACGAGCCCGGTGAGATGCAAACTACATGTGCCTGTAACCGTGATGACGCATCATCCCCTGGTGGCAGCACTAGGTATGGTTCAGCCACCTACCGATGTGGTACCTCAAGTGGATGGTGTGCCCTTAAAGCCAGGTTTTGCAATGTGCTTTGTGGACAAGGTCATGCCTGGCTTCGAAGGCATCTTGCTATTTAACACCTGCGTCGATGCAGACGTACAAAGCTTGGGCCAGGCTAAGCTGAGATACGTACAGTGGCCCAAGAAGGAGATTTCTCTTCTCAGTGCCCTGCCATCCACCTCAACAGCTTCTCGACAGATGGCGTCGTCTGAAGGCCTCCGTTCAGCACAGCTCCTCCTTGATATTGCGGCCAAACAGCCTTCCAGAGAACAAGCAGTTGAAGATACAACGGTTGCACAGAGTTGTGAAGCCACACCAACACCGCCTGTCGATGGTAACTCACCTACTGCCCTTGTGGTGAACAACACCACCAACTTGGTTGAAGCTACACCAACACCGCCTACGCCTCCGCCTCCGCCTCAGCCACAGCAGGCTTATCTGCCGCCTCCGCCTCAGTCACAGGAGGCTCAACTGCCGTCCCTGCCTCCTCAGCCACAGCAGGCTCATCTGCCGCCTCCGCCTCCGCCCCAACTTGTTCGGACACGTAGAGGCACCACACCCGTCCGGGCGAAGGACCATGCCAAGATGGCCCCGATAAATAGAACCCCGATGAAGCCCAAGCCCAAGCCCAAGCCCAAGACCATTAAAAATAAAAAAAATACTGCACCGATTGACAGCGACCAATACCTAGATGACGAAGAATTTAATAAGAAATACAATGCAGAGGTGCAAAGTGGCCCCAAATACGTGCGTGGACAGCCATTGTTGACTAGAGATGGATTACAAAGATCAGGCTTGGCTTGCCAGCAGCTTCATGAAAAGTACCTCCTATGTTGTGAAGAGAATAAGGAGATGACCTTCAGTATCAGGAAAGAGGATTTTTACGGCGTCGAAGGTGACGTTCGTTATAACTGGGAGTTTTCAGAGATGTTCCAAGTTTTCAACCTGAATACTGTTGATGGCACGTTCATGCGTTTGTTCACATTGTATGTGCCTTACAAATACTTTTCACATTGTAATACTTCCTCCGTTCGGAAAAGGATGTCACAAAAATGAACTATAGATAGACCATTTTTGTGACATCCTTTTCCGAACGGAGGGAGTAGCTTTCTTCTGTTCAGTACATGCTAACTATTCTCTTTCTTGTACTTAGGAGCCAGGTATTCGAGTGCAACCGCAGGAAAGAACCGGTAGGTTTCCTTGATCCGGCTCTTATCAATTACACGAACATCTGCAGCAATGGATACGACGATATATTCAACTATGCTGTGAAAGCGTTGACTCATTATCAAGACAAAGAGTTGATCCTGCTTCCTTACAATCAGGCGTAAGTTTGTTATCAAAAATTATCTGTACATCCTGCTTCCTTACCATCAGGCGTAAGTTTGTTATTTTCCTTTGCAGTTCTCACTGGTTCTTAGCTATCATCATTCCTAAACAGAACAAGGTATTGTATATAGATTCCCTACTTGGAAGTATAAATTATACACCCTTGGAGGAATTCTTGAACAGGTATTACATCGTTCCCTAGTTTACTTTATGATTTAACTTTCACGTGTTGTTTTCTCAATCCGCCAACTCATTACTTTTGTAGTGTGTTCGAAAAGTACTTGACGATAATCAAGAGACCGTTGGCCAAGAGAGGAGAACAGGAGGCCATATTGAGTCACGTACAAGTTAACCCGGTAACAGTTGCTACTTTATTCCTAGTTTTCACAAATACCTGCTAGCAAACCAAACTAAGTGAGCGATTTTGTCACCAACATTACAGTGCCCTCAGCAACCACCTGGTACAAATCTTTGTGGGTATTATGTGTGCAATGCAATATTGAAAGTCGTTCCCACCTCGAGAAGTCTGCCAAGCCTCGATTCGGTTAGTAATCCACGACATCATCAACAATTCATGTTTCCTAACAATATTTGCAGACATACATGACGAAAGATACCTAACTAAGAATCTGCCTGCCGCTTATAGGTGGAATGGGATGTGCACCTTTGAAGAAGGATGTTCTTACGATGGTGAGAGGCAACTTTGCTGCGTTCGTCCTTAAACACATCGTAAGCAAGGAGGGAAAACTACACGACCCTAATCCATGATCATGAGATCCTATTCGGCATTTGTTCACCTGTCCATACCGGCATTCTCGCTGGTGAGACTATAGATTTTTCCAAAACAATTGTTGTCAACATTGTGGTGTAACTTCTTTAAATTGTGTCCACTTTTTTCCGAACAATGGCTGAAAACTTTGTATTTGTAGCAATAGCAATAGCTGTGAACTTGTATTCCAACATTTGCTGTAAACTTTGTGTTCATATGATTGTTGTAAACTTGTATTGCTGAATGTCTGCTAAATAATTGCTGTACATGATACCACACTGGTAACGGAGGACAAAACCCTCCGTTGCCGAAATGGTCACACATTGGTAACGGAGAGCCGGAGGCTCCGATGCCGAAATTTTCTCACATCGGAAACGGTGTTCTGCCACCGTTACCGATGAGGGCCCCCACATCAGTATCGGAAGCAGGGACACGGACCCTTTCTCCGTTGCCGAAGGGGTTTTTGGCCCGTTTTCGATGTGTTGTTCTGTACTAGTGCCGGATGCTGTCGGGCGGCTGCCGTCAAGGAGACGAAAGCAGAAAATTCTGCCGTCATGACCAGCAAACAAAACAAAACAAAACAAAACTGAAGGCAAAACACAAATGACGCTCTAAGAACATCACATATTATGTAAAGGAATAGAAATATAGTTTCATGGGATCGACCTGATTAATTATCGATGAAGAAGGGGATGCCCAAGGCATCCCCAAGCTTAGACGCTTGAGACTTCTTGAATATTTAGTGGAGGTCCAGGGGAGCCTCCCCAAGCTTGAGCGTTAATCCATTCTTGATCTTCTTTCATCACCTCGTTCTCTCAACACTTGGAAACTTCATTCACACAAAACTTCTCACAAACTGATTAGAGAGGTTAGTTCTCGAACAAAATAATCCACCTTCAGTTCTCATTTGGCACATTGCATAAACTTGTTCCTAAACATTGGCTACTGCCACAAAGGTTTAAGTGATGTTCCGTGGATAAAAGAACTCCACTTTGCTCGTAAAGGAAGCAATGCAAAAACAAAGACAGAATCTGTCAAAAACATAACAGAATGTAAAGATGATTTTTTTCGGGCTACTAGGACACCTCAAATCAGAAAACTTAAAACTAATGAAAGTTGGATAAAACCAAGATGCGTGCTGTCAAACAATTTCAGCTACATATCACGTTCTGTGATTTGTTAGAATTTCGTACGGTGACGGACATAACTCTGTTTCTGAACAGCAAATAAAAAATACTTTCCTCTCATTACAGGCTATTCTTGGCACAAAAACCAAAATAAAAAGGATACAAGGGAGTTGCTACAGAGGCAACAACACAAAAAAAACAGAAGGTAAAAATAATGGGTTGCCTCCCATAAGCGCTTTTCTTTAACGCCTTTTAGCTAGGCACAATGGCAAAAAGATCAAGTATTATCAATATTAGCATTCAAATCATCACTTGACTTAACAAAGGACCCAAAAGATGGCCTCATTCTCTTTCTAGGGAAATGTTCCATCCCTTTCTTAAGTGGAAAATGAAATTTAATATTTCCTTCTTTCATATCAATGATAGCACCAATGGTTCTAAGAAAAGGTCTTCCCAAAACAATAGGACAAAAATGTTTGCATTCAATATCCATAAAAATGAAATCAACAGGGACATAATTACCATTAATCATAATAAGAACATCATCTATTTTTCCCACGGGTTTATTCAAAGTAGAATCAAGATAATAAACACTCAAAGGACAATCTTCTAGTGGTTCCAAATCAAGAATGTCATATAATTTCTTAGGCATAATGGAAACACTAGCACCAAGATCACACATAGCATTGCACTCAAAATCATTAACTTTCATTTTAATAGTTGGTTCCCAAGCATCTCCTAATTTCCTAGGTATAGAAAATTCACACTTGATCTTTTCGTCCCTAACTTTAATCAAAGCATTTGTAATATGTTGGGTAAAAGCAAGGTTCAACTTACTAGCATTAGGATTTTTTGCAAGCTTTTGTAAAAACTTAATGACTTCAGTAAGATTACAATTATCCAAATCAAGATCATTGTGATCAAAAATAACAGAGCATTATCTCTAAAAGAATCATTATCATCAGGATTAATTTTAGCACTTATTTTAGAGGCAGTTTTAGCACTATTGGAGAGCTTTCATTTTTAATAGGTGCAACAGAAATTTTTCTTACTCCAACTTTTTTTACCATTAGCATATTTAGGTATTGTAGATGACTTATGAGCACTTGAAATTTTAATATCATCATCGGTAAAAATAGTGCAAACATTAGCAATCTTACTGATTTCAGCAATTTCAACCGATTCAGGTTTTGCTGCCATTTTGTTTATCAAAGAAGATTGGGCTTCAGACATATTTGAAATACAAGTTTCAGTATTAGAAAGCCTAGTTTGAAAATTAGAGATCTCTTTATTTAATCCCTCAAGTTGTTGGCTTATATTTTTACACATAAAAGAGTGCTCATCTAACTGCTTTGAGAAGACTTTATTCTGCTCATATTGCGTCTGCATAAAAAATTTAGTGGCCTTTTCAACTTCCAAAACTCTCTCATCACTAAACATAATAGTATTACCATGGGAGTTATCATAAGTATTACCATAAGAATTACCAAAAGAATTACTACCACTTGGAGGATATGGCTTATAATTATTATTACCAAAGTTATTCCTATAAGCATTGTTGTTGAAATTATTTCTAATGAAACTCACATCAACTTGTTCTTCTTGAGCAACCAAGGAATCCAAGGGAACATTATTAGGATCAATAGGAACTTGTTTACTTGCAAGCATAGACATAATCATATCAACCTTATCACTCAAAGAGGAAATTTCTTCAACATAATTTACCTTCTTACCACTAGAATCTCTCTCGGTGTGCCATTGCGAATAATTTGCCATCATATCATCCAAGAGCTTTGTTGCTGAACCCAATGTGGTGGACATGAAGGTACCTCCAGCGACCGAATCCAATAAATTCCTTGAAGAAAAATTTAAGCCTGCAAAAAAGTTTGGATGACCATCCAAGTAGTCAGTCCATGATTGGGACAATTTTTAACCATATATTTCATTCTTTCCCAAGCTTGAGCAACATGTTCATTATCAAATTGTTTAAAGTTCATAATGTTACTCCTTAATTTTATAATTTTTGCAGGTGGATAATACTTCCCAATAAAGCATCTTTGCATTTAGTCGAAGAATCAATACTATTTCTAGGCAAAGATAATAACCATTCTTTAGTACGTCCTTTCAAGGAAATAGGAAAAAGTTTCAGTTTAATAATCGCCCTCTACTTCTTTATATTTTTGCATATCACATAACTCAACAAAGTTATTTAAATGAGCTGCAGCATAATCAGAACTAGCACCAGGAAATTGCTCTTTCATTACTAGATTTAGTAAAGCAGGTTTTATCTCATAGAACTCGGGTTGGGCAGCCGTGGAGCAATTGGTGTGCATATAAAATCATTTTTGTTCGTGCTAGTGAAGTCACACAACTTAGTGTTCTCAGCTGAACCCATTTTAACAAAATAAAAACAAGAAACTAAGCAAAACAAAAAAGAAACTACTTGCTGGAATTTTTACTTTTTTTGTGTTTTTGAGTTTTAAAGCAAACGAAAAGCTAAACAAGACTAACAAAAAATATACTAAGCAAGACAATAAAAAAATAGAGTGTAAGGATGTGCGAAACTCCCCTCGCTGAAGCTTCCAAATCCCCGGCAACGGCGCCAGAAAACTTGCTTGATGGCGTGGAATAGCACGTTCGTTGGGAGACCCCAAGTGTAAGGTTTGATGTAATTTAGCAGCAAGTTTTCCCTTGATTACAAAATCAAGGTATTCAATCCAGTAGGATTTGGAGAAGGCTTTAGAGAGGTGTCAACGACGCCGTTTACGATAATTGACGTGGACCTACGCACACACGAACAAATTACTTTGTCTCAACAAAACAGAAAGGTTGTCAATCTCTCCAGCTTGCTGAACATAAAGGGTTAAACGTATGAGTGTAAAATAATATAAGAGCAAAAATGACCAGTGAGCAAAATGAGTTAGAAAGACTATTAGAACGGTTGTAAACAATATAGGAAAATAGGACCGGGATCCATAGTTTTTAGTGGCGTCTCTCCAAAAGATAAACATGTTGGGTCAACAAATTACAGCGAGACAATTGACAAACATGGGCGCAACACAATACTATCATAACACAAAGTTCACCGTTTCATTTAATATGGGCATTATGACAAAATATATAGACTGTTATTCAACTGCATCTATGACTAATAATCCACCCCGGGATCGCTATCCAGCCTGTCACCCGAAAGTATTAAGGTGCAAGCAACAGATAATTGCAATAAGCATGGTGCGTAATGTAAGCAATGTAAACAACATAAAGCAATAAACACCGCTGTTTTATCCCTAGTAGCAACAACACATCTGAAGTCTTAATCGTTTCTGTCAACTCGAGCTCAGATAAGAGAGGCATGAACCCACTATCTAGCATAAATACCCTCTCTAAGATACTAGCAATTACTTCGTCAAAGCATCCACAAGCATTGGAGAACATGCAAGATCATAAATAAAACATATGAATAAACAATCTGAACAATAATGTCATGACTCCATAATTCATCAGATCCCCGCAAACACAACATATAGCATTACATAAAGATGATCTTAATCATGTAGGCAGCTCATAAGATCTAAACAACAGAGCACAAAGGAGAAGAGACAACCATCTAGCTACTGCCATGGACCCGTAGTCCCGTGGTGGACTACTCATGCATCACTCCGGCGGCAGGCATGGTGGTGTAGATGCTGATGGCGTGAATCACACGCTCGTCGGAGACCCCAAGAGGAAGGTATGATGCAGTTCAGCAGCAAGTTTTCCCTCAGAAAGAAACCAAGGTTATCGAACCAGTAGGAGCAGCAACTCTTCAGAAGGTTGTTGGTGGCCGCACGGCGCAACACGATTACCAACGTGGAACCTGCACACAACACAATCAAAGTACTTTGCCCCAACGAAACAGTGAGGTTGTCAATCTCACCGGCTTGCTGAAAACAAAGGATTAAACGTATGGTGTGGAAAATGAGTATTAAATTGCAGAGAATGAAAAAGGAACAGTTTGCAGTTTGTGGTTGTTTAATCAGTGTAAAAGAATGGACCGGGGTCCACAGTTCACTAGTGGTGTCTCTCCATAAAAGATAACTAACATGTTGGGTGAACAAATTACAGCTGGGCAATTGACAAATAGTGAGCGCATGACAATGCATATACATGACATGTTGACTACTATGATATTTAATTGGGCATTACGACATAATACATAGACCGTTATCCAACAGCATCTATGACTAATAATCCACCGCCGGGTTGTCATCCGAGTCCCCCGTTGGTATTAAGTTGCAAGCAACGGATAATTGCATTAAGTAAAGTGCGTAATGTAAACAAACACATATGCCCGTGGACATAGCATCGTTAGGTTATCCCTAGTGGCAACAGCACATCCACAACCTTAGAACTTTCTGTCACTGTCCCAGGTTAAACGGAGACATGAACCCACTATCTAGCATAAATACTCTCTCTTGGAGTTACAAGCATCTACTTGGCCAAAGCATCTACGAGTAACGGAAAGCATGCAAGATCTTAAATAACATATAAGATAGATTGATAATCAACTTGACATAATTCAATATTCATCGGATCCCAGCAAACACAACATGTAGCATTACAATAATATGATCTTGATCATGTAGGGCAGCTCACAAGATCTAAACATGATGGCACAAAGTGGAGAGACAACCATCTAGCTACTGCTATGGACCCGTAGTCCAAGGATGAACTACTCACGCATCACTCCGGAGGCAGGCATGGCGATGTAGAAGCCTCCGGTGACGATTCCCCTCTCCGGCAGGGTGCCGGGAAGAGGTTCTGAACCCTCCCGAGCTAGGGTTGACGGCGGCGGCGTCTCTGGAACTTTTCGTGGATATTTGCTCAGGTACTTAGGGTTTTCGCGTCGGGGGGAATAAGTAGGCGAAAGGGCGGCGGCTGCGGACCCCCGAGGGGCCCACACCACCCTAGGGCGCGGCAGAGGGGGGCCCGCGCCCTAGGTGTGTGTGGCCCCTGGTGGCCCTCCTCTGCTGCTCCTTCGCTCCGTCAGGCGTGTTCTGGAAAAATAGGCACCCCCGTGTAGTTTCGTCCAATTCCGAGAATATTTCCAGACTAGCTTTTCTGGAATACAAAAACAGCAGAAAACAGGAACTGGCACTTCGGCATCTTGTTAATAGGTTAGTCCCAAAAAATGTATAAAAGTGATATAAAGTAGATGCAAAACATGTAGCAATTGGTATAAAACAAGCATGGAACATCAAAAATTATAGATACGTTTGAGACGTATCAGCATCCCCAAGCTTAGTTCCTACTCGTCCTCGAGTAGGTAAACGATAAAAACAAAATAATTTTTGAGGTGACATGCTACCATCATAATCTTGATCATATAATATTGCAAGGCACATGTAAATGAATGAAGTGATCCAAGTCAATGGTCTATAATTTGCTACAAATAGATAATGAGTAAACAATGAATCACACAAGCTAAACGTTTTCATGAATAGTACTTTCGAGACAAGCATCAAACAGTTTTGCATAAGTGTTAACTCATAAAGCAATAGTTTCTAATAAAAGGTATTTAATCAACACAAAGGAAGAATTTAGTTTCAGCATTTGCTTCAACTTTCAACATATTTATCTCATGGATATTGTCAACACAAAGTAGTATAACAAGTCCAATACATTGCATATAACGCATGTTGTAACAAAGTTGACACTAGTGTTTGCTTGTGGAAGACAGAAAGAATAGGAAAACTGACTCAACATAAAAGTAAAAGAAAGGCCCTTCGCAGAGGGAAGCAGGGATTAAATCATGTGCTAGAGCTTTTAGGTTTTTGAAAGCATATAGAGATTGCATAAAATATTTGATACTCCTCCCAACCTTGCTAACACAAGCCATGGCTAACCGAATCCTCGGGTGCCTTCCATCAATCACATACCATGGAGGAGTATCTATTTTTGAGAGGTGTTTGTTAATTGTCAACGAATGGTAGCGGGTGAGAACAGTATTCTACCTGTCAACGGACTTTTAAGAGCGGCTCCCATGAAGGACGTTATTTCTACCAGCAAGGCAGATCATCCCTCTTTCTCTTTGGTTTACACACATTCAGGTATTTCACTGTTTGTCATTGCTTACTGATGAATCAGGGCAAAAGTGTGAAGAGAATTAATTGGTTAAAGTTGTAATTAATTGGGACTGGGCACCCCGTTGCCAGCTCTTTTTGCAAGTTATTGGATAAGCGGATGTATATGCCACTAGTCCAGGTGTAAAAGTCCATTCACAAATAGAATAAAGAATAACCACACTAATTCCTCATGAGCTAGTAAACATTGACACAAAAAGGGAATAATAACATTTTGAATAATTTAAAGGTAGCACATGAAAAATTTACTTGGAGTGGCAAGGAAATACCACATATAGGTAGTTATGGTGGACACAAATGGCATGGATTTTGGCTCAAGGATTTGGATGCACGAGAAGCATTCCCTCTCAGTACAGAGTTTAGGCTAGCAAGGTTATGTAAGCAAACAAGAATATCAACCCGTACACCAAGTTTTATATGACAAACATATTGCAAACGTTATAAGACTTCATACCGTCTTCCTTGTTAACCAAACCCTGTTATTAGAAAATATCTAGACCTTAGAGATACCACCGATGCAAACCAAATTTTCAACAAGCTTTACGGTAGTTCTTCACTAATAGGCTTAACTCATGTGATGCACAATTTAATCATGATCTACTTGTTAACTCAAAACAATTGACAAGCATCAAGTTATCCATTAGTGATCTACAAGATTAAGCAAGTTTTTCCTTATACCAATTACCACATGCAACATTTTCTGAACCAACCAAACACCAATCAATTTATTTCATCAACTCTCCAAACAAATATAAGTGAAGCAAGAGAGTACTTTCTACAAAAGAAAGCTAATAGCTCTGACAAGAGATACATGAAAACAAGAGCTAAAAGCTGAACAGCGCTAGATATGAATACTCAACAAATATAAGTGAAGAATAGGAGTATTCTCATGAAAAAGCGGAGCGTGTCTCTCTCCCAATCAAGAATGCTAGGGTCCAGTCAAGCTTTATTGAAAATAAAATGCAATACTGAAAATAAAAGCACACAGACGCTCCAAGAAAAGCACATATGATGTGAAAGAATTAAAATATAGTTTCACTAGAGATGACCTGATAATTTTGACGATGAAGAAGGGGATGCCTTGGGCATCCCCAAGCTTAGACGCTTGAGTCTTCTTGAAATATGCTGGGGAGATCCATGGGAGCCTCCCCAAGCTTAAGCTCTTCACTCTTCTTGATCCTATTATATCATCCTTCTCTCTTGACCCTTGAAAACTTCCGTCACACCAAACTCAAAGTAGATCTCATTAGAGGGTTAGTGCATAATCAAAAACTCACACCGTCACACCAAACTCAAAGTAGATCTCATTAGAGGGTTAGTGCATAATCAAAAACTCACATGTTCTATATAGGCGCAATATGATTTGTTACTTTAAACATTAGCTACAGCCACTGATGTTACGTGAAGCTCTTCCACCCAAAAAAGAATTTCACTCAACACTAGTAAAGAAGAGAATGCAAAATAAAAATGCATAATCTGTCTAAAACAGAACAGTCCGCAAAGACGAATTTTTTCAAGGCACTTACAACGCTCAGATCGAAAAACTCTAGTCTAATGAAAGATTCAGACATTCATCAAGATTACGCACAAAACAATTTAGATTTAATTAACAATCTGGTGATTTTAGGAATTTCGTACAGTGAACAGCAAAAATCTGTTTCTGCACAGCAATCAAAATTAAGCATCGTCTTAACATTAGAGGCTACTCTTGGCACAACAATGTGAGAAAATAAAGATACAAAAGAGTTGCTACAGAAGTAAACATCCTCCTTGACTCAATAAAAGAAAATTGCAGAAGTAAAAATAATGGGTTGCCTCCCATAAGCGCTTTTCTTTAACGCTTTTTAGCTAGGCACAAAGCATGCATCAAGTATTACCAAGTGAAGAAGCATCAACAATCTTACGCTTAGCTCTCTACCTTTACCCTTATCTTTAGAAAATACTTGGTTACACATAGGTGAAGAGGCGAAATTCATAGTGCCTTGGCCCACATCTATTATTGCTCCAAAGCGTAATTTGTCCTACTCCTGCACATTCAATGACAAGATAATCAATAGATATTGTTAGCCCTAAGAGTTTTGTAAATACTCCTTAGGCTACTCCTCTTGGTAATTTAATAGTATTATCACCCAGAATTATGCAATCTCGCATTTGGAAAGCTCCCAAAGATTTAAGGAATCAAAAATATCCTTGGGCATTAAACAGAATTCAGACATAATATCACAGCGAGAATGAAAAGTTTCACCATTTATAACAACTTTTACTGAGGGAACCCATCCCGATGGTTCAAAATTTACTGACACGTTATCATAGCGTTCACGAATCTGATTATACCCTTCATTTAGACCAGATATGTTTGTTTCAAGAGTGTTAAGTCTATCACTTATGCTTGTCAAAGCCAAATCAATTTTAGTGATTGGAGGGCTAGAAATTGTATTCAATTTTTTATAGCATTAAAAGATTGATCCCCATCATAACGAAGGAAATCTCCTCCTACCACAGCATCTAAAGCATATCTGCAGCAAAGAACAAGACCAAAATAAAAGCTACTAAGAAGCAGGCTTAAAGTCATTTTAGGTTCAGTTTTAGCATAAGACTCAAAATTCTTGACCAAGCATCTTTAAAACTCTCCTCACTCCCTTGCTTGAAAGTGAAGATCTCCTCTTCAGGTGACATTACTACTGGAACAGGGCTAGACATGATAACTAACAGAAAACAAAACTGAAAATAAACTAAATGCAAGTGACTAATTTTTTGTGTTTTTGATAATTGAAAGCAAACTAGATAAAATAAAATAAACTAAGCAAGACAAAAACAAAGTAAGAGATTGGAAGCGTGAAACTCCCCTTGAAGAAGACTGCTGTCTCCCCGGCAACGGCGCCAGAAAAAGAGCTGTTGACGGGAGAGCAAATAGTGGCAGTCTGCTGAAGCGCTTCTAACTCCCCGACAACAGCGCCAGAAAAAGAGCTTGATGGCGTGAATCACACGCTCGTTGGGAGACCCCAAGAAGAAGGTATGATGCAGTTCAGCAGCAAGTTTTCCCTCAGAAAGAAACCAAGGTTATCGAACCAGTAGGAGCAGCAACTCTTCAGAAGGTTGTTGGTGGCCGCACGGCGCAACACGATCACCAACGTGGAACCTGCACACAACACAATCAAAGTAATTTGCCCCAACGAAACAGTGAGATTGTCAATCTCACCGGCTTGCTGAAAACAAAGGATTAAACGTCTTGTGTGGAAAATGAGTATTAAATTGCAGAGAATGAAAAAGGAACAGTTTGCAGTTTGTGGTTGTTTAATCAGTGTAAAAGAATGGACCGGGGTCCACAGTTCACTAGTGGGTTCTCTCCATAAAAGATAACTAACATGTTGGGTGAACAAATTACAGCTGGGCAATTGACAAATAGTGAGCGCATGACAATGCATATATATGACATGTTGACTACTATGATATTTAATTGGGCATTACGACAAGATACATAGACCGTTATCCAACAGCGTCTATGACTAATAATCCACCGCCGGGTTGTCATCCGAGTCCCCCGTTGGTATTAAGTTGCAAGCATCGGATAATTGCATTAAGTAAAGCGTGTAATGTAAACAAACACATATGCCCGTGGACATAGCATCGTTGGGTTATCCCTAGTGGCAACAGCACATCCACAACCTTAGAACTTTCTGTCACTATCCCAGGTTAAACGGAGGCATGAACCCACTATCTAGCATAAATACTCCTCTTGGAGTTACAAGCATCTACTTGGCCAAAGCATCTACGAGTAACGGAAAGCATGCAAGATCTTAAATAACATATAAGATAAATTGATAATCAGCTTGACATAGTATTCAATATTCATCGAATCCCAGCAAACACAACATGTAGCATTACAATAATATGATCTTGATCATGTAGGGCATCTCACAAGATCTAAACATGATGGCACAAAGTGGAGAGACAACCATCTAGCTACTGCTATGGACCCGTAGTTCAAGGATGAACTACTCACGCATCACTCTGGAGGCAGGCATGGCGACGTAGAAGCCTCCGGTGACGATTCCCCTCTCCGGCAGGGTGCCGGGAAGAGGTTCTGAACCCTCCCGAGCTAGGGTTGACGGCGGCGGCGTCTCTGGAACTTTTCGTGGATAATTGCTCGGTACTTAGGGTTTTCGCGTCGGGGGAATAAGTAGGCGAAAGGGCGGCGGCTGCGGACCCCCGAGGGGCCCACACCACCCTAGGGCGCGGCAGAGGGGGGGCCCGCGCCCTAGGTGCGTGTGGCCACCTGGTGGCCCTCCTCTGCTGCTCCTTCGCTCCGTCAGGCGTGTTCTGGAAAAATAGTCACCCCCGTGTAGTTTCGTCCAATTCCGAGAATATTTCCAGACTAGCTTTTCTGGAATACAAAAACAGCAGAAAACAGGAACTGGCACTTCGGCATCTTGTTAATAGGTTAGTCCCAAAAAATGTATAAAAGTGATATAAAGTAGATGCAAAACATGTAGCAATTGGTATAAAACAAGCATGGAACATCAAAAATTATAGATACGTTTGAGACGTATCAGATGCCTCCGGTGACGATCTCCCCCTTCGGCAGGGTGTCGGGAAGAGATTCAGAACCCTCCCGATCTAGGGTTGGTGACGTGCCGGCCTCAGAACTTTTCTAGAAAATATGATCGGGTATCGAGGGTTTTCGGGACGAAGGCAATTTATAGGCGAAAGGGCAACTCGGGAGACGCCCGAGGCGTCCAGGTGGGGCCCAGCCGCGGCCCACCCCTGGGCCACGCCTGGGTGGCGTCTGGGGCCTGTGGGGCCCCTGCAGGTCTCCTTCGGGCGCAGTATTTGTTTCCATGTAAAAATAATTCCCGTAAATTTTCAGGCGATTCGGAGAAAATTCTCCGACTAGCTTTTCTGAAACAAAAAGATAGCAGAAAACAGGAACTGGCACTGGGCATCTTGTTAATAGGTTAGTTCCATAAATCATGCAAAAATGATATAAAACATTGTAAAAACATGTGGCAATAATATATAATGAGCATAAAACAAAAAAAAAATTATAGATACGTTTGAGACGTATCATACCGCTACTCGGATTGGGTAGCTTCCTCGCATGAGGCGGGGACGCCATGGTGAGCAGTAACAAGATGTTGCATCGTAGCCGCAGGAGAGGAACAGAGGCGAGCCATAGGCGAGCTTGACGAACAAAGGCGACACTTGTTTCTATATATGAGTACATGTTCATGAAAGCTGTTATTCATGATAAAATGATGAAAACTAGAGCATAGTTTTGCTGAGCTCACATGGCTAAGTTGGCTAATAGAACAACGTGGACGAGGGTTAAAAAACGTTTATTAGAAATGAATTTTGTCGCAGTTGTTATTTAGAAACTGATTTGCTACATTACAGTTGCTTGGTTTTGGGACCATCATCCAGTTGATTTTTTTTATGGCAAGAGAGAGAACAAAGAGAAGCCGACGAGTGAAAGGGGCGCTACTGGGCACCAGAGAGCATCAAAGAACTCCAAGGCGAAGGTCGTGGCGCCGGGGCGAGCAGAGCGAGGTGCGGGATACCGACAAGGCCTCAGACAGAAACTCGCCGGAGACATGGATATCCTGGAGAGGCGAGAAACAGGGTCAAGAGGTGCGAGGGGGGGGGGGGGGGGGGGACATTTTGCTTTGACCACCACTCTCAGATTAGGTCACGCATGGATGACACGGTGAGCGGCATCGAGATGCTGCATCATAGCCGCAGGAGAGGAACAGAGGCGAGCTTGACGAACAAAGGCAAGCCAGAGCCTAGAGGTGGAGGAAGGCAGGAGGTGGAAGATGGAGTGGAGATTGGACAGGTGAACTGTTTAATGGTAATCTAATGGCCAAGAGAAAAGTGACTGAGATTTTAGAAAAAATTCCAAACACATAATATAGCCACACCCTTTTACAAATCAAGTTTGATGTACATTCATGAAATACAATGTTCGATATTCCGTAGCAACGCACGGGCATTCAACTAGTTTAAATAATGTTTATGAATTTTAAATGCTTATGTGAATGTTTTGGAATTTTATGCAGGAATAAAATGTCATGTGCATTTAGGAGTAAATTTTGATATGAAATGCTTCTGTAAATTGGTTGACTAACTTTACTTAAATTTATTGAGCTTCGCTTCTTGGGGCTCACACCCCTAAATGCTAAACCACGTCGAGATCTCACTCGGGTGGATTGAGGCATTTTTCTGAGTGTCTGGATCTTCTCCGGGTCAAAATATGGTGGGTTAATGCCCTCCGACTTTTGACTCGGTCCCCATTTGATTTATTCGATCTTGTTCCTCTGGTCTAAGTAGGGTGGTGAAAGCTTCCTACAGTGGCTACGAACTATTTGCCTGGTTGCGACACCACGTCGGATTTACTTCCTGAGTGGAATGGACGCATCCTCTACCCGTGGAAATTGTTTGACGCATGCCAGGGATCTCAATTTGGTCCATCCAGATAGTCAAGCTCCGACACGCGCGTACCGGTATATTCTATCTGGTCCAATCCAAGATAGTCAAGCACCGATACACAACCTAAATTGTGCTCTGGTTGTTGATCTGAGACGTGTGTTATGCTGCCCGATCGAGTCCAGATATGTACTAACTTACATGTTTTACTAATGGATCATATTATTGCGAATGTATGTTAACGTGGTTCACCCTTGATATTTGAACTGGCTGGAGTATTAAAACTGAGTAAAAAGTTAATTGATCACCTTCTACGACAAATCTTTTGCGGACAATATTGAGTCACGCAGTGTCACTAGGCAGTTCATATCATAGCATAACCACGGGTTGTCAGAATGGGCAAGCCTAACCTAGTAGCCACAAGCCTACGGTCATGGCATAATTAAGGAACCCAGTGAGTACGAGTAATGCGGATCCAGTGGGGTTTGCAGGCAGCCTTGCTCATGGCGTGGAAGGGGGCTTCAGAGGGTGTTGGCCGGTAATAGCCTCTTCCGCAGTGTATAGGATGGTTGGTGGACGGTCTTGGAGAGTGATCTTGTATAGCCCGCCGAGGAATATATACTCCGGAGCGACTACTAAGATAGGCTCCGGTTCGTGGATAAAAACATGCAAGTTCTCAAGAACTAAAAATCTAGTACTAGCCGACTACTATTCAGCTTAATGGGTTAAAGGACGAAGTCTGTCAACATGGTTACACTAGCGGTTTGTCATGTAAATGAATGAACAAGGATGTGCCGGAACAACATAAGGACAAAGATTAAGTGAATAGAAGTGAAAACAATGGATTGATGAGATTGAGATGTGTCGTCAAGCTGATGTTCTTCCAAAAGGGAGAAGGAAATTTAAGCCCCATCGTTAAGACGGGACTCGAAAAATGCCATGCTATTTTCTTTACTTATGCCATGTCATATAGATAGGACTTGTGTGTTATTTTCGTTGTGGTCTTGCAAGTGCATTCAATGTAGTGTCCTAGATTACTCATGCTAGAACCCGAAGCCCCTGTGTACCAGTACTCGCTCTACGAGAACTAGGGAAACCGTATCCAAGTCAGAACCCTGTTGGAGTCGCCCACCCTCGCCACCGCTCTCCGCTACTCTTAATAAAACCCGTGTACAAAAAATAATGTGAATACACTTGTGTGGGCTCGAGCGCGAAAGGATTGTTCTATCCTCCTTAGATTTGTAAGATTATGGAATCTTGGATGTAAGCACTTGTTCGTGGGAGGAGATCATGTCATCCTCTTTGTTGTAACATATGAACCTATCGGATTTCGAGGCCTTAATATATATTGGTTTCGCTACTGTGTATTCAAGTGCCATATTTCTAGAGTTCTTGAGACTGGAATATGAGGTAAACCGATCATCATATCGGGTGCCACACCACCGAGATCTCCTGCGACGACCATCGGGTGTGCCTCAGCACTTTCGATACGCCGGAGTTGGATGCGCGCGTACGATGCGGCGGCAGGAAAAGCACATCGGTCTACACTTACATTTCCAACGATTTGATAGACGCCGTAATACGTTACCATCACCGACCTACACCTACACTCTATAAGTTGTCCTATCTACACATTTATGGGCCTCTCGGGTTGACATACACCTCTCTCGGTCGTTCGATGTCACTAACTCATACTCTGTCGAAGCTACACTTTTATATCATTGAGTAGGAATTCACAGGAGATATTTGACGGAATAATATTACATACTAGAGGTATGATGTAAGCTACACAAAGCGTAATAGATGGACGATGGCAACAAATCAGTATGTGCATACACGGAAAATTGTTGTGGCTATCGAGCACACTGGAGCCCCTTTTTTGAAAAATTGAAAACCCTACCTACTTTCAGGTCTCAAACAAATATGAAACTTGGCGTACAAATACATATACATAGTATGTACGTACCCCACACATTTTGTCCAAAAAATCCTTGTATTTTGGGCTACACCAAAAAGAGAAAATTCTGACAAATACAACATACTATTTTGCCAACAATTTTGTTATTTTTATGTACAAATACGAGTTTTTTCACCAAAAATTGGTATATACAAAAAATTGATTTTTCAAACTCAAATAAAAAAAGAAAAAAAAACATGTGAGCTCGCTGGTGCTTGGGTGCACTTCTGACACATCAATACATAACCTCTTTTCTTGCAAGGCACAAGCTCACGTTCACGCTACGATTTTTAACTCAACGTTCCATGAAGAGGACTAAAAAAAAGGCGTAGACCATTTTATGGAGGCGCTTCCCGAAAGGGCTATCTATCGAGCGCGCGATGGGTTGCTCGGTCGTGCACGCGAGCGACTGCGTGGGTGGTTGCGTGCGTGGGTGGGTGGGTACCACCCACGTGTGGGTTTCCTCTCCCTTCTTTCTTCTTCCTCCACCTCTCGTGCAAATTTTTTCCCCAATTCATCTCCGGCGACAGCGACGGCGAGCCGAGCCAGAGCCGCCGCAGCCGCGGCTGGCCGCGGCGGAGGCGCGACGGCGAGCACGAAACTTAGGACTGGGGTGCGGGGGTCGGGAAATCGCATGAGCACCGTCGCCATCTTCATCTCCGGCGACGGCGACGGCGAGCACGAAACTTAGGGCTGGGGGTGCGGGGGTCGGGGGGGGGAAATTGCATGAGCACCGCCGCCATCTTCATCTCCGGCGACGGCGACGGCGAGCACGTAACTTAGGGCTGGGGGTGTGGGAGTCGGGGGAAATTGCAATAGCACCGTCGCCATCTTCATCTCCGGCGACGGCGACGGCCAGCCGAGCCGGAGCCGCCGGAGCTGCGGCTAGGGCTGGGGTGCGGGGGAAATCGCATGAGCGCCGCCGTCATCTTCATCTCCGGCGACGGTGACGGCTGCCGCGGCGGACGTCTTCCTCTTCTCTCCGGCGATGGTGGCTGTCGGAACTGCACGTAAAGGGAATAGGAGGTTTCCTAATTAGATAACATGTACTAATCTTTCCTTAATTAGCGCTAACACCTAATCGGAAACCGCGCAATGGAATCGATTCCATCGAGCGCGCGCAAGCTAGCTAGATCGGCGCTTCCATAGTTCCATACTAGAAATAATGTATGCTAGCGGTGGGCTTTAATATTTGTGAATGACATCTACAATCCTTTGCAAATAAAGATGGCTTTCTTTTGGATGCAGTAAAAGTATACAAAGCTAGTAATTTCCAAACTCAATGTTATGCTGCGCTGCTGCTCAACACGTCGCTGAATCGTTAATAATTAACTGTAGAAAGTTATTTATTAGCAAACAGTTAATGGCATGATGCACTGCTGCTTACGTTGTTAACAATTAACTCTAGAAAATTATTATTAGCAAACAGAACATAACGAAGCTAGGAAGATCAGCATGCTTTAAATGTGTACGAATGGAAGGACTGGCTAGAAGATGGTGGCCGGAGAACCTTGAACACGTACCAGCAGAAAGCAATCGTGTAGAAGACACCGGCCGTACCTGGGCAGGTAAAGAACCAGTATGGCCTTGACGATGAACCTCAGGCGCAGCAGAAAACGTATCTTCAGCAGAGCGACGACGCCGCACAGAACGAACTGACCCGGCTGAGCAAGGCTAATCAACAGCAGGCCGACGTCGACCATGGGCACAACAGACTACGAAGGAAGCACCGGCGACACAGCACCGACGGGACGACGGCAACGCCGCGTCGAACGAACAGGCAACTCCGGCGACCAACGCTCCGGAGGACGGCGGCGGCGACGACCAACAACTTCAGGCAAAACAATGGCAGTCGAAAGATCAACTGACGCATTGCAATCTGGAACCGAAACCCCCAATCAAGACACATCAACTGAGGTAGCCAGCAAAGGAGACATCGAAAAATCAGGCGCACGGTCATGCGGAAGATCCGCATCGGAGAGAGCAGATAAGAACAGAGCCCGAGGCCGGCCAGGCCGCGGGCGCGGCAGAACAGAGGACACCGAAGCAGCAGCATCAGACGGAGAGACATGAACTTCGGGACCAACAAAGCCAGCAGAATCACCGGGGGAGGAGCCCCCAATCCTAAGAAATCCGCAGGCACATGGATGGAACCAGGCGGGGAAGAATCAACCGCCACATCAGAGGAGAAAGCCGCATCGAGGTGTAGCGAGGAGGAAGAAGGCCGAACAGGGCCCCGCCGTCGACGGCGCATCCGAACAGAGGAGGGGGCGAGGTCCTAATGCGCCGGGCGCGCCGCCGGCTTGCGGGCCGCCGGGATGTGGGGGCAGGCCGCCGGGACAGGCGTGGAGAGGAACGGGGCGGGCGAGCGCAGTCGAGCGGGGGCGAGCCACTGGCAGGGACGGCGTGGAGTCGTGGAGAGAGGAGCGGGGGCGGGAGAGCAGGCGCGGGCGGGCGCAGTCGAGCAGGAGCGAGCCGCCGGCCGGGACGGCGTGGAGTTCGTGGAGATGAGCAGAAAGTCAATCTGCCTTCGGAACTGCCGACCGCTTTCCTTTTTCTTCTTTGCTTCTGCGTGGACCAGATTCTTCTTTCCGAACACAACACGTATGCATGGACGGTCCGGTACGGAGCAGTCGAACCAAACAGGAAAAACACTATTGAACAATGTAGCATCTACAGTAAACGAATCACTCACAGCTCGCGGATTCGCCCGTCTTTCATATACTTATATCTATATCTATACCTATATCAAAGCCCACCCTTTAAGCCCTCCGCTCCTGGTGTCCACGTCGCCGTGCACTGTAGCTACTACAGTGCCCCGCGTACTGTAGCAGCTACAGTACACACTACAAAAAAAAATCTCCCTTTTCGCGATAATATGTACACGAAATATATGCGCGCCGACGAGTAGCTTTTATTCCCGTCATCAGTTTCTAGTTTGGTCGATTCTAACTCCTTAATTTTGGATCCAAACTCGCAAAAACATTTGACGAAATTTGTCAGATTCGCCGCACTCAGCTATCCGTTCAAATTTTCCTTGCACGAGTAGATGAATATCATCCTTCCAAACGAGTTTCATGTTTTAACCTTTTTATTTTCACGGACATAAACATAATTCTCTCCAATCTTCAAATTTGCTATAATTTAGGCTGTGAAAAAAAAACAAAGCGCTCTGCTCGCCGTGGCCGCCATAGCCACCGTAGACGTCAGCCTGACGTCACGGTGACCCCACCTGACATTTTTTTTAAAAAAAACCACAAATAACCACGGGAAAAATATAAAAAATATATCAAATGCTAAAAAAAATGGCCAAATACAATCATGTATGAATGATTCAAATTCAAATTGGCCAACATTTGTATAATTTTATGTAAAAATACAACCATATACTTCAGCATTCCAACTCAAATTCAAATTTGCATATTCCAAAAAAAAAATGACTTTCAAACCTGCAGGTTTTTCCCCAAGAAAAAATAAAAAGAAAATGGAAAAAAATTCCATAAATTTCCATACATAACCACCGAAAAAATAAAAAAAAATATCAGACTTAATTAAACAAGTTCGGAAAACTATTAATGCTACAAAATCAATAAATTTAAATATATCCAACTGCAAAATATAAAAAATAATATCAAAATTACCACAAAAAATAAATGCTGACTGTCTATAACATATGATCAAAAAACAAATTTGAATATTTTGAAAATTTAAATGTCTTTCAAATCTGAATATTTCAAAATTTTAAATGCCTTTCAAGTCTGATCATTTTACAAATGTAAAAAGAAATCAAATCTGAAAAACTTCCCAATTTGAAAATTTTCCGAAATCTGAACAATTTTTGAACGTAACCTCTCTTTGCATTTCAATAATTTCAAATTTTCACACTTTTAAAATAAAGACATTTCCAAATTTAAATTTTACCACACAGCGCGGCGGTGTCGCCGCGCGAAATTTTCGTAGTACTTAATAATATCGGGATGAGCACGGTTGCATTTCCGTAGTAACAAATCATACAGATGTTTCACGCACACCAGTCTGTCAGTTGGGCCGGCCCAAATCCCGCCTTTGACCTTTGTACATAGCCCTTTCCGCAAGGCCACAACGGCGAGAGTCAGGACCCAGGCGCCGCGCGCCGCACCGCACCGCCAATAGGTCACGGCTCGGAACCGACCGCAAGCACAAGAGGTTTTAGCACATAACACCACTTGTTGGGGCTGTTTTTTGCACAGAACCACAACTCCAACTTGTTTTTGCATAGAACACCAATGTTTGGGGTAATATGTTGCACAGAACACAAATAGGGTCGTTGCTGGGTTGACACCGAATTAATCTGTTGGGCCCACTTGCAGGAGGGATTAGCACTTTCATCTCTTGTTCCCAGCCCCGCAGCGGCGTAGCTCCGCATTGTTCCCTTGTAGATTTCTCCGCCTCAGTTGCCGCGCTCCAGCCGCCGAGACAGCCGGTCTGCTCAGCCGAGCAAAGCTGCCCAGCCCCCGCGCCAGCCGGTCTGCTCCATCTCCATCCTCCGTGAAAAACGAACGAGCCTCCTCTGCCACCAGGCCTACTCCTCGCCTCAGCTCGCTCGTCCACACCCAAGCAGCGTTCAAGAGGAGGACTCGTGCGCTCACCGTCCTCCTCGACTCCCACCCGTGCACGCCTTGTCAGCCAGTCCATGGTCTCCGGCCCCTATTCTTGTGTCGGCGTTTCGCCCGTCGGCCGCCGTCGCCGGGTCGCATGCTGGCCGCCGCGGCCGCTGCAATCGAGCACGGGACGAGCTTCTGCTCTATCTCCGATTTGTTTGTTCGATACAGGCCACGTAAGTGGTTTAGCGGGCTAATTATTTGTCAAACGAGCTAACTACATGTTTTGTGTTCTGTGCAACGTATTACCCCCAAACATTGGTGTTCTCTGCAAAAATAAGTTGGAGTTGTGGTTCTGTGCAAAAGAAGCCCCAACAAGTGGTGTTACGTGCTAAAACCTCCAAGCACAAGCTACATCGACTCGAATCCATCCAGACCCGACGACGTTCACCGCGACGTCCCCACCTTCCCTTCCCTCGGCTAAATCCCCAGACGCCACCGCCACCGCCGCCGCAGCTCGCTCGCTCCGGCGGAGGGGGAGGGCGAAAGATGAAGACGACCAAGGGCGGGAAGGTCATGAACCCCACCGACGCCTTCCGCAAGGAGCAGCGGAGGAAGGAGCTCAAGCGGGTGAGTCCTCCCTCCAACCCTAGGGTTTCTGCCCCACGCGCGGGCGGGGTCGTGGGAAACAGGCCACGTACGTCGCGATGGACGCAGTAGTTGAGGGCTATCTGAGATGGAAACTCAGCAGTGACCACGCAGCTTGATTCTTCTGATCGATTTAACACGAAATTTGGATCCCCTTGTCCTCGTTACGGTCGATGCAGATGCTATCACCTAGTAAACTATTCGTTATTCGGTACGATTGGGCAATTCGATGTGGCAATTTTGCTTGCAACAAGCAAGTTTGGATGAACATTACCAGATATTTCATTTTCAAGAGCTTGAATGCAGCAGATAACCGAAACAACTAATTAGACTTGTGGTGCTAGGCACACCAAATGGATAGCGATAATTGGTGAGCATTTGGCTGTTTGGTTGTACGTCTTTGTTACGTTTCTTCTTTGCGGAGCACACAAGTTTTCATAAGATGTATTTTTGTTAGATGGGCACTTGAGGAGCAATACTTTGTCAAAGTGATCTAGCTAGTTGCTGTAATTGGTCTGTTCATTTGACCCTTGCATCTGCAGATGTCACAGTTTTTAGCGTACATCATTTTCGACTGAAAATGTATCTCTCATCATGTATCCTGATACACATGTACCAACACTAGGAGAGGATGGTGGTCATTACAGATGTTGCATATCACGTTACGTCTTCTTAGCAGTCTTGTCGGCCGCGTGTCTTTTAAACCTCAGTTTCGTATCAGATAGTCTGTTAAAATTGTTTTACGTTAGTAATGTATTTTATCTGTTTCCAATTAGTTTAATCCATCTTTATTTCTCTCAGAGTTTGTTGTTTTCTTGGCTCTGCAGAACAAAAAAGAAAGGAAGAAGGTACGGGAGGTTGGTATTCTGAAAAAGGACCCAGATGCTATAAAGGATCAGATTGACAAATTGAAAAGATGAGTAAGTATATTGCATTATAATTATAGGTTAATTCAGACCTGGACGTAGATCAATGCATTAGAAACAGTCATTTTAAAAAAGTATTTTGAATAATATATTTCTTAGGCTTCTTTGTTCTATGATGATAATTTGTTTACTCAATAAGCTTTGTTTCTAGAGGCCTAAATATTCTCAAATTTATGTTTCTTGTACCAATCACCATTCTAGCATAGTAAGGGCAAGCAGTCCATTCTTGAGCGCTCGGCTCGGTGTTCATCAAGTATATATATCTTAGTTTTTTAATAGGGGTTGGTCGTCGGTGGAGATACATTTACAACAAGGGCTCAGATTAATAATTAATAAGGAAATACACTCAAGCCATACATTTTGCACTTAGGACCTCCAAAAAAAATAGAAAACACGATCAAGTCCTGCTCCTTCTCCACCGCGACGGATCTGGAGCTCAACGCAGCCAACCTCGACTTCGACAGGGACAACACCACTTGGGAGGGAGGCGGGAGCTTGCTGCACTAGAGCCGAAGGGCCTCACATATGGCATGGCAGCCTGGCGGTTGTTAGATGACCATCTGATACCGCCAGAAGCCGTGACCGTAGCCGTCGCCTGAGGCTGGAGCGGTTGCCTTTCGACCATCGTGAGGAAGCTCCCAGGAGAAGCATCCGAGCTCCCCCTGTTGCAGACCGGCCACCAGCAGGCAGGAACATGGAAACCCCTTTCTTCCTCGTCTCCATGACAAGAAAACAAAGAGAATCCCAAGGCCCCCACCGTGGTCGCCAGATCGCCAAGATCGAGCTTATTCAAGCAGCCTCCACCAGATCCTGCACCAGCCGCCGCCATCCACCATGAACTGCAGCCCACCGGAGAGGAGAGATACGTCTCTAGCGCTGCCCGCAAGCACCAGGAGCAAGAGGCAGAGCGCATAGCGCCAGACGCCACAAAGGACCAAGCCCTAGACCTAGGACTAACCCTACTACTAGTAGCCTGTACAGGGCTGGCCTCTCCCCTCCCATCGACACCAGACGGCGGAGCCACCTGTGAAGCGGGAGGAGGAGGCGGCGCGGGACTCTCAAGGAACGAGGAGAGGAGAAGAGACAAGGGGTGGGGAGAGAGGGGGGGGGGGGGGGGGTGGGGGGGGGGGGGGGGGGGGGGGGGGGGGGGGGGGGGGGGGGGGGGGGGGGGGGGGGGGGGGGGGGGGGGGGGGGGGGGGGGGGGGGGGGGGGGGGGGGGGGGGGGGGGGGGGGGGGGGGGGGGGGGGGGGGGGGGGGGGGGGGGGGGGGGGGGGGGGGGGGGGGGGGGGGGGGGGGGGGGGGGGGGGGGGGGGGGGGGGGGGGGGGGGGGGGGGGGGGGGGGGGGGGGGGGGGGGGGGGGGGGGGGGGGGGGGGGGGGGGGGGGGGGGGGGGGGGGGGGGGGGGGGGGGGGGGGGGGGGGGGGGGGGGGGGGGGGGGGGGGGGGGGGGGGGGGGGGGGGGGGGGGGGG